>CM070501.1:8961086-9344197 GCA_036346375.1 Guadua angustifolia
CCATGTGTGTATAATGACCAAGATATCTTGGTGGATGATCGTTAAGCCGAGGTCAATAAGACAGCGGTGTCACCAAGAGTTGAGGACTAATTCAAGATCGACTTGGCGTGGAGATCGTCGGAGAGGATGATCAAGTCAAGGTCGATAGGATGAGAGTCTCATGAGGTGAATCGAGTCAAGTTAGACAAGGCGAAGATGTCATCAATTATATGGTAAAGGTTTTCATGCACATTGCATTAAGAAAGAAGACGGCAAGTGATTATTTCTAGACTTGTATTATCTTTGATTTAATTTGAGTCTAAGGATTGCCGTACTATTAAGAGGGATGCGACGTCGAATGACTTTTAGATGTGTCAAGTGCTCAAATGATCCATCCTTGTGAAATTTAGAGAGAGTGGTATTGGTGGTACCGGAAAGTGAGAATTGTAGGTCTCTCTTGGATTCTTTGTGAAATCTGGATTTATCCTTTGAGATTTGGGTAGTGAGACCTTGTTAGTTGTGTAGCCCTTGTTCTTAGCTTTCAATAGAGTCCAAAATCACTAAAATCGGAGTCCGGAGTCAAAAGTTATGCTCGTTTTGCGGGCTGCTCGGTGCGATTCGGACTATCCGAAGATGAACTCAGAGTATCCGAATGTTCGGACTATCCGAACATATTTTTGGACTATCCGAAGTGAATTCTCTGTTACTTCGAGTTTGATGCGTTCGGACTGTCCGAACTTGAGCTCGGACTATCCGAACTGACTCGAACGTTGAGGAAAACGGCTAGTTTTTGGTGGGCTCTATTTATAGCCCCATCCTCCCCCATTTTGGAGGAGCTCTTACCCCATTGATTTGAGAAGCTATCCTCTTGTTCTTGAGCCCCCAAAACACCTCTTTACCCTTAGATCTAAGTGATCCCCTTTGTGAGAAGGGTAGGGAAGAGTGTGAGGAGTGAGGTGCTAGGTTGAGTTGGATTTGAGTTGTTGAGCACTTGATTTCATCTCCAAGCTTGTTCTTCGTGAGCATTTGTTACTCTTAGAGGTTGAGGACTTCTAGACGGCTAGGTGGTCATCTACGAGCCACCGGTACTTTGTGTGGTTGACCGTGGGAAGTTTGTGAAGGTCGATTCCGCCTCGCAAGGGAAGGAATCAAGAAGTGAAGCCGGCGAGTGCATTTGTGCAACACCGGAGGAAGAGGGTTGAAAGAGACCCGTGCTCAAGCGTCAAAGGAGTTGAAACCATGAGTGCATTTGTGCAACACCGGAGTAAGAGGGTTGAAAGAGACCCGACTCAAGTGTGACCGATCCGCCTCAACGGAGACGAGGATCCTCAAGGGTCCGAACTTCGGGTGAAAAATCATTGTCTTTATGCTTACTTCTTATTCTTGCTAGAGTACTTGAGTTTGAATATTGAAATTGCCTGATCTACTTTTCTATTGAATATTCCTCTAGATCTTGACTTGATTCAGGTATTCTAGGCTAGCTAGTTTAATTTGGTGTGTTTAATATCCCCCAAATAGCTTAGATCTAGTATTTGCGAGCTATGTGCTCTGGAGCATTCGGAATATCCGAATTGATTATCGAATAGAGTATCCGAATAAGTTCGAGTATCCGAATACAACCTCGGACTATCCGAACTATTCGGACGAGTATTATTCGGACATTCAAGGTTCTATATTCATTGTAATTTAGTTTAAATTTATAATTCGCCTATTCACCCCCTCTAGGCGACATCCCTGTCCTTTCAATTGGTATCGAGCTTGGTCTCTCATTTTATTAGACTTAACCGCCTAGAGAGTAAAGGATGTCGCTGACGGGATGGGTGAACTTGGAGCTATTACTTCTCTTGATCATACTAACATGAATGCTCCATCTTCATCCTCTTATAACGTGTTTCCTCCGGTTGGGCACCTTACTTTGATGGTACTAGTTATGGACCATGGAAACACAAAATGAAAATGTACTTGAGATCTATCGATTCTTCTATTTGGCATTGTTGAATGAAGCTATAGCATAAAAGATGAAGAAACCCCACCACCAAAGTGGAACACAATGAACACATAAATGCTCAAGCCTTGGATGCTCTACTTAGCGTGTGAGCGAAGATGAGCGAAAGAAGGTATGCCATCTCAAAAGGGCTCATGAGATGTGGATGCTCATTCAAAGAAATTATGAGAAGTCCAAGATTGGTCAAGGGATAATTTACATGTGAGGACTTCAAGTGATGATTGCTCCACATCAAGCTCAAGTGATGATGAGTCTTCTTCATCTTCTCCTCGCCACATTGCCTTATGGCCCAAGGTGATAATGAGGTAAGTGACGATGATGAGCCATCCAAAATTAAGTTAATGTCTGTGATTAAAGTTCTTCATGACGTCTTGAGAATCAATTTAGAAAATCATATGAGGTTATTCAAAAACTTGAATTGCTTCAAAAATCATATGATGCCTTAAAATTAGATCATGAAAAGTCCTTCTTGAGGAATTCACTAAATCTAATGTGGATAGTGCTACTCAATGCAATTTAGTAGATGAATTGCCTTACTCAACTTCCATGACAAATAATTCATCTAATAAATGCATATCCACTTATAGCGATAATTTACCTTGTTGCTCAAATTCTATTGCTAGTACTTCCTCTATGCATGTTGAGACTAACTTTGTAGAGGAAAATAAAGAGCTCAAGGCCCAAGTCATTAGATTAGAAAATGACTTGAAGAGGTGTGTAAATGGAAAAGCCGTTCTCGACGAGATCTTGAGCAAGCCAAGGGCGCCTCAAGATAAACGAGGACTCGGCTACGTCTCCAAGAGGAAGACTAGCAAGACAAGGCACAATACAAGACATTGAAGATCATCAAGTGCTTTGCTTGCAACAAGAAGGGCCACTTCAGCCTCCGTGTGCCCTAATAAAGTGGAGATCAAGCCACAAGCATCAACCATGAGGCAAACCGGCAAAGAGCAAGTCAAGAAAAATAGACGTTCAAAGCATACATGCTACAATTGTCAGGAAAAGGGGCACATCGGTAAGGATTGTCCCAAAGGTATAATCCCTAAGCCTACTCATTATTTCAATGATTATTTGCTTAGGAAGGACAAGAATGGTAATGTGTTTGCCAAAATTGTCGATTCTTCTAAGTCTATGCGTAATAGTGACAATCATTTGCTTAGGAGAAATAAATCTAGAAATGTGTTTGCTTATAATGCTAGATTTCCTAAGATTATGAAAAATCATGTTGATCATGTGCTTAGGAAAAATAACAATAGCAAAACATTTGCTAGATATACTAGATCCTCTAAGCCAATGCATAATTTTAATAATCATATGCTTAGAATAGATCAAACTAGAAATAGTTTTGCAAAGTATCATTGTCCTCCTAGGCCTTTTCATAAAAATGACAATCATTTGCCTAGGAGGAATAATTATTGCAAACATATTTCTAATTGTGTTAGTCAATTCAATAATATCCAAATTAAGGCCATTTGGGTTCCTAAATCTATTGTGACTAACATTGTTGGACCCAACAAGGATTGGGTACCAAAAACCGCCTAAAAGATTTTAGGTAATATGAGATGGATTGGACATTTGGCTTCTTCAAAAGGGAACAGGACTTAATCATTTGCAAAATGGAGCCAAGCATGAGGATGATCACTTCAATCTTGAACCAATGCCATCTCGGGTAACAAGTATTTGATTTGATTACTATTTAGCTTATAACCTTGTGTAGGTTATATTGCATTATTCATGAAAATCAATTTAGATTGCTTGTTATATGCTTGCTCATGCTTATTAGTTGTTTTGATTGCAATCTTGAGCAAGTTTGGGATTGTGGCACATTAAGGGGGAGTGCTAAATCATAACCATATATATCACATCCCTATGTGTGCCCATATTTATATAAGGGCTAATATATATTTTCAAAATCAAGCCATTTAGCCAAAAGTCAAAATTTTGTATACTATTAGTATTCTTGTGAAAAACTAATTGCAAAATGTATACAAATGTATTTGAAACGTTTTTCAAAGGTTTTGGCTTCACAAAATCTATTTTGAAAAGAAAATGAGTTTCATGATCCAAAAACTAGTTACTAGTATCTTGTTTTAGATTTAAACTTATAATTTTCATAGAATTATATGTAAAATGATTTTGAAAGTAACTCCAAAATGAAAAACCTAGAGTTGGTCATTCTTAACAATTCTTGTGTTCAAAAGATTTTTAAAAGACCAACCTAGCAAAAGTTATTTGATTTTGAAACTCATCGAAAAACTATATTGACCCATAATGGTCATATTATTGCACATAGTGAGTTTCTCCATTTGGACCGGATTCTTAGCCATATCTTGGTTCAAAATGGTATTTTAAACTCATACATACTAATTCCAATCGAATATCTTTTCATTTGCTTCGTTTGACACTTTTTGGAATGATTTGAAAATCATATGCATGTATATCCTTTATATGAGCCTCTTTGGTCAAAAGTCAAAAATGTATTCAAAAGGCCAATATTTGTAAAAATCTTTATAAAAGTTCTCAAATATGTATTTCAAATGTTTTACAATGCTTTCAGAGTAAAATTTTCTATTTTAGAAACAAAATAGCAAATTTGACCTCAAATGGATCTTATAGGATCTTGATTTTGGATTAAATGAAATATTTTCATAAGTTAAAATCTATTGAGTTTTTGAAAAAGTGGTCAATACAAAACTCGTAGGGTTGGTCATTTCAAGCATTTCTTTAGTTCAAAGTTTTTCCAAATGACCAACCGTTCAAAAGTTATAGCTATTTGAATTTGGCAAAATTTTCATTTGACCCAAAATGAACCATTCTTGCATATTATGGGTTTTGCTGTTTGAGTTGGATTTCTTCATGTTTCTTGGCTTGAAATAGTATTTCTAACTCATACAAAGCCATGAAAGTTCAAATCTCCATGAAATCCAAATCGGATTGCATTTTGAGCATTGGTGCAAATTGAACTCTCTTTTTACCTTCAAAGCTTAATCTGCCATATCTTTTGAAAGAAAATTCTTTTAAGGAAATTATTTTTGAGAAACTTTCTAAATAGTTCAAAGTTCATTTCTGGAAATTTTCAAATCATTTTGACTTTATTTGAAAAAGTTTTGACTTTTCTTCTCTTTGATTGAAAATCATACCTACAAAGCAAAATTTGGCATATCTTTTGATTGAAGACTCCTTTTGAAAAATTCTTTTAAAAAGTTTCTTATGAGTCTAAATTATGTTTCTGCACAATTTCAAATAATTTCAACTTCATTTGAAAAAGTTATGGCTTTTTCTCTCTTTGATCAAAAGGCTGAAAATTCAGACTTTTGCATGTTTTTGAGCTGATTTGTGATGTTTGTATCTCAAAATTAAATAATAATTTGAGGGGAGCACCTTTGTAAGAATTGATCCTCAGTAGTTGGTCTACTATGCTAAATTTTATCATATTTTTTAGACCTTATTTGAGCAGTTTTTCAGCCCTCTTTTAAAGCCTAAATGAAATGTCAAAATCTGAAAATCTGAAATTCTAGTTCATTGAATATTTGTGGTTTTCATATCTTTAAATGGGCTTCAAGGTAGAAGAATCTCTCAAAATAAAACTTGAGCATATTTAAATGTATTAGCTCCATGATATACCTTATAATCCTTTTGGAGCTTGTTTAATCAAGTTTTGTATGTTTGAAAGAGGATCTCCTTTTGGTTATGGCATTGTATTAAATTGATCTTTAATTGGCATATAGTGTTGGAAAACCTTCTCTTGCATATGGAGTTCATATCTGAAAATTTTCAAATGTATTTGAACTCATTTGCTAAAATGTTGACTTCTTTTGACTTTGTGTCAAAATCAAAACTCCAATACTCCCAATGGCCTAATTTTTGAATGGAGGGTGATATTTGAAATTTTTTTTTGGAGAAGTCTCTTGGATATCTATGGACCTTTTCTATAAAATCTTATGGCTATTGGACTTCATTTGATCAAGATTTGACCCAATTTCAAAATGCTTAGTTTTGGATAGACAGTCCGAAAATGCATTCGGACAGTCCGAAGTACTCGGATACTCCTGAAGATTTATTCGGACATTCTGAATAGATATTTTCTAGTTCCAACAGAGAGGGTCTACTCGGACATTCCGAGGTAAAGCTCGGACATTCCGAGGTTTAGGGTGATTGTGGGGCTGTTTTGTGATTGTTGTTTCTTCAAATGGGTTCATAATCGAGGAAAGTCTTATGACATGTTTTGATCCTCTATAGTTGGACTTCATTTTCTAATTTTTTCAGAATTTATGAACCTTGTTTGAACCTTCTTCCAGCCCTATCAAAAATCTTAAATGGAATGTCAAAACTGAATTTTTTCAGCACATTGTATTTTTGAAATCTTGCCTACCTTTAAGATGATTGAGTATTTCCTTGTGATGAAAACTAAGGTAACTCAATTTATTGCTCCATGATTCATCTAAAACTATTTGGGAGCTCATTTGCTATTGTTTTCATCCTCGTGACCATTTCAAAGTGAGATTTCTTTTCCGAAACCTTCGGTTCAGCATTCACTATTTTCAAGTTTTCGAGGTTTTCCTTTGTTCAAATGAATTTTCGGCCTTCATAGCCCTTGAAGAGAATTTCGAGACGGATCTTTTCGCGTTGATGATTTTTGCATTTGAGCAATGGTTTAAAAGCTATAATCAATTTTGTGCTGCTATTTGCATCTTTTGAGATTTTGAGAGTTTTAAATTGGAATCTTGGCAAACCTTTCAAGATGAAAACTAAGTGAACTTATTCATTGCTCCAAGCTTCAAAGTGGAGCATATCTTTTCAAGTTTTCATTCCAATGAAAGTGCATCTTTTGGCTAAGTTCTTTTGGAAATTGGATTTAATTGTATCTTAGCCTCAAAATGTTTCCTCTCTTGCATAACTCGGAGTTTATTACGGAAAAGAGAAAATTTCCCTTGTAAGTTCAAGAGTGAGTTTGAATGTGTTTTATCCATTGTCTCTCTTACAAGTGGATGTCAAGATTAAATTTGAATGGGTTTCAAATATTCTTATTGTCAATTGGTATAATGATATCCTTAATTGGTATCTTTTTCAAATCGTGTAAATAGTATTGTCTTGTATATCATCTATATCGTGCATGTTGTACTTAGACATTATCAAACTAACTTGGGTCAAATTAAAAGATATTTGTTCCCGAAAATCGTGTGCTTGTCTATTGATGTTCAAGGTATTGGAAAAGGGGTCATCTTCGACGGTGGGATGAAGGAAATGGAGAAGAGCTCCATAGTCCGAGGGATCTAAGGTCAAGCGGTGATCATGACCGATTCGAACATGCGGTGGACAAGAATCGACAAAGGGACGTGTTTTTTTTGACCATATTCAATAATGTCTTTGCACACCATTATGCTAAATTGTGTCATTCTAAATGGTGTTCTATCTTTCAATTGATATCATTAATTGGTATCTTTCGAGGGGTATCCTCTAATCCTAAATTGTTTTGAAGTGTCATCTAACTTGCATTTGGCATTATCAAGAATTAAAAGGTACATATGGGTGACACATTGCAAAGAGGTATGCCCTTGATAAGTTTATGAAATTCTTGATCATGAAAGTGCATCTTACTTATACAATTCTGACACATGATCTTGTATACATCTTGTGATCATATAAGCAATTCCTTCTTGTGTAATCTTCTCTATATGATCTTGATTGTTAGAATTTAATTTGATCATGAGCATGTGCTTAAATTATATAAATTTGCTATATGATCTTGATGTTTAAAGAATAAATCTTTTCCATGTGAAATCATATTCATATGTCATGTTTAAGCATCACTTATATCTTGTGAATCATGACTACTTTAAATTGGTATAATTAGAAACATCTATTACCTAAATCTTGGATATAATTGGTATCATATCTTACCTAGATTTAGGGGGAGCCTAATATTATTGTCCTATTACTAGCTCCTTATTTTTACTTTGTTCTCTCTAATCTTTTATCTGAGTGTGCAATCAAGGGGGAGAACAGATTTTATTGAATAAGCAATAAGGATCTTTTAAGCACCTTTTTGGGATTAATGACAAAAGGGGGAGAATTTATGGATTTATCAATTGTCCCCTAATCGATTGACAAAAAGGGATAATTTGTAAGTATGATCTCTTATTGTTTCTTCATACTTGTTTTAATGCTAAATATCTTAATATTGTCATTTGGTGCAATTGATAATATGTTTGTCATAAATCACCAAAAAGGGGGAGATTGAAAGTGCATCTAGGCACTTATGTTATTTTGGTGATTAATGACAAACGCATATAATGACAATCTATGTAATTGAGTAAATGCTTAACTTAGTGCCTAACAAATGACAAACCTCTAATATGATTATATTGCTATGAGACTAACATGTTATTGCCTAGTTGAGTATCAGTCTCATCTATTTAGAGGAAAATCAAGTGGATGGTTAAGCAAAGATAAGGTATGCAATCTTGGTATCCCTTCTATATTTGTTATTGCATTCCTTTTGTGCAAATGCATAGTGAACTCCAAGCAACATGTTGATTATATATATGTACATTGGTTCATATCATATTTATTTGTGCATATATATTCACTTGAGTTCATTATGTGCTTTGCTTTTAGTATGCATGTATTAACTAGAGTTAAACTTCACATTGCTATAGATTGAATTGGTGCATGCATGTTTTAGTTGTGTATCTTCTCATGCACTTCTCTTAGTGAAGTTTAATCTAGAGTTAGATCACATATTTACTCTTATTCTAAATATTAGTTGCACATGTACAATTCATGTATATTCTATCATGTGCTTCATTTAAGTAAAGACTATGATCCTTGCCATGATTTAATTGATTCATCATATCGGCAATTATCTCTCTAGTGCATATAGATCAATTACATATTCATCATGATGCACTTAGTAGAGAACATTTCTTGTGTCAAGTGTTTCCATTTATATTGTGCTTCTTTATATGAAACACTTGTGGTAATCAACTGCTCACAAATATCAATTTATTCATATCTATTGAGCTTTTGGGACTAATGTCTTTCATGAGTGGTTTGTAAAGAATTAGGTCCCGTGTGTGTATGATGACCAAGATATCTTGGAGGATGATCGTTAAGCCGAGGTCAACAAGACGGCGGTGTCACCAAGAGTTGAGGACTAATTCAAGATCGACTTGGCGTGGAGATCGTCGGAGAGGATGATCAAGTCAAGGTCGATAGGATGAGAGTCTCATGAGGTGAATCGAGTCAAGTTAGACAAGGCGAAGATGTCATCAATTATATGGTAAAGGTTTTCATGCACCGGCATTAAGAAAGAAGACGGCAAGTGATTATTTCTAGACTTGTATTATCTTTGATTTAATTTGAGTCTAAGGATTGCCGTACTATTAAGAGGGATGCGACGTCGAATGACTTTTAGATGTGTCAAGTGCTCGAATGATCCATCCTTGTGAAATTTAGAGAGAGTGGTATTGGTGGTACCGGAAAGTGAGAATTGTAGGTCTCTCTTGGATTCTTTGTGAAATCTGGATTTATCCTTTGAGATTTGGGTAGTGAGACCTTGTTAGTTGTGTAGCCCTTGTTCTTAGCTTTCAATAGAATCCAAAATCACTAAAATCGGAGTCCGGAGTCAAAAGTTATGCTCGTTTTCGTCTTGCTGTCATTGCCGATTCGGACTATCCGAAGATGAACTCGGAGTATCCGAATGTTCGGACTATCCGAACATATTTTCGGACTATCTGAAGTGAATTCTCTGTTACTTTGAGTTTGATGCGTTCGGACTATCCGAACTTGAGCTCGGACTGTCCGAACTCGACTGAACGTTGAGGAAAACGGCTAGTTTTTGGTGGGCTCTATTTATAGCCCCATCCTCCCCCATTTTGAAGGAACTCTTACCCCATTGATTTGAGAAGCTATCCTCTTGTTCTTGAGCCCCCAAAACACCTCTTTACCCTTAGATCTAAGTGATCCCCTTTGTGAGAAGGGTAGGGAAGAGTGTGAGGAGTGAGGTGCTAGGTTGAGTGAGATTTGAGTTGTTTGAGCACTTGATTTCATCTCCAAGCTTGTTCTTCGTGAGCATTTGTTACTCTTGGAGGTTGAGGACTCCTAGACGGCTAGGAGGTCACCTACGAGCCACCGGACTTTGTGTGGTTGACCGTGGGAAGTTTGTGAAGGCCGGATTCCGCCTCGCAAGGGAAGGAATCAAAGAAGTGAAGACCGGCGAGTGCATTTGTGCAACACCGGAGGAAGAGGGTTGAAAGAGACCCGGCTCAAGCGCCAAAGGAGTTGAAACCGGCGAGTGCATTTGTGCAACACCGGAGTAAGAGGGTTGAAAGAGACCCGACTCAATTGTGACCGATCCGCCTCAACGGAGACGAGGATCCTCAAGGGTCCGAACTCGGTGAAAAATCATTGTCTTTATGCTTACTTCTTATTCTTGCTAGAGTACTTGAGTTTGAATATTGAAATTGCCTGATCTACTTTTCTATTGAATATTCCTCTAGATCTTGACTTGATTCAGGTATTCTAGGCTAGCTAGTTTAATTTGGTGTGTTTAATATCCCCCAAATAGCTTAGATCTAGTATTTGCGAGCTATGTGCTCTGGAGCATTCGGAATATCCGAATTGACTCTCGGAGTATCCGAATAAGTTCGGAGTATCCGAATACAACCTCAGACTATCCGAACTATTCGGACATTCCGAAGGTTCTGTATTCCGCTGTAATTTAGTTTAAATTTATAATTCGCCTATTCACCCCCCTCTAGGCGACATCCCCTGTCCTTTCAATTGGTATCAGAGCTTGGTCTCTCATTTTATTAGACTTAACCGTCTAGAGAGTAAAGGATGTCGCTTGACGGGATGGGTGAACTTGGAGCTATTACTTCTCTTGATCATACTAACATGAATGCTCCATCTTCATCCTCTTATATACGTGTTTCCTCTGGTTGGGCACCTTACTTTGATGGTACTAGTTATGGACCATGGAAACACAAAATGAAAATGTACTTGAGATCTATCGATTCTTCTATTTGGCGTATTGTTGAAACAAGCTATAGCATAAAAGATGAGGGAAACCCCACCACCAAAGTGGAACACAATGAACACATAAATGCTCAAGCCTTGGATGCTCTACTTAGCGTGTTGAGCGAAGATGAGCGAAAGAAGGTATGCCATCTCAAAAGGGCTCATGATGTGTGGATGCTCATTCAAAGAAATTATGAGAAGTCCAAGATTGGTCAAGGGGATAATTTACATGTGAGGACTTCAAGTGATGATTGCTCCACATCAAGCTCAAGTGATGATGAGTCTTCTTCATCTTCTCTCGCCACATTGCCTTATGGCCCAAGGTGATAATGAGGTAAACGATGATGAGCCATCCAAAATTAAGTTAATGTCTGTGATTAAAGTTCTTCATAGACGCCTTGAGAATCAATTTAGAAAATCATATGAGGTTATTCAAAACTTGAATTGCTTCAAAAATCATATGATGCCTTAAAATTAGATCATGAAAAGTCCTTCTTGAGGAATTCACTAAATCTAATGTGGATAGTGCTACTCAATGCAATTTAGTAGATGAATTGCCTTACTCAACTTCCATGACAAATAATTCATCTAATAAATGCATATCCACTTATAGCGATAATTTACCTTGTTGCTCAAATTCTATTGCTAGTACTTCCTCTATGCATGTTGAGACTAACTTTGTAGAGGAAAATAAAGAGCTCATGGCGCAAGTCATTAGATTAGAAAATGACTTGAAGAGGTGTGTAAATGGAAAAGCCGTTCTCGACGAGATCTTGAGCAAGCCAAGGGCGCCTCAAGATAAACGAGGACTCGGCTACGTCTCCAAGAGGAAGACTAGCAAGACAAGGCACAACGAAAGACATTCGAAGATCATCAAGTGCTTTGCTTGCAACAAGAAGGGCCACTTCGCCTCCGTGTGCCCTAATAAAGTGGAGATCAAGCCACAACCATCAACAATGAGGCAAACCGACAAAGAGCAAGTCAAGAAAAAGAGACGTTCAAAGCATACTTGCTACAATTGTCGGGAAAAGGGGCATATCGGTAAGGATTGTCCCAAAGGTATAATCCCTAAGCCTACTCATCATTTCAATGATTATTTGCTTAGGAAGGACAAAAATGGTAATGTGTTTGCCAAAATTGTCGATTCTTCTAAGTCTATGCGTAATAGTGACAATCATTTGCTTAGGAGAAATAAATCTAGAAATGTGTTTGCTTATAATGCTAGATTTCCTAAGATTATGAAAAATCATGTTGATCATGTGCTTAGGAATAAATAACAATAGCAAAACATTTGCTAGATATACTAGATCCTCTAAGCCAATGCATAATTTTAATAATCATATGCTTAGAATAGATCAAACTAGAAATTTTTTGCAAAGTATCATTGTCCTCCTAGGCCTTTTCATAAAAATGACAATCATTTGCCTAGGAGGAATAATTATTGCAAACATATTTCTAATTGTGTTAGTCAATTCAATAATATCCAAATTAAGGCCATTTGGGTTCCTAAACCTATTGTGACTAACATTGTTGGACCCAACAAGGATTGGGTACCAAAACCGCCTAAAAGAATTTTAGGTAATATGAGATGGATTGGACGTTTGGCTTCTTCAAAAGGGAAGAGGACTTAATCATTTGCAAAATGGAGCCAAGCATGAGGATGATCACTTCAATCTTGAGCCAATGCCATCTCGGGTATCAAGTATTTAATTTGATTACTATTTAGCTTATAACCTTGTGTAGGTTATATTGCATTATTCATGAAAATCAATTTAGATTGCTTGTTATATGCTTGCTCATGCTTATTAGTTGTTTTGATTGCAATCTTGAGCAAGTTTGGGATTGTGGCACATTAAGGGGGAGTGCTAAATCATAACCATATATATCACATCCCTATGTGTGCCCATATTTATATAAGGGCTAATATATATTTTCAAAATCAAGCCATTTAGCCAAAAGTCAAAATTTTGTATACTATTAGTATTCTTGTGAAAAACTAATTGCAAAATGTATACAAATGTATTTGAAACGTTTTTCAAAGGTTTTGGCTTCACAAAATCTATTTTGAAAAGAAAATGAGTTTCATGATCCAAAAACTAGTTACTAGTATCTTGTTTTAGATTTAAACTTATAATTTTCATAGAATTATATGTAAAATGATTTTGAAAGTAACTCCAAAATGAAAAACCTAGAGTTGGTCATTCTTAACAATTCTTGTGTTCAAAAGATTTTTAAAAGACCAACCTAGCAAAAGTTATTTGATTTTGAAACTCACCGAAAAACTATATTGACCCATAATGGTCATATTATTGCACATAGTGAGTTTCTCCATTTGGACCGGATTCTTAGCCATATCTTGGTTCAAAATGGTATTTTAAACTCATACATACTAATTCCAATCGAATATCTTTTCATTTGCTTCGTTTGACACTTTTTGGAATGATTTGAAAATCATATGCATGTATATCCTTTATATGAGCCGTTTTGGTCAAAAGTCAAAAATGTATTCAAAAAGGCCAATATTTGTAAAAATCTTTATAAAAGTTCTCAAATATGTATTTCAAATGTTTTACAATGCTTTCAGAGTAAAAATTCCTATTTTAGAAACAAAATAGCAAATTTGACCTCAAATGGATCTTATAGGATCTTGATTTTGGATTAAATGAAATATTTTCATAAGTTAAAATCTATTGAGTTTTTGAAAAAGTGGTCAATACAAAACTCGTAGGGTTGGTCATTTCAAGCATTTCTTTAGTTCAAAGTTTTTCCAAATGACCAACCGTTCAAAAGTTATAGCTATTTGAATTTGGCAAAATTTTCATTTGACCCAAAATGAACCATTCTTGCATATTATGGGTTTTGCTGTTTGAGTTGGATTTCTTCATGTTTCTTGGCTTGAAATAGTATTTCTAACTCATACAAAGCCATGAAAGTTCAAATCTCCATGAAATCCAAATCGGATTGCATTTTGAGCATTCGGTGCAAATTGAACTTTCTTTTACCTTCAAAGCTTAATCTGCCATATCTTTTGAAAGAAAATTCTTTTAAGGAAATTATTTTTGAGAAACTTTCTAAATAGTTCAAAGTTCATTTCTGGAAATTTTCAAATCATTTTGACTTTATTTGAAAAAGTTTTGACTTTTCTTCTCTTTGATTGAAAATCATACCTACAAAGCAAAATTTGGCATATCTTTTGATTGAAGACTCCTTTTGAAAAATTCTTTTTAAAAAGTTTCTTATGAGTCTAAATTATGTTTCTGCACAATTTCAAATAATTTCAACTTCATTTGAAAAAGTTATGGCTTTTCTCTCTTTGATCAAAAGGCTGAAAATTCAGACTTTTGCATGTTTTTGAGCTGATTTGTGATGTTTGTATCTCAAAATTAAATAATAATTTGAGGGGAGCACCTTTGTAAGAATTGATCCTCAGTAGTTGGTCTACTATGCTAAATTTTATCATATTTTTTAGACCTTATTTGAGCAGTTTTTCAGCCCTCTTTTAAAGCCTAAATGAAATGTCAAAATCTGAAAATCTGAAATTCTAGTTCATTGAATATTTGTGGTTTTCATATCTTTAAATGGGCTTCAAGGTAGAAGAATCTCTCAAAATAAAACTTGAGCATATTTAAATGTATTAGCTCCATGATATACCTTATAATCCTTTTGGAGCTTGTTTAATCAAGTTTTGTATGTTTGAAAGAGGATCTCCTTTTGGTTATGGCATTGTATTAAATTGATCTTTAATTGGCATATAGTGTTGGAAAACCTTCTCTTGCATATGGAGTTCATATCTGAAAATTTTCAAATGTATTTGAACTCATTTGCTAAAATGTTGACTTCTTTTGACTTTGTGTCAAAATCAAAACTCCAATACTCCCAATGGCCTAATTTTTGAATGGAGGGTGATATTTGAAATTTTTTTTTGGAGAAGTCTCTTGGATATCTATGGACCTTTTCTATAAAATCTTATGGCTATTGGACTTCATTTGATCAAGATTTGACCCAATTTCAAAATGCTCAGTTGGAGCTCAGACAGTCCGAAAATGCATTCGGACAGTCCAAAGTACTCGGATACTCCGAAGATTTATTCGGACATTCCGAATAGATATTTTCTAGTTCGAACAGAGAGGGTCTACTCGGACATTCCGAGGTAAAGCTCGGACATTCCGAGGTTTAGGCTGATTGTGGGGCTGTTTTGTGATTGTTGTTTCTTCAAATGGGTTCATAATCAGAGGAAAGTCTTATGACATGTTTTGATCCTCTATAGTTGGACTTCATTTTCTAATTTTTTCAGAATTTATGAACCTTGTTTGAACCTTCTTCCAGCCCTATCAAAAATCTTAAATGGAATGTCAAAACTGAATTTTTTCAGCACATTGTATTTTTGAAATCTTGCCTACCTTTAAGATGATTGAGTATTTCCTTGTGATGAAAACTAAGGTAACTCAATTTATTGCTCCATGATTCATCTAAAACTATTTGGGAGCTCATCTGCTATTGTTTTCATCCTCAGGACCATTTCAAAGTGAGATTTCTTTTCCCGAAACCTTCGGTTCAGCATTCACTATTTTCAAGTTTTCGAGGTTTTCCTTTGTTCAAATGAATTTTCGGCCTTCATAGCCCTTGAAGAGAATTTCGAGACGGATCTTTTCCGCGTTGATGATTTTTGCATTTGAGCAATGGTTTAAAAGCTATAATCAATTTTGTGCTGCTATTTGCATCTTTTGAGATTTTGAGAGTTTTAAATTGGAATCTTGGCAAACCTTTCAAGATGAAAACTAAGTGAACTTATTCATTGCTCCAAGCTTCAAAGTGCAGCATATCTTTTCAAGTTTTCATTCCAATGAAAGTGCATCTTTTGGCTAAGTTCTTTTGGAAATTGGATTTAATTGTATCTTAGCCTCAAAATGTTTCCTCTTTTGCATAACTCGGAGTTTATTACGGAAAAGAGAAAATTTCCCTTGTAAGTTCAAGAGTGAGTTTGAATGTGTTTTATCCATTGTCTCTCTTACAAGTGGATGTCAAGAATAAATTTGAATGGGTTTCAAATATTCTTATTGTCAATTGGTATAATGATATCCTTAATTGGTATCTTGTCGTGTAAATAGTATTGTCTTGTATATCATCTATATCATGCATGTTGTACTTAGACATTATCAAACTAACTTGGGTCAAATTAAAAGATATTTGTTCCCGAAAATCATGTGCTTGTCTATTGATGTTCAAGGTATTGGAAAAGGGGTCATCTTCGACGGTGGGATGAAGGAAATGGAGAGGAGCTCCACAGTCCGAGGGATCTAAGGCTGAGCGCGGTGATCATGATCGATTCAAACATGCGGTGGACAAGAATCGACAAAGGGACGTGTTTTTTTTACCATATTCAATAATGTCTTTGCACACCATTATACTAAATTGTGTCATTCTAAATGGTATTGTATCTTTCAATTGGTATCATTAATTGGTATCTTTCAAGAGGTATTCTCTAATCCTAAATTGTTTTGAAGTGTCATCTAACTTGCATTTGGCATTATCAAGAATTAAAAGGTACATATGGGTGACACATTGCAAAGAGGTATGCCCTTGATAAGTTTATGAAATTCTTGATCATGAAAGTGCATCTTACTTATACAATTCTGACACATGATCTTGTATACATCTTGTGATCATATAAGCAATTCCTTCTTGTGTAATCTTCTCTATATGATCTTGATTGTTAGAATTTAATTTGATCATGAGCATGTGCTTAAATTATATAAATTTGCTATATGATCTTGATGTTTAAAGAATAAATCTTTTCCATGTGAAATCATATTCATATGTCATGTTTAAGCATCACTTATATCTTGTGAATCATGACTACTTTAAATTGGTATAATTAGAAACATCTATTACCTAAATCTTGGATATAATTGGTATCATATCTTACCTAGATTTAGGGGGAGCCTAATATTATTGTCCTATTACTAGCTCCTTATTTTTACTTTGTTCTCTCTAATCTTTTATCTGAGTGTGCAATCAAGGGGGAGAACAGATTTTATTGAATAAGCAATAAGGATCTTTTAAGCACCTTTTTGGGATTAATGACAAAAGGGGGAGAATTTATGGATTTATCAATTGTCCCCTAATCGATTGACAAAAAGGGATAATTTGTAAGTATGATCTCTTATTGTTTCTTCATACTTGTTTTAATGCTAAATATCTTAATATTGTCATTTGGTGCAATTGATAATATGTTTGTCATAAATCACCAAAAAGGGGGAGATTGAAAGTGCATCTAGGCACTTATGTTATTTTGGTGATTAATGACAAACGCATATAATGACAATCTATGTAATTGAGTAAATGCTTAACTTAGTGCCTAACAAATGACAAACCTCTAATATGATTATATTGCTATGAGACTAACATGTTATTGCCTAGTTGAGTATCAGTCTCATCTATTTAGAGGAAAATCAAGTGGATGGTTAAGCAAAGATAAGGTATGCAATCTCGGTATCCCTTCTATATTTGTTATTGCATTCCTTTTGTGCAAATGCATAGTGAACTCCAAGCAACATGTTGATTATATATATGTACATTGGTTCATATCATATTTATTTGTGCATATATATTCACTTGAGTTCATTATGTGCTTTGCTTTTAGTATGCATGTATTAACTAGAGTTAAACTTCACATTGCTATAGATTGAATTGGTGCATGCATGTTTTAGTTGTGTATCTTCTCATGCACTTCTCTTAGTGAAGTTTAATCTAGAGTTAGATCACATATTTACTCTTATTCTAAATATTAGTTGCACATGTACAATTCATGTATATTCTATCATGTGCTTCATTTAAGTAAAGACTATGATCCTTGCCATGATTTAATTGATTCATCATATCGGCAATTATCTCTCTAGTGCATATAGATCAATTACATATTCATCATGATGCACTTAGTAGAGAACATTTCTTGTGTCAAGTGTTTCCATTTATATTGTGCTTCTTTATATGAAACACTTGTGGTAATCAACTGCTCACAAATATCAATTTATTCATATCTATTGAGCTTTTGGGACTAATGTCTTTCATGAGTGGTTTGTAAAGAATTAGGTCCCGTGTGTGTATGATGACCAAGATATCTTGGAGGATGATCGTTAAGCCGAGGTCAACAAGACGGCGGTGTCACCAAGAGTTGAGGACTAATTCAAGATCGACTTGGCGTGGAGATCGTCGGAGAGGATGATCAAGTCAAGGTCGATAGGATGAGAGTCTCATGAGGTGAATCGAGTCAAGTTAGACAAGGCGAAGATGTCATCAATTATATGGTAAAGGTTTTCATGCACCGGCATTAAGAAAGAAGACGGCAAGTGATTATTTCTAGACTTGTATTATCTTTGATTTAATTTGAGTCTAAGGATTGCCGTACTATTAAGAGGGATGCGACGTCGAATGACTTTTAGATGTGTCAAGTGCTCGAATGATCCATCCTTGTGAAATTTAGAGAGAGAGTGGTATTGGTGGTACCGGAAAGTGAGAATTGTAGGTCTCTCTTGGATTCTTTGTGAAATCTGGATTTATCCTTTGAGATTTGGGTAGTGAGACCTTGTTAGTTGTGTAGCCCTTGTTCTTAGCTTTCAATAGAATCCAAAATCACTAAAATCGGAGTCCGGAGTCAAAAGTTATGCTCGTTGCGGGCTGCTTGCTCGGTGCGATTCGGACTATCCGAAGATGAACTCGGAGTATCCGAATGTTCGGACTATCCGAACATATTTTCGGACTATCTGAAGTGAATTCTCTGTTACTTTGAGTTTGATGCGTTCGGACTATCCGAACTTGAGCTCGGACTGTCCGAACTGACCTGAACGTTGAGGAAAACGGCTAGTTTTTGGTGGGCTCTATTTATAGCCCCATCCTCCCCCATTTTGAAGGAACTCTTACCCCATTGATTTGAGAAGCTATCCTCTTGTTCTTGAGCCCCCAAAACACCTCTTTACCCTTAGATCTAAGTGATCCCCTTTGTGAGAAGGGTAGGGAAGAGTGTGAGGAGTGAGGTGCTAGGTTGAGTGAGATTTGAGTTGTTTGAGCACTTGATTTCATCTCCAAGCTTGTTCTTCGTGAGCATTTGTTACTCTTGGAGGTTGAGGACTCCTAGACGGCTAGGAGGTCACCTACGAGCCACCGGTACTTTGTGTGGTTGACCGTGGGAAGTTTGTGAAGGCCGGATTCCGCCTCCGCAAGGAAGGAATCAAAGAAGTGAAGACCGGCGAGTGCATTTGTGCAACACCGGAGGAAGAGGGTTGAAAGAGACCCCGGCTCAAGCGTCAAAGGAGTTGAAACCGGCGAGTGCATTTGTGCAACACCGGGAGTAAGAGGGTTGAAAGAGACCCCGACTCAATTGTGACCGATCCGCCTCAACGGAGACGAGGATCCTCAAGGGTCCGAACTTCGGTGAAAAATCATTGTCTTTATGCTTACTTCTTATTCTTGCTAGAGTACTTGAGTTTGAATATTGAAATTGCTCGATCTACTTTTCTATTGAATATTCCTCTAGATCTTGACTTGATTCAAGTATTCTAGGCTAGCTAGTTTAATTTGGTGTGTTTAATATCCCCCAAATAGCTTAGATCTAGTATTTGCGAGCTATGTGCTCTGGAGCATTCGGAATATCCGAATTGACTCTCGGAGTATCCGAATAAGTTCGAGTATCCGAATACAACCTCGACTATCCGAACTATTCGGACATTCGAAGGTTTCGTATTCACTGTAATTTAGTTTAAATTTATAATTCGCCTATTCACCCCCTCTAGGCGACATCCCCGTCCTTTCAATTGGTATCGAGCTTGGTCTCTCATTTTATTAGACTTAACCGCCTAGAGAGTAAAGGATGTCGCTGACGGGATGGGTGAACTTGGAGCTATTACTTCTCTTGATCATACTAACATGAATGCTCCATCTTCATCCTCTTATATACGTGTTTCCTCTGGTTGGGCACCTTACTTTGATGGTACTAGTTATGGACCATGGAAACACAAAATGAAAATGTACTTGAGATCTATCGATTCTTCTATTTGGCGTATTGTTGAAACAGGCTATAGCATAAAAGATGAGGGAAACCCCACCACCAAAGTGGAACACAATGAACACATAAATGCTCAAGCCTTGGATGCTCTACTTAGCGTGTTGAGCGAAGATGAGCGAAAGAAGGTATGCCATCTCAAAAGGGCTCATGATGTGTGGATGCTCATTCAAAGAAATTATGAGAAGTCCAAGATTGGTCAAGGGGATAATTTACATGTGAGGACTTCAAGTGATGATTGCTCCACATCAAGCTCAAGTGATGATGAGTCTTCTTCATCTTCTCCCTCGCCACATTGCCTTATGGCCCAAGGTGATAATGAGGTAAACGATGATGAGCCATCCAAAATTAAGTTAATGTCTGTGATTAAAGTTCTTCATAGACGCCTTGAGAATCAATTTAGAAAATCATATGAGGTTATTCAAAACTTGAATTGCTTCAAAAATCATATGATGCCTTAAAATTAGATCATGAAAAGTCCTTCTTGAGGAATTCACTAAATCTAATGTGGATAGTGCTACTCAATGCAATTTAGTAGATGAATTGCCTTACTCAACTTCCATGACAAATAATTCATCTAATAAATGCATATCCACTTATAGCGATAATTTACCTTGTTGCTCAAATTCTATTGCTAGTACTTCCTCTATGCATGTTGAGACTAACTTTGTAGAGGAAAATAAAGAGCTCATGGCGCAAGTCATTAGATTAGAAAATGACTTGAAGAGGTGTGTAAATGGAAAAGCCGTTCTCGACGAGATCTTGAGCAAGCCAAGGGCGCCTCAAGATAAACGAGGACTGCCACGTCTCCAAGAGGAAGACTAGCAAGACAAGGCACAACGAAAGACATTCAAGATCATCAAGTGCTTTGCTTGCAACAAGAAGGGCCACTTCGCCTCCGTGTGCCCTAATAAAGTGGAGATCAAGCCACAACCATCAACAATGAGGCAAACCGACAAAGAGCAAGTCAAGAAAAAGAGACGTTCAAAGCATACTTGCTACAATTGTCGGGAAAAGGGGCATATCGGTAAGGATTGTCCCAAAGGTATAATCCTAAGCCTACTCATCATTTCAATGATTATTTGCTTAGGAAGGACAAAATGGTAATGTGTTTGCCAAAATTGTCGATTCTTCTAAGTCTATGCGTAATAGTGACAATCATTTGCTTAGGAGAAATAAATCTAGAAATGTGTTTGCTTATAATGCTAGATTTCCTAAGATTATGAAAAATCATGTTGATCATGTGCTTAGGAAAAATAACAATAGCAAAACATTTGCTAGATATACTAGATCCTCTAAGCCAATGCATAATTTTAATAATCATATGCTTAGAATAGATCAAACTAGAAAATTTTTTGCAAAGTATCATTGTCCTCCTAGGCCTTTTCATAAAAATGACAATCATTTGCCTAGGAGGAATAATTATTGCAAACATATTTCTAATTGTGTTAGTCAATTCAATAATATCCAAATTAAGGCCATTTGGGTTCCTAAACCTATTGTGACTAACATTGTTGGACCCAACAAGGATTGGGTACCAAAACCGCCTAAAAGAATTTTAGGTAATATGAGATGGATTGGACGTTTGGCTTCTTCAAAAGGGAAGAGGACTTAATCATTTGCAAAATGGAGCCAAGCATGAGGATGATCACTTCAATCTTGAGCCAATGCCATCTCGGGTATCAAGTATTTAATTTGATTACTATTTAGCTTATAACCTTGTGTAGGTTATATTGCATTATTCATGAAAATCAATTTAGATTGCTTGTTATATGCTTGCTCATGCTTATTAGTTGTTTTGATTGCAATCTTGAGCAAGTTTGGGATTGTGGCACATTAAGGGGGAGTGCTAAATCATAACCATATATATCACATCCCTATGTGTGCCCATATTTATATAAGGGCTAATATATATTTTCAAAATCAAGCCATTTAGCCAAAAGTCAAAATTTTGTATACTATTAGTATTCTTGTGAAAAACTAATTGCAAAATGTATACAAATGTATTTGAAACGTTTTTCAAAGGTTTTGGCTTCACAAAATCTATTTTGAAAAGAAAATGAGTTTCATGATCCAAAAACTAGTTACTAGTATCTTGTTTTAGATTTAAACTTATAATTTTCATAGAATTATATGTAAAATGATTTTGAAAGTAACTCCAAAATGAAAAACCTAGAGTTGGTCATTCTTAACAATTCTTGTGTTCAAAAGATTTTAAAAGACCAACCTAGCAAAAGTTATTTGATTTTGAAACTCACCGAAAAACTATATTGACCCATAATGGTCATATTATTGCACATAGTGAGTTTCTCCATTTGGACCGGATTCTTAGCCATATCTTGGTTCAAAATGGTATTTTAAACTCATACATACTAATTCCAATCGAATATCTTTTCATTTGCTTCGTTTGACACTTTTGGAATGATTTGAAAATCATATGCATGTATATCCTTTATATGAGCCGTTTTGGTCAAAAGTCAAAAATGTATTCAAAAGGCCAATATTTGTAAAAATCTTTATAAAAGTTCTCAAATATGTATTTCAAATGTTTTACAATGCTTTCAGAGTAAAAATTCTATTTTAGAAACAAAATAGCAAATTTGACCTCAAATGGATCTTATAGGATCTTGATTTTGGATTAAATGAAATATTTTCATAAGTTAAAATCTATTGAGTTTTTGAAAAAGTGGTCAATACAAAACTCGTAGGGTTGGTCATTTCAAGCATTTCTTTAGTTCAAAGTTTTTCCAAATGACCAACCGTTCAAAAGTTATAGCTATTTGAATTTGGCAAAATTTTCATTTGACCCAAAATGAACCATTCTTGCATATTATGGGTTTTGCTGTTTGAGTTGGATTTCTTCATGTTTCTTGGCTTGAAATAGTATTTCTAACTCATACAAAGCCATGAAAGTTCAAATCTCCATGAAATCCAAATCGGATTGCATTTTGAGCATTCGGTGCAAATTGAACTTCTCTTTTTACCTTCAAAGCGCAATCTGCCATATCTTTTGAAAGAAAATTCTTTTTAAGGAAATTATTTTTGAGAAACTTTCTAAATAGTTCAAAGTTCATTTCTGGAAATTTTCAAATCATTTTGACTTTATTTGAAAAAGTTTTGACTTTTCTTCTCTTTGATTGAAAATCATACCTACAAAGCAAAATTTGGCATATCTTTTGATTGAAGACTCCTTTTTGAAAAATTCTTTTTAAAAAGTTTCTTATGAGTCTAAATTATGTTTCTGCACAATTTCAAATAATTTCAACTTCATTTGAAAAAGTTATGGCTTTTTCTCTCTTTGATCAAAAGGCTGAAAATTCAGACTTTTGCATGTTTTTGAGCTGATTTGTGATGTTTGTATCTCAAAATTAAATAATAATTTGAGGGGAGCACCTTTGTAAGAATTGATCCTCAGTAGTTGGTCTACTATGCTAAATTTTATCATATTTTTTAGACCTTATTTGAGCAGTTTTTCAGCCCTCTTTTAAAGCCTAAATGAAATGTCAAAATCTGAAAATCTGAAATTCTAGTTCATTGAATATTTGTGGTTTTCATATCTTTAAATGGGCTTCAAGGTAGAAGAATCTCTCAAAATAAAACTTGAGCATATTTAAATGTATTAGCTCCATGATATACCTTATAATCCTTTTGGAGCTTGTTTAATCAAGTTTTGTATGTTTGAAAGAGGATCTCCTTTTGGTTATGGCATTGTATTAAATTGATCTTTAATTGGCATATAGTGTTGGAAAACCTTCTCTTGCATATGGAGTTCATATCTGAAAATTTTCAAATGTATTTGAACTCATTTGCTAAAATGTTGACTTCTTTTGACTTTGTGTCAAAATCAAAACTCCAATACTCCCAATGGCCTAATTTTTGAATGGAGGGTGATATTTGAAATTTTTTTTTGGAGAAGTCTCTTGGATATCTATGGACCTTTTCTATAAAATCTTATGGCTATTGGACTTCATTTGATCAAGATTTGACCCAATTTCAAAATGCTCAGTTGGAGCTCAGACAGTCCAAAATGCATTCTGGACAGTCCAAAAGTACTCGGATACTCAAGATTTATTCGGACATTCGAATAGATATTTTCTAGTTCGAACAGAGAGGGTCTACTCGGACATTCCGAGGTAAAGCTCGGACATTCCGAGGTTTAGGCTGATTGTGGGGCTGTTTTGTGATTGTTGTTTCTTCAAATGGGTTCATAATCGAGGAAAGTCTTATGACATGTTTTGATCCTCTATAGTTGGACTTCATTTTCTAATTTTTTCAGAATTTATGAACCTTGTTTGAACCTTCTTCCAGCCCTATCAAAAATCTTAAATGGAATGTCAAAACTGAATTTTTCAGCACATTGTATTTTTGAAATCTTGCCTACCTTTAAGATGATTGAGTATTTCCTTGTGATGAAAACTAAGGTAACTCAATTTATTGCTCCATGATTCATCTAAAACTATTTGGGAGCTCGTTTGCTATTGTTTTCATCCTCAGGACCATTTCAAAGTGAGATTTCTTTTCCCGAAACCTTCGGTTCAGCATTCACTATTTTCAAGTTTTCGAGGTTTTCCTTTGTTCAAATGAATTTTCGGCCTTCATAGCCCTTGAAGAGAATTTCGAGACGGATCTTTTCGCGTTGATGATTTTTGCATTTGAGCAATGGTTTAAAAGCTATAATCAATTTTGTGCTGCTATTTGCATCTTTTGAGATTTTGAGAGTTTTAAATTGGAATCTTGGCAAACCTTTCAAGATGAAAACTAAGTGAACTTATTCATTGCTCCAAGCTTCAAAGTGCAGCATATCTTTTCAAGTTTTCATTCCAATGAAAGTGCATCTTTTGGCTAAGTTCTTTTGGAAATTGGATTTAATTGTATCTTAGCCTCAAAATGTTTCCTCTTTTGCATAACTCGGAGTTTATTACGGAAAAGAGAAAATTTCCCTTGTAAGTTCAAGAGTGAGTTTGAATGTGTTTTATCCATTGTCTCTCTTACAAGTGGATGTCAAGAATAAATTTGAATGGGTTTCAAATATTCTTATTGTCAATTGGTATAATGATATCCTTAATTGGTATCTGTCGTGTAAATAGTATTGTCTTGTATATCATCTATATCGTGCATGTTGTACTTAGACATTATCAAACTAACTTGGGTCAAATTAAAAGATATTTGTTCCCGAAAATCGTGTGCTTGTCTATTGATGTTCAAGGTATTGGAAAAGGGGTCATCTTCGACGGTGGGATGAAGGAAATGGAGAAGAGCTCCATAGTCCGAGGGATCTAAGGCCGGGCGCGGTGATCATGACCGATTCGAACATGCGGTGGACAAGAATCGACAAAGGGACGTGTTTTTTTTGACCATATTCAATAATGTCTTTGCACACCATTATGCTAAATTGTGTCATTCTAAATGGTGTTCTATCTTTCAATTGATATCATTAATTGGTATCTTTCGAGGGTATCCTCTAATCCTAAATTGTTTTGAAGTGTCATCTAACTTGCATTTGGCATTATCAAGAATTAAAAGGTACATATGGGTGACACATTGCAAAGAGGTATGCCCTTGATAAGTTTATGAAATTCTTGATCATGAAAGTGCATCTTACTTATACAATTCGACACATGATCTTGTATACATCTTGTGATCATATAAGCAATTCCTTCTTGTGTAATCTTTCTATATGATCTTGATTGTTAGAATTTAATTTGATCATGAGCATGTGCTTAAATTATATAAATTTGCTATATGATCTTGATGTTTAAAGAATAAATCTTTTCCATGTGAAATCATATTCATATGTCATGTTTAAGCATCACTTATATCTTGTGAATCATGACTACTTTAAATTGGTATAATTAGAAACATCTATTACCTAAATCTTGGATATAATTGGTATCATATCTTACCTAGATTTAGGGGAGCCTAATATTATTGTCCTATTACTAGCTCCTTATTTTTACTTTGTTCTCTCTAATCTTTTATCCGAGTGTGCAATCAAGGGGAGAACAGATTTTATTGAATAAGCAATAAGGATCTTTTAAGCACCTTTTGGGATTAATGACAAAAGGGGAGAATTTATGGATTTATCAATTGTCCCTAATCGATTGACAAAAGGGATAATTTGTAAGTATGATCTCTTATTGTTTCTTCATACTTGTTTTAATGCTAAATATCTTAATATTGTCATTTGGTGCAATTGATAATATGTTTGTCATAAATCACCAAAAGGGGAGATTGAAAGTGCATCTAGGCACTTATGTTATTTTGGTGATTAATGACAAACGATATAATGACAATCTATGTAATTGAGTAAATGCTTAACTTAGTGCCTAACAAATGACAAACCTCTAATATGATTATATTGCTATGAGACTAACATGTTATTGCCTAGTTGAGTATCAGTCTCATCTATTTAGAGGAAAATCAAGTGGATGGTTAAGCAAAGATAAGGTATGCAATCTCGGTATCCCTTCTATATTTGTTATTGCATTCCTTTTGTGCAAATGCATAGTGAACTCCAAGCAACATGTTGATTATATATATGTACATTGGTTCATATCATATTTATTTGTGCATATATATTCACTTGAGTTCATTATGTGCTTTGCTTTTAGTATGCATGTATTAACTAGAGTTAAACTTCACATTGCTATAGATTGAATTGGTGCATGCATGTTTTAGTTGTGTATCTTCTCATGCACTTCTCTTAGTGAAGTTTAATCTAGAGTTAGATCACATATTTACTCTTATTCTAAATATTAGTTGCACATGTACAATTCATGTATATTCTATCATGTGCTTCATTTAAGTAAAGACTATGATCCTTGCCATGATTTAATTGATTCATCATATCGGCAATTATCTCTCTAGTGCATATAGATCAATTACATATTCATCATGATGCACTTAGTAGAGAACATTTCTTGTGTCAAGTGTTTCCATTTATATTGTGCTTCTTTATATGAAACACTTGTGGTAATCAACTGCTCACAAATATCAATTTATTCATATCTATTGAGCTTTTGGGACTAATGTCTTTCATGAGTGGTTTGTAAAGAATTAGGTCCCGTGTGTGTATGATGACCAAGATATCTTGGAGGATGATCGTTAAGCCGAGGTCAACAAGACGGCGGTGTCACCAAGAGTTGAGGACTAATTCAAGATCGACTTGGCGTGGAGATCGTCGGAGAGGATGATCAAGTCAAGGTCGATAGGATGAGAGTCTCATGAGGTGAATCGAGTCAAGTTAGACAAGGCGAAGATGTCATCAATTATATGGTAAAGGTTTTCATGCACCGGCATTAAGAAAGAAGACGGCAAGTGATTATTTCTAGACTTGTATTATCTTTGATTTAATTTGAGTCTAAGGATTGCCGTACTATTAAGAGGGATGCGACGTCGAATGACTTTTAGATGTGTCAAGTGCTCGAATGATCCATCCTTGTGAAATTTAGAGAGAGAGTGGTATTGGTGGTACCGGAAAGTGAGAATTGTAGGTCTCTCTTGGATTCTTTGTGAAATCTGGATTTATCCTTTGAGATTTGGGTAGTGAGACCTTGTTAGTTGTGTAGCCCTTGTTCTTAGCTTTCAATAGAATCCAAAATCACTAAAATCGGAGTCCGGAGTCAAAAGTTATGCTCGTTTTTGCGCTGCTGCTGCGGTGCGTTCGGACTATCCGAAGATGAACTCGGAGTATCCGAATGTTCGGACTATCCGAACATATTTTCGGACTATCTGAAGTGAATTCTCTGTTACTTTGAGTTTGATGCGTTCGGACTATCCGAACTTGAGCTCGGACTGTCCGAACTGACCTGAACGTTGAGGAAAACGGCTAGTTTTTGGTGGGCTCTATTTATAGCCCCATCCTCCCCCATTTTGAAGGAGCTCTTACCCCATTGATTTGAGAAGCTATCCTCTTGTTCTTGAGCCCCCAAAACACCTCTTTACCCTTAGATCTAAGTGATCCCCTTTGTGAGAAGGGTAGGGAAGAGTGTGAGGAGTGAGGTGCTAGGTTGAGTGAGATTTGAGTTGTTTGAGCACTTGATTTCATCTCCAAGCTTGTTCTTCGTGAGCATTTGTTACTCTTGGAGGTTGAGGACTCCTAGACGGCTAGGAGGTCACCTACGAGCCACCGGTACTTTGTGTGGTTGACCGTGGGAAGTTTGTGAAGGCCGGATTCCGCCTCTGCAAGGGAAGGAATCAAAGAAGTGAAGACCGGCGAGTGCATTTGTGCAACACCGGGAGGAAGAGGGTTGAAAGAGACCCCGGCTCAAGCGTCAAAGGAGTTGAAACCGGCGAGTGCATTTGTGCAACACCGGGAGTAAGAGGGTTGAAAGAGACCCCGACTCAATTGTGACCGATCCGCCTCAACGGAGACGTAGGATCCCCTCAAGGGTCCGAACTTCGGGTGAAAAATCATTGTCTTTATGCTTACTTCTTATTCTTGCTAGAGTACTTGAGTTTGAATATTGAAATTGCCTGATCTACTTTTCTATTGAATATTCCTCTAGATCTTGACTTGATTCAGGTATTCTAGGCTAGCTAGTTTAATTTGGTGTGTTTAATATCCCCCAAATAGCTTAGATCTAGTATTTGCGAGCTATGTGCTCTGGAGCATTCGGAATATCCGAATTGACTCTCGGAGTATCCGAATAAGTTCGGAGTATCCGAATACAACCTCAGACTATCCGAACTATTCGGACATTCCGAAGGTTCTGTATTCCGCTGTAATTTAGTTTAAATTTATAATTCGCCTATTCACCCCCCTCTAGGCGACATCCCCTGTCCTTTCAATTGGTATCAGAGCTTGGTCTCTCATTTTATTAGACTTAACCGTCTAGAGAGTAAAGGATGTCGCTTGACGGGATGGGTGAACTTGGAGCTATTACTTCTCTTGATCATACTAACATGAATGCTCCATCTTCATCCTCTTATATACGTGTTTCCTCTGGTTGGGCACCTTACTTTGATGGTACTAGTTATGGACCATGGAAACACAAAATGAAAATGTACTTGAGATCTATCGATTCTTCTATTTGGCGTATTGTTGAAACAGGCTATAGCATAAAAGATGAGGGAAACCCCACCACCAAAGTGGAACACAATGAACACATAAATGCTCAAGCCTTGGATGCTCTACTTAGCGTGTTGAGCGAAGATGAGCGAAAGAAGGTATGCCATCTCAAAAGGGCTCATGATGTGTGGATGCTCATTCAAAGAAATTATGAGAAGTCCAAGATTGGTCAAGGGGATAATTTACATGTGAGGACTTCAAGTGATGATTGCTCCACATCAAGCTCAAGTGATGATGAGTCTTCTTCATCTTCTCCCTCGCCACATTGCCTTATGGCCCAAGGTGATAATGAGGTAAACGATGATGAGCCATCCAAAATTAAGTTAATGTCTGTGATTAAAGTTCTTCATAGACGCCTTGAGAATCAATTTAGAAAATCATATGAGGTTATTCAAAAACTTGAATTGCTTCAAAAATCATATGATGCCTTAAAATTAGATCATGAAAAAGTCCTTCTTGAGGAATTCACTAAATCTAATGTGGATAGTGCTACTCAATGCAATTTAGTAGATGAATTGCCTTACTCAACTTCCATGACAAATAATTCATCTAATAAATGCATATCCACTTATAGCGATAATTTACCTTGTTGCTCAAATTCTATTGCTAGTACTTCCTCTATGCATGTTGAGACTAACTTTGTAGAGGAAAATAAAGAGCTCATGGCGCAAGTCATTAGATTAGAAAATGACTTGAAGAGGTGTGTAAATGGAAAAGCCGTTCTCGACGAGATCTTGAGCAAGCCAAGGGCGCCTCAAGATAAACGAGGACTCGGCTACGTCTCCAAGAGGAAGACTAGCAAGACAAGGCACAACGAAAGACATTCGAAGATCATCAAGTGCTTTGCTTGCAACAAGAAGGGCCACTTCGCCTCCGTGTGCCCTAATAAAGTGGAGATCAAGCCACAACCATCAACAATGAGGCAAACCGACAAAGAGCAAGTCAAGAAAAAGAGACGTTCAAAGCATACTTGCTACAATTGTCGGGAAAAGGGGCATATCGGTAAGGATTGTCCCAAAGGTATAATCCCTAAGCCTACTCATCATTTCAATGATTATTTGCTTAGGAAGGACAAAAATGGTAATGTGTTTGCCAAAATTGTCGATTCTTCTAAGTCTATGCGTAATAGTGACAATCATTTGCTTAGGAGAAATAAATCTAGAAATGTGTTTGCTTATAATGCTAGATTTCCTAAGATTATGAAAAATCATGTTGATCATGTGCTTAGGAAAAATAACAATAGCAAAACATTTGCTAGATATACTAGATCCTCTAAGCCAATGCATAATTTTAATAATCATATGCTTAGAATAGATCAAACTAGAAAATTTTTTGCAAAGTATCATTGTCCTCCTAGGCCTTTTCATAAAAATGACAATCATTTGCCTAGGAGGAATAATTATTGCAAACATATTTCTAATTGTGTTAGTCAATTCAATAATATCCAAATTAAGGCCATTTGGGTTCCTAAACCTATTGTGACTAACATTGTTGGACCCAACAAGGATTGGGTACCAAAAACCGCCTAAAAGAATTTTAGGTAATATGAGATGGATTGGACGTTTGGCTTCTTCAAAAGGGAAGAGGACTTAATCATTTGCAAAATGGAGCCAAGCATGAGGATGATCACTTCAATCTTGAGCCAATGCCATCTCGGGTATCAAGTATTTAATTTGATTACTATTTAGCTTATAACCTTGTGTAGGTTATATTGCATTATTCATGAAAATCAATTTAGATTGCTTGTTATATGCTTGCTCATGCTTATTAGTTGTTTTGATTGCAATCTTGAGCAAGTTTGGGATTGTGGCACATTAAGGGGGAGTGCTAAATCATAACCATATATATCACATCCCTATGTGTGCCCATATTTATATAAGGGCTAATATATATTTTCAAAATCAAGCCATTTAGCCAAAAGTCAAAATTTTGTATACTATTAGTATTCTTGTGAAAAACTAATTGCAAAATGTATACAAATGTATTTGAAACGTTTTTCAAAGGTTTTGGCTTCACAAAATCTATTTTGAAAAGAAAATGAGTTTCATGATCCAAAAACTAGTTACTAGTATCTTGTTTTAGATTTAAACTTATAATTTTCATAGAATTATATGTAAAATGATTTTGAAAGTAACTCCAAAATGAAAAACCTAGAGTTGGTCATTCTTAACAATTCTTGTGTTCAAAAGATTTTTAAAAGACCAACCTAGCAAAAGTTATTTGATTTTGAAACTCACCGAAAAACTATATTGACCCATAATGGTCATATTATTGCACATAGTGAGTTTCTCCATTTGGACCGGATTCTTAGCCATATCTTGGTTCAAAATGGTATTTTAAACTCATACATACTAATTCCAATCGAATATCTTTTCATTTGCTTCGTTTGACACTTTTTGGAATGATTTGAAAATCATATCCATGTATATCCTTTATACGAGCCGTTTTGGTCAAAAAGTCAAAAATGTATTCAAAAGGCCAATATTTGTAAAAATCTTTATAAAAGTTCTCAAATATGTATTTCAAATGTTTTACAATGCTTTCAGAGTAAAAATTCTATTTTAGAAACAAAATAGCAAATTTGACCTCAAATGGATCTTATAGGATCTTGATTTTGGATTAAATGAAATATTTTCATAAGTTAAAATCTATTGAGTTTTTGAAAAAGTGGTCAATACAAAACTCGTAGAGTTGGTCATTTCAAGAATTTCCTTAGTTCAAAGTTTTTCCATTTGACCAACCGTTCAAAAGTTATAGCTATTTGAATTTGGTCAAAATTCTTCATTTGACCCAAAATGAACCATTCTTGCATATTATGGGTTTTGCTGTTTGAGTTGGATTTCTTCATGTTTCTTGGCTTGAAATAGTATTTCTAACTCATACAAAGCCATGAAAGTTCAAATCTCCATGAAATCCAAATCGGATTGCATTTTGAGCATTCTGCAAATTGAACTTCTCTTTTACCTTCAAAGCTTAATCTGCCATATCTTTTGAAAGAAAATTCTTTTTAAGGAAATTATTTTGAGAAACTTTCTAAATAGTTCAAAGTTCATTTCTGGAAATTTTCAAATCATTTTGACTTTATTTGAAAAAGTTTTGACTTTTCTTCTCTTTGATTGAAAATCATACCTACAAAGCAAAATTTGGCATATCTTTTGATTGAAGACTCCTTTTGAAAAATTCTTTTTAAAAAGTTTCTTATGAGTCTAAATTATGTTTCTGCACAATTTCAAATAATTTCAACTTCATTTGAAAAAGTTATGGCTTTTTCTCTCTTTGATCAAAAGGCTGAAAATTCAGACTTTTGCATGTTTTTGAGCTGATTTGTGATGTTTGTATCTCAAAATTAAATAATAATTTGAGGGGAGCACCTTTGTAAGAATTGATCCTCAGTAGTTGGTCTACTATGCTAAATTTTATCATATTTTTTAGACCTTATTTGAGCAGTTTTTCAGCCCTCTTTTAAAGCCTAAATGAAATGTCAAAATCTGAAAATCTGAAATTCTAGTTCATTGAATATTTGTGGTTTTCATATCTTTAAATGGGCTTCAAGGTAGAAGAATCTCTCAAAATAAAACTTGAGCATATTTAAATGTATTAGCTCCATGATATACCTTATAATCCTTTTGGAGCTTGTTTAATCAAGTTTTGTATGTTTGAAAGAGGATCTCCTTTTGGTTATGGCATTGTATTAAATTGATCTTTAATTGGCATATAGTGTTGGAAAACCTTCTCTTGCATATGGAGTTCATATCTGAAAATTTTCAAATGTATTTGAACTCATTTGCTAAAATGTTGACTTCTTTTGACTTTGTGTCAAAATCAAAACTCCAATACTCCCAATGGCCTAATTTTTGAATGGAGGTGATATTTGAAATTTTTTTGGAGAAGTCTCTTGGATATCTATGGACCTTTTCTATAAAATCTTATGGCTATTGGACTTCATTTGATCAAGATTTGACCCAATTTCAAAATGCTCAGTTGGAGCTCGAGACAGTCCGAAAATGCATTCGGACAGTCCAAAGTACTCGGATACTCCGAAGATTTATTCGGACATTCCGAATAGATATTTTCTAGTTCGAACAGAGAGGGTCTACTCGGACATTCCGAGGTAAAGCTCGGACATTCCGAGGTTTAGGCTGATTGTGGGGCTGTTTTGTGATTGTTGTTTCTTCAAATGGGTTCATAATCAGAGGAAAGTCTTATGACATGTTTTGATCCTCTATAGTTGGACTTCATTGTCTAATTTTTTCAGAATTTATGAACCTTGTTTGAACCTTCTTCCAGCCCTATCAAAAATCTTAAATGGAATGTCAAAACTGAATTTTTCAGCACATTGTATTTTTGAAATCTTGCCTACCTTTAAGATGATTTGAGTATTTCCTTGTGATGAAAACTAAGGTAACTCAATTTATTGCTCCATGATTCATCTAAAACTATTTGGGAGCTCATCTGCTATTGTTTTCATCCTCAGGACCATTTCAAAGTGAGATTTCTTTTCCCGAAACCTTCGGTTCAGCATTCACTATTTTCAAGTTTTCGAGGTTTTCCTTTGTTCAAATGAATTTTCGGCCTTCATAGCCCTTGAAGAGAATTTCGAGACGGATCTTTTCCGCGTTGATGATTTTTGCATTTGAGCAATGGTTTAAAAGCTATAATCAATTTTGTGCTGCTATTTGCATCTTTTGAGATTTTGAGAGTTTTAAATTGGAATCTTGGCAAACCTTTCAAGATGAAAACTAAGTGAACTTATTCATTGCTCCAAGCTTCAAAGTGCAGCATATCTTTTCAAGTTTTCATTCCAATGAAAGTGCATCTTTTGGCTAAGTTCTTTTGGAAATTGGATTTAATTGTATCTTAGCCTCAAAATGTTTCCTCTTTTGCATAACTCGGAGTTTATTACGGAAAAGAGAAAATTTCCCTTGTAAGTTCAAGAGTGAGTTTGAATGTGTTTTATCCATTGTCTCTCTTACAAGTGGATGTCAAGAATAAATTTGAATGGGTTTCAAATATTCTTATTGTCAATTGGTATAATGATATCCTTAATTGGTATCTGTCGTGTAAATAGTATTGTCTTGTATATCATCTATATCGTGCATGTTGTACTTAGACATTATCAAACTAACTTGGGTCAAATTAAAAGATATTTGTTCCCGAAAATCGTGTGCTTGTCTATTGATGTTCAAGGTATTGGAAAAGGGGTCATCTTCGACGGTGGGATGAAGGAAATGGAGAAGAGCTCCATAGTCCGAGGGATCTAAGGCCGGGCGCGGTGATCATGACCGATTCGAACATGCGGTGGACAAGAATCGACAAAGGGACGTGTTTCTTTTTGACCATATTCAATAATGTCTTTGCACACCATTATGCTAAATTGTGTCATTCTAAATGGTGTTCTATCTTTCAATTGATATCATTAATTGGTATCTTTCGAGGGGTATCCTCTAATCCTAAATTGTTTTGAAGTGTCATCTAACTTGCATTTGGCATTATCAAGAATTAAAAGGTACATATGGGTGACACATTGCAAAGAGGTATGCCCTTGATAAGTTTATGAAATTCTTGATCATGAAAGTGCATCTTACTTATACAATTCTGACACATGATCTTGTATACATCTTGTGATCATATAAGCAATTCCTTCTTGTGTAATCTTCTCTATATGATCTTGATTGTTAGAATTTAATTTGATCATGAGCATGTGCTTAAATTATATAAATTTGCTATATGATCTTGATGTTTAAAGAATAAATCTTTTCCATGTGAAATCATATTCATATGTCATGTTTAAGCATCACTTATATCTTGTGAATCATGACTACTTTAAATTGGTATAATTAGAAACATCTATTACCTAAATCTTGGATATAATTGGTATCATATCTTACCTAGATTTAGGGGGAGCCTAATATTATTGTCCTATTACTAGCTCCTTATTTTTACTTTGTTCTCTCTAATCTTTTATCTGAGTGTGCAATCAAGGGGGAGAACAGATTTTATTGAATAAGCAATAAGGATCTTTTAAGCACCTTTTTGGGATTAATGACAAAAGGGGGAGAATTTATGGATTTATCAATTGTCCCCTAATCGATTGACAAAAAGGGATAATTTGTAAGTATGATCTCTTATTGTTTCTTCATACTTGTTTTAATGCTAAATATCTTAATATTGTCATTTGGTGCAATTGATAATATGTTTGTCATAAATCACCAAAAAGGGGGAGATTGAAAGTGCATCTAGGCACTTATGTTATTTTGGTGATTAATGACAAACGCATATAATGACAATCTATGTAATTGAGTAAATGCTTAACTTAGTGCCTAACAAATGACAAACCTCTAATATGATTATATTGCTATGAGACTAACATGTTATTGCCTAGTTGAGTATCGGTCTCATCTATTTAGAGGAAAATCAAGTGGATGGTTAAGCAAAGATAAGGTATGCAATCTCGGTATCCCTTCTATATTTGTTATTGCATTCCTTTTGTGCAAATGCATAGTGAACTCCAAGCAACATGTTGATTATATATATGTACATTGGTTCATATCATATTTATTTGTGCATATATATTCACTTGAGTTCATTATGTGCTTTGCTTTTAGTATGCATGTATTAACTAGAGTTAAACTTCACATTGCTATAGATTGAATTGGTGCATGCATGTTTTAGTTGTGTATCTTCTCATGCACTTCTCTTAGTGAAGTTTAATCTAGAGTTAGATCACATATTTACTCTTATTCTAAATATTAGTTGCACATGTACAATTCATGTATATTCTATCATGTGCTTCATTTAAGTAAAGACTATGATCCTTGCCATGATTTAATTGATTCATCATCTCTATTCATGGTACTATTACCAACTACAGGCACTTCATCACAATTATACTCAACTTACGGCCACTAATAAATTACTATGATTGAAACCAAGAATACTAAACAAAGCCCAAACAAGTATGCATCGTCACTGTAAATTAAAGGTGCATAGGGGTGTAGCCATGTAGGGTGATGTGAAAATAGGGTTTCGTTCTGGTTTTATTTGATCCCAGTCTTGGAGGATAGTTTGGTTGTATGTCATGGCCGACTAGAGCCCATATGTTCCCAATAGCAGCCCTAGAAAAACACACACACACACACACATATATATATATATATAGAACAAAATATTGGTATTACATTCTTCCCTTCTTTTATAAAGTTACCGCCAAATTCTTCTACTCGAAGTGAATTAAACCACCACTCAAACAACCGGGAGCTTAACTATTCTACTGGAAGGAACAGCCGCAAGCATCTCCAGAATAGGAATCCAATAACACGTGGTTTTTTACCTAGGGCACAGAGAAATTTATCTCTAAGATCAAGTTAGATGGCTAAAGGTGAACAAGAGCAATCCATAATAAACGGAAAGGCAGCTACATGATATCATATTTTAATATCCTACTTTCATAGAAATGAGGAAGTGCTTACGTATACAGCTTTGTAGCTTCTATTTTTTTTGCAAATCTAATTTCTGTGCGAAAAAATTTGCAAATCTAGCTGTGAAATCATGTGATGAAAACTTGGTTGAATGGTGAAATTGGCACTGTAAAGTGACTTTGGTTATAGCATGTGTGGTGCTTGTGCATGTGCTATGGTGATATGTTTATTATGCTGGTGATAGCATAATGGTTTTGCTTAATGCAATGCACTCGTGTGAGTGGTTGCATGGATTAACCTTGAGTCAAGTCGTGGACTTGTGCTCGGACTCGTTTTTGTTTATTCATGTGCAGGTGTTGCTCGAGGGCGAACGTGGTCGATGACGGATCGAACTAGGTTCATGGAGGAACCGAGGTTCGAGACTAGATTCGTGGAGGAACCGAGGTCTTGGTGGTCGAGGATGTCATGCGGACGCTTGGGCTAGAGAACATGCACATGGAGGTCGGTTAGTCACGATTTGCAGCAGGGCTGTTCATGCGTAAGGAATTATTTTCGCCATGTTGGGCCAAGTTGAGATAGATACTAATTCTTTCCATGTTGGGAGTGGAGTTGTATTCAATCTCTTTATGGTTGCTCAGATAAATAGGGGATGTGTCCTCGCTTATGGTCGAAAGCTTTGGGTTTTAGGGTTTGTACTTTTGGTATTGAGCATCAGAACCATACTCAATAAAGAAATTCATCCTTCGCCAGAAGATCTTGCGCCTAGAAATTTTGCTCCAAATTGACTTTTGTTCCTTAGCGTTTCATCATCGCCTCGAGTTTCTAGCGCTTTTGGCGGCACAAGATGTCACTAGCGACTAGATAATTTTTACTATCGTGCGGCGTGGAGAAGAATTCAGACGGGGTCTTGTTTCTTGTGGCTCATCAAGTTCTCGTTGCATGCATGCAAATTGGAGACAAGAAGATCGCATTAGTTTCTTGTTTGGTCCGTCAGAATTGAAGTACCGAAGTTTGGTCCGCATAGTTTGGTCACTGTCTGAAGATTGGTCCGTGGTAATTGAAGTTATGAAGATTGGTCCGTCATAGCCTTTGAAATCAACTTCCGCCATCACCTGATTCAGTCATCTTGCGAAGGTAATATCTTTTGATCCATAGATCCGATCGAGGTGATTTTTATTGGGTTAGATTCATAATTGAATCTAGTTTCTACAATTAAAATTTCATGTTAATCTAACGGTTGGATGTTCGGTAATCTTATTGTTTTTGTTTGGTCCGTCACTGGTCTGATTTGGTCCGTCGTTATTAGATCGGAATTTATTTCAGCTGTCTTGCGAGGGACATAACTCTAGATTCATAGGTCCGATTGAGTTGATTCTTTTTGGGTTAGCTTCGTAATCAAGTCTAGTTTCTATAGTTAAAGTTTCACATCAATCCAACGGTTGGATCTTCAGGAATTATCATTTTAGTGAACGTATGTTAGGTTGTTTTCATTTTGTCCGTCATACACATATTAGAGGCGAAGTTTAGTCCGTCATACACATGCAACTCCTTTGCTACAGAGAAATTTGGTCCGCATACACGTGCAACTCTCTCGTCCGAGGCGTAAGTTTGGTCCAAGATACATGTGCAAATTTGGTCCGATGCAATAAGGTTCTTGTTGAATACAAATTAAGCAACTGAAGTTTGTTTGGGGTGTTTCAAAAGGCAAAAATTGATTTTAGCTTCCGCAATCATTCACCCCCTCCGATTGCTAGATCAAGATATTTCAATCCTACAAGTGGTATCGAGCCTAGTTCTTTTCTAATTAATCTTAACCGTGATTAGAAACCGTAGCGATGGATAGGTATTCGACAAAACCTTGTGTTTTCGATGGTGTTGATTTTCAGTTTTGGAAAGCAAAGATGGTGGCATATATTCAAGCTCGTGGTTTTGCAATTTGGGAAAAGGTCTACAAGCCATACAATGTTCCCGAGAATGATGAAGTCAATGACACCAATCGAGCACATGTTGAAGCAAATAGCAAAGCAAGGAACTTGATCATCCAAGGACTAGGAAGAAGTGATTTTGATCGTGGTGATTCATCTCAAGTCTCAGATATGAGGTATGGAAATCTCTTTGTGATTATCATGAAGGTTCTAACATCACAAAGAGGTTAGGCAAGATATTTATAACAAAGAATACATGCGATTTGAGATGAAGCCTAGTGAGTCTCTAGATGATTTCTTTGCACGGTTCAATAAAATTCTTAGCAATTTGCGTGCTGTTGGAGTTTTCTTTGATGAGGCTACAAATGCTAGACAATTAATTGGTGCATTAGACATGTCTATTTGGGAAATGAAAGTTACATCTATTAGAGAATCTACTCTCATGAGTTCACTCACTTTAGATGTACTGTTTTCTAAATTAAAAACTCATGAGTTGGATGTTCTTGCTAGGAAGACAGATCATAAATCAATTGCACTGACTTCACAATCTAGCATGAACAATATTTCTTCAAGCTTTGTTTTGTCCTTTTTGTTTTCACTAACTGATGAGCAGATCGAAGAGGTTCCTGAAGAAGATTTGGCACTACTCTCTTCTCGGTTTAACAAAGCTTTGCAGAATGTGAGAATGAGAAAGAGAGTTGGTGGTGGTCCTCCAAGATGTTATGAGTGTGGTGACCTCAATCACATTAGATCAAATTGTCCTAAGCTTGCAGGTAAAGCATCAAGGGAGGAGAAGGACAATGACAGAAGAAAAGAAAAGAAGTCTTCACCAAGTGATAGAAAGAAAAGGAGCTTCATCAACAAAAAGGTTGTTCATCGGGTTCTTTCTGCTCTTGAACAAGTGAACTTAAGTGATGTGGATTCAAAGAGTAGTGAGGATGACACAATGGTTTCAAGCAATCATGATTTGACAGGATTGTGTCTCATGGCCAGAAGTGATAAAAGTTTCACCGAGGATGACCATGACAGCCACTTCAGTGAGGTAGAACCTTCTTACGATGAATTAGCTATTGCTGTTGCTCATCTTGGTAAATTACTTGACAAATGCGACAAGAAAATCAAGAAACATGTTGCTCTTGTGGAATCTTTAAATGCTGAAATTGATAGACTTAAATCTTTGATTCCTGATGATGATGCTTGTAAATCATGTGACTTAATTTACACTGAGCTTACTTCACTTAGAAAAGAACATGCTTCTTTGCTTGAGCAATGTAAGAAAAATGAGAAACATGTTAAAAATGCTAGTCTGTTCAACTGTTGATTTGCATGATACAACTCATCGTTCTAAATGTGCTATATTGGAATTAAAGTTGCATGATGCAAATGCTAGGGTTTCTCAAATGATGAAGCTATGCTCACTCATGAAGTTCTCTCATGCTCAACTTGTCGCAAAATGTAAAGGAAAAGTGGACGCTCCATGTAATAATTGCTTAACTCTCTCTAAATGTTGATTACTTGGAAAAATCTTTAGAACGGTTCACTATCGAAAGAAAAACCTAAACATGATTTTGGATCAATCAAAAGTCAAGACTCATCACAAAGGTTTAGGTTTTGATTCTTATGCTCATTATAAGGCGATGCTCCTATCGTTGTTAAGACACTTGAAAGAGGAAAACTTGAGATTGCAAATGAGCCTAAGAAAACAGTTTTCAAGTCTGGCTGTGTGTTATCTTCTACTATAATGAATGCAAATGTTACTTCACATTAAAGCTAAACATCATGTTAAGTATACTTGCACTCATTGTGGTAGAGATGGACACTTAGTAGACTTTTGCTTTAGACTAGCCAAACAAAGAAAAGAAAGAGAAGACTAAGGCTAGGTCTAATTTCGTGAAGGCACATTTCACTCCTCATTTTGTGCTTAGGGTGATTCAAACACTTTCTCTGCAAGAAACACGGAAAGAGCAATTCTGATTTTGTGAACAAATGTACTCAGAAAGAGGCCTACTGTCGTGGTGTCTCAAAGATTAGATTCCTAAATGCTTTATTTCTAATCCCAAAGATCGAGGCCTCGACATTTTCTCGATTTTATGTAGGCTTCTCATGAGGAAGGAGAACATTTGGCTAGTTGATTCCGGATGCTCACGCCATATGTCCGGTGACAAAATTGGTTCTCTCCTCACTCGTGCATCTCGAAATGAAAGTGTTACTTTTCGAGATGCATCTTCTACTCTGCTAGGCAAAAGGTACAAGAAAGGTAAATGACAAGTTTATGTTCAAGGATGTGGCCTTAGTTGAAAATCAAATACAACTTGTTGTCTGTTTCGCAAATGATTGATGAGGATCTTGAAGTATGCTTTAAGAAAAGTGAATGCAAAGTTTTAGATGCTTCAGAGACCTTGTGTTCGTGGATTTCACGCTTTGGGAGAGTTTTTAAAGCTGATTTTGATGTGTCACTTTCTTCTAAGCATAGGTGTCTAGTTGCCAATGTTTCTAAAGATTTATTCTTTTGGCATCATAGACTTGGTCATGTTGGTTTTGATCATCTAACTCATGTTAGTGGTTTAGATCTCATTCGTGGCTTGCCTAAGCTTAATGGTGATAGTGATTTAGTATGCTCTTCTTGTAGACATGGTAAGATGACTGAGGTTCACATCCACCTCTTACCATGGTGATGACAAATGCTCCAGACAGCTACTACATCTTGACACAGCTTGGACCTTCTCGAGTTCAATCTTTTGGAGGCAAATGGTATGTAATGGTCATTGTTGATGATTATTCTAGATACTCTTGGGTTTATTTTATGGTATCTAAAGATGAGGCTTTTAGTCATTTTAGAAGTCTTGTTACTAGATTATCTGTTGATCACCCAGAGCACTTAGAGCTATTAGAAGTGATAATGGAACTGAATTCAAGAATTCTTCTTTTGATCACTTTTGTATTGAAAAGGAATTGATCATCAATATTCTTCACCTAGAGTGCCTCAACAAAATGGTGTAGTTGAAAGAAAGAATGAACCTTGGTAGAGATGGCTAGGACTATGCTTGATGAACATCACACTCTTAGGAAGTTTTGGGTCAAGCAATTTCAACTGCATGCTATGTTTCTAATAGAGTGTTTTTGAGATCGGCTAGGTAAGACCCCTTATGAGCTTCGCTTTTGGTCATAGGCCTAATGTATCTCATCTCGTAGTTTTTGGATGCAAATGTTTTGTCTTGAAACTGAAATCTTGATAAATTTGAAGCTAGATCAACTGATGGCATCTTTCTTGGATATCCTGCTCATACACGTGGTTATCGTGCACTTGTTTTGGAGACTAACAAAATTGTAGAAACCTGTGAAATCACTTTCGATGAGGCTAGTCCAGGCACTAGTCCAATTGATGCAGGAACAGGTGCATATGTTCAGGGGGAGAGTATTTTTGTTGATGATGATGTTGAGGACGAAGTGTTGGTTCCTATTGCACAACCAGCTGTAGCACCTTTGGCACCTACCACTACATCACCTACAGCTGAGCATCCTCAAACAACATCTTCTGTACATGCTGAAAACGAAGAAGAAGGAGAAATTTCTGAAGCTATAGCTCCTTTGCACATTCAAAGAAGACATCCACCTGAACAAATGATTGAAGATTTAAATGAGAGAGTCACTCGATCCAGGTTTATTGCTCCTGATTCTCATGCTCACTCTGCTTTTGTTGCTTCTTTTGAACCTAAAGATATATCTCATGCATTAACTAATGAATCTTGGATGAATGCCATGCACGAGGAATTAAAGAATTTTGAGCGAAATAAAGTCTGGAAACTTGTTCCACTTCCTCCTGATTTTAACATAATTGGAACTAGATGGGTTTTCAAAAATAAACAAAGTGAGGATGGTGTTGTGGTCGAATAAAGCTAGATTGGTTGCTCAAGGTTTTTCTCAAGTTGAAGGTTTAGATTTTGATGAAACATTTGCCCTCGTTGTTAGAATTGAAGCCATTAGAATTTTTTTAGCATTTGTCTGCATCTAAAGGTTTTAGACTGTATCAAATGGATGTGCAAAGTGCTTTTCTAAATGGCTATATTAATGAGGAGGTATATGTTAGCAACCACCGGTTTTGAAAATCCTAAGTTTCCAGATCATGTGTACAAATTGTCAAAAGCTTTGTATGGTTTAAAACAAGCCCCTAGAGCATGGTATGATAGGCTAAAAACCTTTTACTTGAAAAGGGTTTACAATGGGAAAAGTCGACAAAACTCTCTTTTACTCAAGCAAGGCAATGATCAACTATTCGTTCAGATTTATGTTGATGATATTATCTTTGGTGGTTCCTCTCATATTTTAGTGTCTAAGTTTTCAGAAACCATGTGAAAGGAATTTGAGATGAGCATGATGGGTGAGTTGACTTACTTTTTGGGACTGCAAGTCAAACAAACGAAGGAAGGTAGTTTTGTTCATCAAAGTAAGTACACAAAAGATTTGCTTGCCGCTTTGGGATGGAAAATCGCAAACCGATCATGACACCCATGGGAGGCACTTGCACACTTGATCCGGATGAAGATGGTGAGATTGTTGATCAAAAGGAGTATAGAAGCATGATAGGCTCTCTCGTTATATCTCAACGCATCAAGGCCGGATATTCAATTTGTTGTGTGCTTGTGTGCTCGCTTTCAAGCTTCTCCACGTGTTTCACATCAACAAGCCGCTGCCGGATCTTCGTGTATCTCCATGGTACTCAAGATTTTGGTATATGGCTTTCGCTTCTCATGCATTAGTTTAAGAGCTTTCTCGATGCTCGACTTTGGAGGTTGTAGAATTGATAGAAAAGCACATCCTGCTCTATGTCTTTTCTTGGGTAATTCACTTATTGCATGGTCATCTAGAAAACAATCTTCGCTGTACAATCAACTCTGAATCAATATGTGGTCAGCGGTAGTTGTTGTTCTCAAATTCTTGGATAGTAGCTACACTTAAAGATTATGGGGTTAATCTGGATAGTGTTCTTTTTGTGTGATAACACTAGTGCAATATGCATTGCTAAGAACCCTGTGCAACATTCTAGAACAAAACACATTGAGATCAGATTTCACTTTCTTAGAGATCATGTAGAAAAGGGAAATATTGTGCTTCAACATGTGGATACCTGAACATCAATTGGCGACATCTTCACAAAACCTTTGTCTTCTTCTCTTTTGCTTTTATTCGGGAGAACTTGGGTTGGTTCATCCAAAGGATATTTTTGAGGGGAGTTTTTGAAGCTATTGTAATATTTTGTAACATACTTTTTATTTTGTGTGTTTTTAATTGAAAAACAAAAAATGAAAAGAATAAAAAGTATCGAGCATTGTATTTCACACACATATGTCATTTGAAGCTATGTTTATGTTACAAGGTCTTTGCAACTTCCTGTTTATACATATATGGTGTAGTTTATGTCATGACCGTTTAAATGGAATGACAACTTGAATTAAATCTTGTCATGGTTGAACTTTCTTGGCTATCTTGATCCTGCTAAAAAAAAGTGCTAACTATGAAAGTTAAGTGCTAAAGCTCAAAAAGTGATTGTTGATAAAAGCAAGATCAAGGTTATGTACTGTCGCACTTCTTCTTTAGACTGCTTATCATTGCACTATGATATGAATTTGGAAGAGGTTGTGTATGACCAAACCATGAAACCTTAAGCTTGTGATTGCTTGGCATGGTTAAAAGTAAGGCCGATGGTGCATGTAATTCCTTGCAATTGTTATTGTTGCAATCAAAGTAATGAATCAGTTTTTCAAAGCACAAATAAAGTGCACAAAAAATTCAATGTTTTCAGGTTTTAAGATTGTTGAGAAAGGGAGATCATGCCATGCAAAAAAAAATCGTTAATAGTACTTGATTCTAGTTATGCTTACTCTACATTGTTTATGTGTAGATTTGAGGGTGCAAGTACTGTTGATAGCATAACTTGGTGATCAAGTTGTTACATTTGTGCATGATTCATAATGCTCAATATATAAAAAAAGGAAAACAACAAACATAAAAGGGGAGAAGTTTTTCTTTTGTTCTCTTTTTGCATTCTTGATGAATCCATTGTCAAAGGGGGAGAAGTTTGGAGAATTTTGGAATCAAAGGGAGACTTTTTGTTACAACTTTTGGTTACACATTGCACATTCACACCAAGAAAGTTATCCTAAACGCTAAACCAGAAAAAATGGTCATTTCTTTGTTTACAAGCTTAGACCGCTTAAACGATGTTTACACGGAGTTAAACTGTCTAAACGGTTTTGTATCAGAGCATTAAAATAAACATATTTATGCTTATAGAAGAATAAAATATTAGAGCAAGTGCACATATTTATGCATGTAAAAATATATATACGATTTATACATGTAACAAATCAAGTATACATATTTATGTATGAATAATATAAGATATACATAATAATATATGAAAAACTCAAGTGAATTTGGTTGTGTTCGCTTAAACAAAGGGATTAAACAAATTGCTTAGCTCGCTTAATAGCGCTTAACTCCGCTCTGCTTGACCGCTTAGGCCGCTTAGGCCGTTTATCTCCGCTTAACCGCTTAATGGACCGCTTTACACTAAACAACACGCTTGCCATCACATCGCTTAACGCCGCTTAAATTCATTGCTTAGCCCGCTTAGGCTAACAACGATCACACACACTTCTCTTTTCTGTTAGGGGAGTTTTTCTTTCATAGGGGTATATTTCTTTTTAGATAAGGGAGATTTTGTTTCTTCTTTGTAGGGGAGATTTTTCTCTTTGTCTTTTGGTCACCTTTTGGTCACCTTGTTTGTCTTTTTGTTTTATAAACATCTGTTTGTGAGGTGAATGCCAATGTTCGTGTTCAATGGTGTTGCTAATGTTTTCATCAAGGGGAGATTGTGAAATCATGTGATGAAAAATTGGTTGAATGGTGAAATTGGCAATCAGAAAGTGACTTTGGTTATAGCATGTGTGGTGCTTGTGCATGTGCTATGGTGATATGTTTATTATGCCGGTGATAGCATAATGGTTTTGCTTGATGCAATGCACTCGTGTGAGTGGTTGCATGGATTAACCTTGAGTCAAGTCGTGGACTTGTGCTCTGACTCGCTTTTTGTTTATTCATGTGCGAGGTGTTGCTCGAGGGCTAACGTGGTCGATGACGGATCGAACTAGGTTCATGGAGGAACCGAGGTTCGAGACTAGATTCAGTGGAGGAACCGAGGTCTTGGTGGTCGAGGATGTCATGCGGACGCTTTGGGCTAGAGAACATGCACATGGAGGTCGGTTAGTCACTTATTTGCAACAGGGCTGTTCATGCGGCAAGGAATTGTTTTCGCCATGTTGGGCCAAGTTGAGATAGATACTTAATTCTTTCCATGTTGGGAGTGGAGTTGTATTCAATCTCTTTATGGTTGCTCAGATAAATAGGGGATGTGTCCCCTGCTTATGGTCGAGCGCTTTGGGTTTTAGGGTTTGTACTTTTTGGTATTGGAGCATCAGAACCATACTCAATAAAGAAATTCATCCTTCGCCGAAGATCTTGCGCCCAGAATTTTGCTCCAAACCGAATTTTGTTCCTTAGCTTTCATCATTGCTCGAGTTTCTAGCGCTTTTGGCGGTGGCGCATGTCGCCTAGCGACTAGATAATTTTTACTACTGCGGCAGCGTGGAGAAGAATTCAGACGGGGTCTTGTTTCTGTGGCTCATCAAGTTCTCGTTGCATGCATGCAAATTGGAGACAAGAAGATCAGCGCTAGTTTCTTGTTTGGTCCGTCAGAATTGAAGCATCAAGTTTGGTCCGCATAGTTTGGTCACCGTCTCAAGATTGGTCCGTGGTAATTGAAGTTATGAAGATTGGTCCGTCATAGCCTTTGAAATCAACTTCCGCCATCACCTGATTCAGTCATCTTGTGAAGGTAATATCTTTTGATCTATAGATCCGATCGAGTTGATTTTTGTTGGGTTAGATTCATAATTGAATCTAGTTTCTACAGTTAAAATTTCATGTTAATCTAACGGTTGAATCTTTGGTAATCTTATTGTTTTTGTTTGGTCTGTCACTGGTCTGATTTGGTCCGTCGTTATTAGATCGGAATTTGTTTCAGCTGTCTTGCGAGGGACATAACTCTAGATTCATAGGTCTGATTGAGTTGATTCTTTTTGGGTTAGCTTTGGAATCAAGTCTAGTTTCTACAGTTAAAATTTCACATCAATCCAACGGTTGGATCTTCGGGAATTATCATTTTAGTGAACATGTGTTAGGCTGTTTTCATTTTGTCCGTCATACACATATCGAGGCTAAGTTTAGTCCGTCATACACATGCAACTCCTTTGCTACAGAGAAATTTGGTCCGTCATACACGCATAACTCTCTCGTCCGAGGCGTTTGTTTGGTCCGCATACATGTGCAAATTTGGTCCGATGCAATAAGGTTCTTGTTGAATACAAATTAAGTAATCTGAGTTTGTTTGGAGTGTTTCAAAAGGCAAAAATTTGATTTTAGCTTCCGCGCAATCATTCACCCCCCCTCTGATTGCTAGATCAGTATATTTCGATCCTACACTAGCACCCTGAGAGCGCAGAAGAGCCGACAAGAGACACCTATCCCCTGCCACACTATGCAACCGTGGTACCATTTACTATCGTAGCAGGTCTCCTCCTCTCGTGCCACCTCCCTATCGTAATTGCATAGCGCGGTAAGAAACATGTGTCCCATATTCGCTCTTCCACTCTCAGTGGTGTCTACGTTTGCAAATATTTTTTGTATGAGTGCTAGATTTGTAAAAAAACAGAAACTGTAGGGCTATATACATGAACAGCTCAGAACATGAAGGTAGGAGTGCGATATGGTGCAACAATCCTAATCTTGGAAGAAGGACAAAAACATCTAGGTAAGTCATCAATCAACCATGATCATTTAGTGGCAGTAACCGTAGAGATAAAGGAAAATTACTGATACGAAGAATGAAGCAAGGCTGCTATCTGCCTTGACGTTGAGGTCAAAGCGTAAGCAAGCATTGACAACCTGCAATTAGGACCGTAAACAAGCCGAGTTCGAGCGAACTTGGCTCTCTAGGCTCGAGCTCAGTAAAGCTCGAGCCGAGTTCTAGTTGGGGTCCAAGTCTCAACCCAGACTCGAGCTCGGTAAGTTTGATAAGCTCGAGTAGATTCGAGCTCAACTTAAGTAAGCTCGGTAAGTTTGGTAAGCCTCAAGAAGTCCGTAAGTCGGTGAACAATCTCAAGTAAGCTCGGTACCAAGCTCATCTCAAGAAAGCTTAGTCCAAGCTCGAGTAGGCTCATGAGCTATTCGAGCTCGGCTCGGTTAGGCTTGTGAGCTCGAGATCGAGTTTGAGTTCGGCTCGTTCAGAACTCGAGCCGAGCTCGAACTAAGCCTCTCGTGAGCCGAGGTCGAGTAGCTTATGAGCCTTGTGCTTTTTTTTACAGCCCTAAGTGCAATAGACAAAATGACAACAAGGAATCACTGCGCTTTTGAATGGTCAAACTCACTTTTCACCTGTGTAAAGGATCTAAAAGCCGGGAATCATAGATGGACATTGCCTGAGGATTCCATAACTGAGTTACCACACGCCTTAAAATTCGGAGAAGTATATTTTGGCTTTCTACCACACGCCTTAAAATTCAGAGAAGTATATTTTGGCTTTCATATTTAGCTTGCCAAAATCACTATATGATACATTTGTTCTTCATAAAAACAATTAAGCAAGGAATTCCTTGTTAGAGTTAATCTTGAGTTCGAATCAAATAAGAAAATGATTCTTAGTCCGATTCAGTTACTTGAATCCTTTTCTATTCTTAGAGCTAGAGGTTAAGAGTATAAATTCCTAGATAGTTCTGAGGTTTGTAAGCAAGAGAACAAGAAAATATGTTAGCTATGTTGCACCGTCAAAATACTTATATTCGTGAGTTGCGTGCTTATTCTTGATTGTTTTACGTCGTATGTGTGTTCATGATCCTAGGCTAAAACCAACATTCCAACGTAGAAGAGATCTCCCTTGCGCAAAGCATTGATCAGCAACTATTAATCGATAGCTCCTCCAAGAGAACGAGATGTAGAGGCACATTATGCCATTATTCACCTTTTCCAAATTGTAGTAATGCTTCCCCACTGACATACTGAGATTAGCTAACCCTTTAGAGAAGAGATCCTGACACTTCTCATTCAATTACACTCAATCATCGCATGCCACACACAGCAAGAGGTATTGGGGTTCAATGATTAACCAGCACAAGATCATCCACACACTTCACCATCTCATTCGATTGTAGTTCAAACACTACTACAGAATCGATCTTTCCTACCGCCCATCAAGACGGTTAGTATTTAACCGGACCGATATTTAGAACAATTCCGATTCAATGGCTACTGTGGTCATGGGGATAGTACGGTTCAAGACACCAACCGCATCGATGGTCTCAACATCAAGACGGCTGGTGACATGAACCGCATTATTTATCGGGAGCTCACTAGTACCGGTTCGTGACATGAACCTGCATCGATGTGAGACCATCAAGACCGGTTGGTGCATTCAACCCAGATCGAGTTCCAATTTAAACTTTTCCTCCTCCCTTCTTCGCAGACCAGATCATTTCATCGCGCGAAAAGAACAAAGGAGCTTCGCCAAGAGCTTCAAGGAGGGAGGTGCTGCCCAAAATTTCAAAATTTTGGTCATTTTACTCACAACCAAGGTAGCTAAGGTTAGTAATATCATTCCTCACTTCATTTGGTGTTAAATGGAGCCTCTTTTTGCTTGAATTATGAAGAAAATTTGATCTTTTCCCATGATTGATGAAAGATTATGAATGCAGAGGGAGGTGCTGTCCAAATTTTAAAATTTTGGTCATTTTACTCGCAACCAAGGTAACTAAGGTTAGTAACATCATTCCTCACATCATTTGGTGTTAAATGGAGCCTCTTTTTTGCTTGAATTATGAAAAAAATTGATCTTTTCCCATGATTGATGAAAGATTATGAATGTAGAGATCTAGCTTGATCTTTTCAAATAGGATACAAAAACTTATTGTGTAAGCTTAGAATTTGCTTGGATTATAATGTAGCTCGATTTAATGTGTGGATCTAGCTTAAATTTAGGTTTTAGTTCTATCGATCGATGAAGGATGAGGTTTGGTTGCACGAGTTGGGGAGAATGGTGCATGCAAATCATGGAGTTTGGGATCTTCAAATGGCAATGGTTATGTGGAAAAGAAGAAATTTAAATTCATTTGCTAATTAAAATAATATCGTAAATATGAATGGCTTTATAGAAAATATAAAATGAGTTCAATATTTGAGAAAAGTTTTCAAAAATAGTTTGGAATATTTTAAACTTAGAAAATTACTTCTAGTATAATTTTGGTTTTAATTTCCATCAAGAAATTATTTTTGAAAACATCATTAATTAAGTGCTAGAGATTTAGAAAAAATAAAAATAAATGATTGAATAATAATTTAGAAATTTTAGGGTGTTACAATTTCAAATGAATTTGCAAACAAAGTCGTCGTGAATTTTGTTCTTAATTTTGAATCCGCACTGATCGACCAATTCTTTATGTAGGTTGCAAAAACTTGTTGTGTGAGTTTATATTTTGCTTGGATTATTATTTAGCCTTGATTGAAGGTGTGGATCTAGCTAATATTTAGGTTTTGGTTCAACAATTCATTATCGAAAAATGAGCTAACAGCTTATCTTGATGTAACATAATGTAGATGGACCGCGATGGATGTACATGGATCGACGCCCCGGAGTTCTTTGTGGTTTGCAAGATTTTCTTCGTATGGCCGATGCACACACGACGTCTGCTACATATGTCTGTCCATGCATAGATCGAAGAATGAGAAGGAGTGGCCAAAATCCACCCACCTTCACTTTCATTTGCTCACAAGAGGTTTCATGTCAAACTATACCGCTGGACCAAGCACGGTGAAGAAGAGATTATACAGAAGACGGTGAAGAAGAAGAGGCGACAACAATATCCCTGGACGCGGTCAACACGGTTCTTTCAAGATACATTGGGGAGTGTGGTGATGATGACCTAGACCAGATGTCATGCGGATGGAGAGGGAGAATACATCGATGAAAGACATTACGAAAAGTTCCAATACTTATGGAGGACCACGGAACACCGTTGTCCCCAAACCGTCGACAGGCCATAAAAAGTTGCGCATCACACTAGAATCGATGCAATGGAAGGCTACCAATGGATTGTCCGATAAGGGATTCGACGAGTTGTTATGCCTCATAAAGAAGTTACTTCCAGAGGGGAACACACCGCCCAAACTACGACGATGCCAAACAAGTTGTCCGCCTTTGGGGTTGGAGGTACTGAAGATACATGCATGCCGTAATGATTGTATCCTTTATCGCAATGAGTATGAGGATTCTAAGCTTGTCCGTGCAAAACTTCATGTATAAGACCAGCGTGATGACCCTGTGAGGTAGAGGGGCAGAAGAAGAAGAGACCTCTCGCTAAGGTGGTGTGGTATTTCAGAATCCCTGCTGAAGCGCTTATTTATAACAAAGCGCATGCCCGATGATGCGCCGCACAAGGAAGACCGTAAGGACGACGGAAGGCTAAGGCACGTTGTCGATGGCTCCTAGTGGAGGAAAGTCGATAGAACATACCGACTTTGCCGAGGATGCAAGGAACATAAGGTTTGGGTTGAGTACGGATGGGATGAACCTGCTCGGCGATATGAGCAAAGAATACAAAGACTTGGCCCGTGACTCTATGTATCTACAACCTTCCTCCTTGGTCGTGGTATGAAGCGGAAGTACATTATGATGCCATTGCTTATCCAAGGCCCAAGCAACCCGAAACGACATTGATGTGTACCTCAAACCGTTGGTTGAAGATCTGTTAACACCGTGGAACGATGGTGTACGGTATGGGATGAGTACAAAAGAGAGCACTTCACTCTACGCGGCATTGCTATTCGTGAACCATCAACGATCGCCTGCACTTGGTAATCTATTGGGCCTATCTATCAAAGGATATAAAGCCCCGATCCACCGCTTAGAGGATACGGACAGCAAGTACCTAAAAACTCTCGAAGGTTGTGTACATGGGCCACCGAGGTTCCTCCATATGAAGGACCCAAGCATGAGGAAGGGTGAGAATTTTGATGGGACGTAAGAGAAACGAAGAAGCCCATGCATCGCAGGGGACGCTTGTATTTTCTTTGGTAAAGGATCCGAAAGTAGTATTTGGAAAAGGTCCTCGTAGCAAACTCCGTCCTACCGAACAAGGTCACACGAAGGCCATTTGGAAGAAGAAGTCAATATTTTGGGACTTACTCATCGAAAGACTTAGAGGTCCGCCACTCATCGGACTTCATGCATATCACGAAGAATGTCTGCGGAACCTACTAGGTTTCCTAGATATGTACCAGAAGTCAAAAGATACACTTCATGCATGAAAGGACCTATAAACTATTGGGACTCGTGAACGACCTTCATCCGAAAAGAGAGAGAAAGGACAACATTACCTCCACCCCGCGAGCTACACTCGAGCAAGGAAGAGAAAAAACATGATTAAGTTCTTGAACAAGGTGAAGGTCCTTCCGGATACTCCTCAACATAAGGAGACTCATAAACATGAAAGAGAATAAAATCGCATACATAAAATCCCATGATTGTCATGTGTTGATGACACAGCTTGTTCCCAAAGGGCGGTATGCGAGGTATTCTCGCCAGATTGGGTACGAGGACAATCATAAAGTCGTGTTCGTTCTTCAACGCTGTGTCGCAGAAGGTCATCGAGCCGAATAAGCTATCTAGTCGCATGATGACATGGTCAATAGTCCGTTAGCCTTGAGATGATCTTCCTCCATCCTTCTTTGATATTATGGTCCATCTCATGGTCCACATTGTTAAAGAGATAGAAATTCTCGACCGTGTTCCTCCACAATATGTTCCCTTTGAGAGGTACATGGGTATCCTAAAGAAGTATGTTCAGAATCGGTCTCGCTTAGAAGGCTGCATTACAGCAGGTGTCAAGACAGAGGAGGTGATCGAGTTTTGTGTTAGTTACATGGATGATCTGAACTGATTACGCCCCAGATCACGCCATGAGGGGAGGCTACGGGAAAAGGGACTTTAGGAGAAAAGAGTCCTATAGCGACGATCTACTTGCATTTAAACAAGCACATTTCACGGTATTGAAACAAGCAATCAGAGTGGCTCAGATATCTATGATCACGAGATGAGTCTACGCTACCAATACCCAGAGAAGTCGATAAGTGGATCGCAAAGGAGCAAATGGATCATTTCGCAGCTTGGTTACAAAAGCAACTATTGGGCAAGCGCATGCAGACGATGAACAATTGAAACTCTTGGCTCGAGGACCGCCCACAACAATCATATCATTTCAAGGGTATGAGATAAATGGGTACACATTTTACACGACAACTCAGATAGCAAGAGCACCAACCAAAACAAAGGGCGTCCTCAGATAGATGCATTGGACAAAATGGAAAGATGGACACCTACAATGGTTTCATAGAGGAGATCTGGGAGCTAGAGTACGGCCATTAAAAGTCCCTCTGCTTTGGTGCCAATGGGTTAAACCGACACCGTGGATATCGATAAGCACGGATGACAACCGTGGACCTCAAGCAAGTAGCCTATAGGGACGAACTGCTCGTGTTTCGCTAATGATGTGACATGTATTCTATGTGATGGACATGGACAAAGAAACCGAAAAAGGTATGAGAAGACTAGCAAGAGCGATCACCAAGGCGCCACGTGGTTCTTCCGTAAAAGAAGGATTGTTTGAGTTGAGGGCGCCACGACGAAGAAGAGTATAATCATTCGACGAAGCCTCCTTTCACTGTGGACGAGACATTTGTGTCTTGAATGATACAGAGGAATCTCCCTACGACGCCGCGATCATAATGAAGGATCACTTGTAAAAGCAAAGTATGTTAGCAAATAAGGATTGCTTTTGGTGTAATAGACTACTAACATACTAGTTTCTCATTCCTCTAGTGGTTTTCCAGATTTTCTGCTCAAATTGTACTAATATTTGACTAACAATATTGTTCAAAGTCCTCTCAGACTAATATAACAAGGTGACAGCTTGCAATGGAATTATAAGAGTGCAAAATTACTTTATTTCTTACAATTTTCTATAATGTTAATTTATATTACATGGTTGGAAAAAATATTGTAAAGAATAACTTTAAACAAAAGAGATTTAAAAATATTGTGAAGTGGTAAAAGCATTTTTAAAAATTATTTAATGAAACAATAGTTAAACAAGAGATTCAAAAAAGAAATCTTAAAAAAAGGCTAAATGAATCTAAAGTGGTAAAAGCATTTTTAAAAATTATTTAATGAAACAATAGTTAAACAAGAGACTTAAAAAAGAAATCTTAAAAAAAGGCTAAATGAATCTAAAATTGTAAAAGCATTTTTAAAAATTATTTAATGAAATAATAGTTAAACAAAGACATTTAAAAAAAGAAATCTTACAAAAAAGGCTAAATGAATCTAAAGTGGTAAAAGCATTTTTAAAAATTATTTAATGAAACAATAGTTAAACAGTAGATTCAAAAAAAGAAATCTTAAAAAAAGACTAAATAAATCTAAAGTGGTAAAAGCATTTTTACAAATTATTTAATGAAATAGTAGTTAAACAACAAATAAAAAAAATAAATAAAAGAAAGACGAAAAAGAAGGGCTAGGGGGCACGAAGGGCTCGAACCCGAGACCTCACTGGCCGGGAGAGCTCATGAACTCAAGCGCTAGCTAGCAAGGGGAGGAAGATTTCTTGTCGATTAGTATGGGCGCTAAATTATTTTGAGTTTTAACATCATCCCGGCTGGTGTTTTCAACCGGACCGATAGTGTCTAGGCTCCCTCGCGCTGTAGAGTGACCCATCGGCTCAAGCAGGTGTTCAATCGATCGATGTCTCACATCAAGACGGTTGGAGTATCCAACCGCAGATCGATGATGAGACATCATCCCTGCTGAACACACCAACCGGACCGATGGTGCACCTATAAACCCATCCCCCGCCTCCTCTTCCCCAATTTTTCTACTCCCGCCATTGTTCCTCAATCTCCTCCTCCTCCCGCTGCTTGCAAAGACCTCCGACGACCGGACGCCCAGCGACCCCACCGCTGCTGCCCTCCTCGCCGCCCGACGACCCCACCGCCGCCGCCTCGCCTCCAAAGCCTTGCCTCCGCGCCTTGCCTCCGCCATTGTTCCTCAGGCCTTCGCCAACCCTAGGGTTTGTGCCCTCCTTACCCAATCGAAAGTGATTGGTTTTGGTTGCGTGCTTTGCGTTTGAGATGTCGTGGTTGTCTCTATACATGTCCTTGCACAGATTGGTGCTTTGTAAGTTTTCGCTTTTCTCGTGATTGCTAATCTGTCAAGAGCTTGCAAAGGGCTAGTCTTTGAGGCTTGGGGACCTTGCAAGAGTGGGATTATTGTTCGATGAAGATTAACAGATTGAGACCATTTGTGACAACAACAATTTTCCAAGATTTGACATTTAGTTGTATAGATCAATTGGTATCTAGTGATTCGATATATATATTTGTCTTATGAATCTTTACTGCTCAAAATGGTTGAGCGCCCTGCAAGTTCTCGTGGTGGTCCGGTGTTTGCTTATTGTTAACAAAATTGCTTATAGTGGCGCCGAGTTCTCGATATCAAGACAACTCGGCCGCGTGTCCGCCTCCCGGGTGCCTTTTACCGCCTTTGCCCACAATTTATTCTATATGCCGATAGTTCGTTGTTTGGCAATGGTTTGCCGTTTTGTGGTTTAGATTTTGTTATTTTGCTCGTGATGACTGTGAATCACGTTGTTACACTTTGTGCTTGTTTTAATTGAAACAGGACATCTTCCCGATGTCCTTTTGCTCTAAAAAATAATGGTTGAGCGCCTTGTCACGGTTCTCGAAGTCAGATGCTCCTTTTGCATTCTCGATAGTAAGTTGTATGCTCCTTTTGCTAGTAAGTTGTATGCTCCTTCTCAAATACCCCCAAAATGATCTTTACCGCTAGTAAGTTGTATGCTCCTTTTGCATTCGGATAGGCTCACCTGTGTTTGCTTTATATTTCGTCACCTAGAATCATTTCCTTGTGTCGCAAAGATTGTTTGCATATATATATATACCGATGTCTCTTTTACTTGTCATTATTAGGCAAATCTTCAAATACTTATTCATGAGCTTGTATATCGTGACATTAGATCATGTCTCTGCTCAAAGGCTTAAATAACATTGTGAGATTTCTATGTATGTGTGAGATTTCTATGTATATGTGAAGTTTGAAATGTATATGTATCATGTCAAATGAATATGTATCATGTGAATTATTCTAAGTTGTCAAGTGCTGGAAAAGTTGTTTCATTTTCACTAAAGTAATGTTGTCACAAATTGGTCAATGATCTTTGTCCCTACTGACGAGGATGGTCTTTAAGGCAACCCGTTATCTGAGAACAATACAAAGTTGACAACTTGAGCACTATGCTAGTTGTGATGTCCCTTTTACTTGTCATTATTAGGCAAATCTTCAAATACTTATGTATGTGTGAGATTTCTATGTATATGTGAAGTTTGAAATATATATGTATCATGTGAAATGAATATGTATCATGCGAATTATTCTAATTTCTGGTGAATTTTGAAATTTCTATTTTTATTGATCAGTTTCCATGTATATGTGAGATTTCTATGTATGTGTGAGATTTCTATGTATATGTGAAGTTTGAAATGTATATGTATCATGTCAAATGAATATGTATCATGTGAATTATTCTAAGTTGTCAAGTGCTGGAAAAGTTGTTTCATTTTCACTAAAGTAATGTTGTCACAAATTGACAACTTGAGCACTATGCTAGTTGTGATGTCCCTTTTACTTGTCATTATTAGGCAAATCTTCAAATACTTATGTATGTGTGAGATTTCTATGTATATGTGAAGTTTGAAATGTATATGTATCATGTCAAATGAATATGTATCATGTGAATTATTCTAAGTTCAGATTCATTATATCGAGAATTACAAAAGAGAATTCCGACAAGTTTAAAGATCTTAAACTTGTCCGAATTTTCTTTTTGTAACTCTCTTGTATATAATGAATTTGAATTTAATTGTACAAAATAAAATGAAAAATTCATATATTCATAAGACTTTGGCTGTTTCCGCTGCCTCTTCTTATTAAAAATAATGAATCATCCGCATTGAGCCATCGGCATGAGGTAAGTAATTCAAAGATTAATGAAGAAGAGGAGCGGAGGAAGCCTATGGACGAAGGGTAGCCAAGAATACATCAACTAAGTCCATTTCATGGAGCTTAGTTCTCATCTTCTTTTCGCCTTGCTATCTGACACTTCCTCCACATCCATGCTTCTTGAACTTGCAGGGGCTTTTTTTTAAATCATTTTAGTGTGGAATAAGAATGATTCATTATTTTTTATTAAGCAAATATATTCTTGAGTATATATAAATTTTTTCATATTATTTTTTCATTTCGAGATGTATATGTATCATATGAATTTTTTCTAATGTATAAGTATCATTTTAAAGTTACATGTGCACATGTTTGTAGCATGAGGTCACAACATCGATCACTTGATTTCCTCTCAACTCTAGCAAAATTACCATCGTATAAGTATACTTGTGCTGATTTACATTAGGAACATCTTCGGCGTCGCCGCCCATCCTCTCTACCATCTCTTCCCTACCGTCTTCCAAGTCGTTTTCGAGTAGTACTATCGACTTTACATGAAATGTGATCTATTTTCGTTAATTTTCAGCTTGCTTCTTCTAGCCTAAGAAATGACGATTGACGAAGAAGAATTTATGAGAAGTTTGATGCGGGAAGTGATGATCATGAGACGCTGGAGCCTGCACCCGCCAATCGAGGCCAATGAGCTCGCACCACACCGAGGCCAATGAGGTCGCAGAGCACGATAAGGGCATGAGGTAACAATCGATCGCATTCATGATTGTCGGTTCCACTACCATGCTAAGCCAACATCCTGACCCGTTCATGATTGTACCATGCTTTCAGATCGGTCAACCAGGCAGGCAATCACGTCAGCGAGGTCCAAGCAAGAAGAAGAAGGCAAGACATGTTATCACCGGTCGGCGAGGACGGCCGACCTCTTGCACCCTCGGGGGCGCTTGGGCCGTTCAATTCGGCATGCGGCGTGCACGTTAGGGACCACGTGGCAATTAGCATAGCAATAGGAGTCGGGCGAGGAGCAAGGCTCGACAGACACAACAGCTTAGTGCGCTTGAAGAACGCTTGAATCAAACAAATGAGAGAATGCAAGAAGAGATCCGAAGAGAGGTGCAAGCTAGCCTTGAGCCAACAAATATGAGGCGGGCCAAGAACCTCCAAGTAATCCAGACATCATCGGCCCCTCCGGCAAATAAGCAACAAGGCTTCGGTGAAATGGGCAGAAGCGGACTTGGACAAGTATCCGTGAGACGACATCACACAGGCGGACACCTTGTGAGCTGCATATCCAAGCGCTGAACCTTACCTTCAAGGCGGCCGATGGTATGGCTTACCCATTAGAGCCGGGCAGCTTATCCATGGCCAACAGATACCGTTAGGATACTCCAAGGTCTCGGTGGAGGAGGTTCGCCTGTGGTACGAGGACCTTGACCTCGAAACTCCGGAGGTGACGGGACTACGGCTAAGAGAGGCAAGACACACTTTCATCCTGTGGGCAAAGCGGTACATAATTTTTCGAGATAACATGGACATGTCCTCACGTGAAGAAGCCCGAGAAGAAACCCGTCTCCTCCCAAGAAGGCGCCGACTCCTACACCACCTCCCGCAAGATATAAGCCCGACAAGAAGCCCGTCTCCTACACCATCTCCTGCGCATATAAGCCCCGATAGAAGCCCGTCTCCTCCCAAGAAGGCGCCGATCAAGGAAAGAAGCCAGCTCGCCAATGGCTCCCAAGAAGACGGGTCCTCCACCCAATCCAAGAAGTGGTGAACTTCAAGCGGTAGTACCGATGATATGAACGATGAGGAGACCAAGAAGGTGGTAAAAGGAGAGGTAACTAAATTTCTTAAACCCAAGTCACCAGAGAAGAAGGTTCAACTCGCATGTAAGAATTTTATAAAAGCTTAATGACTATTAAAAATTTGAAGGATAAAAAGAAATGCCTCGCCAATCAAACTACGAAAGACATTGAGTAAGGAATGCCCCAAGAAGAAGATGTCAGCTGAGGGGAAGAGTAAGGAGATGCAAAAATTCTTCGATGAAACTGGCCTTACCGCAAATCAAATATTAGGCACGGAAAAGATTGAGGTTGCCCAAGTAATATGGTCATTTAAAATGGGCGGTCATTGGTCGTGCATGAGGAGCTGCCCACTAACGACAAAGATGCGCAATTTCATGAATGGTACTTGGACGACCAAGCATGGTCTACGATGTTCGCCGTGAAGTTTAAGCAAGAAGATTTTTTTCGGTGAAGGTGAATTTTTGTCGATCGACTACATATATGATCTATACTGCATGACAGACACCCTCGGCGTGAGCTTGATGGGTTGTCGGACTCTGTAAGTGTCTTAATTATTTGCAAAAACTATCGTGCACTTCCTTGTACTATACTAACTTGCAAGCCTAACTAATTTCTTATGTAGCATGGAGATACAAAGATGCGAAGGGATCGATTTTCGACATAGGCTTCATGGACCCAGAGTTATCAACAAGACAACCGTTAGAGACCACCAAGCGAAATAGAGACTAACATATTCAATGCGCTTAATGGGTCAAAGATATAAGTCAAAGATATATCTAGCCTACTCATTTGAGTACGTGTTTTCATACCACCTCATTCTACTCCTTTTTCATAACACGATGTTAGAACTAATTAGTTATCTACGTTGACACATCTATGTATAGTTTTCATTGGATTCTTCTTATGATCGAGCTAGATCGTAGCTCGATCACAATTATGGACTCATAAAGGAGACCGGTTGAAAAGTATCAAAACTTTATCGACATGCTCGACCGGTATTAATTCTTGTTCCTTTCATTATCGTATTAGCTCTATTTCCTTCAATTTGAAACAAATTCTAATCATGTACATACAATTCAGAATCACATGTGTAGTGCATTCACACGGTTCCATGCTAAAAACGTATGTATTCAAGGAGAAATTTGACATTGCAATTGCCTCTCATGTACGATATCATAATGCTAGCTTTTTAGTTAGTTAACTTAATTTCTTTGCATCCATTTCACGCTTTCAACTTTTTCCACCGCAGATCTTGACTCACCACGGGTAACAATTTATGCGGCTACTATGTATGCGAAGTTTATGCACACCCAAACCGAGCAGCGATCGCATGCTAAAAGGCAACAAGGGGTGAGTAAATATAATTACTAGCTTTAATTGTGTATAGGTACTCCTTATATCTTGTACAAATTCAAGTATTGATTAGTTAATGACTTAACGATAGGTGCCTCAATATTTGGCGAAACAAGGTTCTAACTCTCACGCAAGACGAGTGAGAGCAATCCAAGAACAACTCGTCGGCTTTATTTACGATGAGGTTGTAAATCCAAAAGGCGAAGTTTCACGAACCAAACTTTAACAGTGGGGCCCTTCGATAAGGACCAGTGAATCGTCGTGGTCGACATCTCTGACTAGCAAGAGCGATGCGCGTAAAAGATCCCGATGAATAGAAGGAAAAGAAATACTAAAGTTGTAATTAAAGTTGTGTACATATATATTGTAATACATTAGAAGAACAAATATGTGTACATATTTTAATACATTAGATGTAATTAAATTTATTAATGAATGTTCAAGGATTTAATTATCGTGCAAAGTGCATGATTGATTATCGTGCTTTTAATTAGTTGTGATTTAACATACACATATATATAATAGCTACCGGAGAAATAGACCTATATATATACAAAACATTAGTGGGTTGGAGAAACTAACCAGCATCGATGAGGGTTCATCAAGACTGGCTGGAGACACCAACCGCATCGATGAGGTCCTCGAGGGTTCCCAATGCGCGCCACATGTGATTCGAACCGTGATCGATACTCCATCGATCTGGGACGGTGAAACCGACCGATGCCCTTGAGCATCGATCTGGATGGCTATCTGCACGTTCAAAACCGGTACTAAAGGCGATTTTGGACGGGACTAAATGCCCTTTCCGTAGTAGTGAAACAACCATGTACTAGGGCTAATAAGGGTTCACTATTAACCGAAATATTGTTCATGTGCAGAACATCGCACTGCTTCACAAAGAATTTTATCAACTAAATGAAATTTGAAATCGTTCTTCATGATCTGGCTACGAAGGGGAATGCATCAAGGTGCATCCTTCCTGGATGATGACTACAAAGTGGATCACATTTTCAAGTTGAAGATGTTTGAACAGGGTAGAAATGGCCATTTGTCCTCTTTCGCTCCACTCCATTAGCTATAGAAGCCAAGAAGGTCGGAAACTATCACACTCGCAGCGAAAGCTACACAAAATCAGTAAAAATCCTCAAGGCCAATATGACCGCTACTGTCTGGGCAATCAACGATAATAGAGTTCATAGCCAAATTTCCATCTTTTGCTCCAAATCACATGAAACTTAAATACACCTTCCCTAGAACCTCAAGAACCTATTCCAATCAACGATCATACAGTTCATATCCAAATTTCCAACCTTTTTACATTTGAAGAGAAGAAGATCAAGAATCAAGCCTAAAACCAAATCTGAGATCAAGACTTGCTCGTGGGTGAACTATGGTCAATATGTTCTTGGATCACTTCCCACAAGTCCTAGAAAGCCTTGGAATAGCAAGACTCACACGAAAACTGTTGGGTTTTGATCCGAATTTTCTTTTGGGCTTTAGGGACGCCTTTAGCCTATATGTTCGGTATGACCCGTTTAGACTCGAATCGCTTCTTCCATCTATAAATACGTCTTGTATTCAACATCTAGAGTGTGCCTTATTTGTAAATCCTAAAGTTTGTACTCAATTCCCTAAATAGTGAGATTGTCGATTGACGCCCGTGATTTTTCCCGCAAGGATTTTTCACATAAAAATTCTGTGTCTCGCGTGTTCTTGCTTTTGTAATTGATTTTCAACGAGTGGTATCAGAGTATAAGATCAATAAAAAAACAGATCAGATCGGCCACTGTTCATCTTCCAGATTCGTTTCAGCTGCTCCTCATCAGCCCGCCGCCGGTTTCATCGTGCGTCGATGCCTACCTCCACAACCCGAACGGATCTACGGCCGTCATGAGCAGCGACAGCTCCGACGACGACTACGCCGGATGAGGACCCTCCAGGCGCCCGCGCCTAACTTTTGTTTTTGTGTGATGTAATATATTTGGATTTTGGGGACTTTGCTCGTTATTCCGCATTTCCTTGCTGCGATGAGCGCTCGCCGAATGACTGTAACCCTTGGGAACCACTGGGGTTGTTAGAGTGTGGGTCGGAGCGCTAGCACTTTGAGGGAAATGCGAAAACAGAGCGGGACTTAGCAGCCCAAAGAATCGTCCCTGATCGGCCATGGGTTACCCAGCATAGTCACTCCCTTCTGCCGCACAGGCGCTACTTCGCAACCATAGCCACTGGGGCGTAGGTCGTAGCACTTGGGTCGAAAGGGTTACCACTAGGGAGGTCCCGATGGCCGGTGAGGGCACTGACTTGGGCAAGTATGCGAGCAAGTAGCCTCTGAGTGGCGCATGAGTACCAGGGCGTGGTCAGTCATGCTGCACTTCGAACTCGGAGGTTTTGCCGGAGACGCAGGAACAAAGGAAAAGTTTTAGGGATAGAATCGCCTTAGCTTTTCAATATTCCATGCGTTTGATACACCATTGCCGTCGGCGTCTTTGAGTTGAAAGGTGCCGGGTCGGAGGACCTCCACGACGGTGAAGGGCCCTTCCCACGGAGGGGACAACTTGTTCCTGTCCTTGTTGGACTGGACCTGGCGCAAGACCAGGTCGCCCACGCCGAAGGACCTTCCGCGGATCTACCAGCTGTGGTAGCGTCACAACGTCTGCTGGTACTTGGCTGATCGCAGAACGGCCACATCGCGTGCCTCGTCGAGCTGGTCGATGGCGTCTTGTTGCGCATCGAGCCCTCGTGCTTCGTCGAAGGCTTGAAGTCTTGGGGCGCCGTACTCCAGGTCGGTTGGCAGGATGGCCTCAGCACCGAACACCAGGAAAAATGGTGTAAACTCGACCGACCAGGTCGGTGTGGTCCACAGGCTCCAGAGGACGGAGGGCAGCTCGGTCGCCCATCGCCCCGCGAACTTCTTCAATCGGCTGAAGATCCGCGGTTTGAGCCCTTGGAGGATCATGCCATTCGCCCACTCGACTTGGCCGTTGGTCCGCAGATGAGCTACGGCAGCCCAATCGACGCGGATGCTGAAGTTGTCGTAGAACTCAAGGAATTCCTTCCCCGTGAACTGTGTTCCGTTATCGGTGATAATGGAGTTCGGGACTCCAAACCGATAAACGATGTCGTGGAAGAAGTTGGCCGCCTGCACCGAAGTGATGGTGGCGACCGGCTTGGCTTCTATCCACTTGGTGAACTTGTCCACCGCGACGAGCAGGTGGGTCAAGCCTCCGGGCGCCTTTTTGAAGGGCCCGACCAGATCGAGTCCCCAAACGGCGAATGGCCAAGTGATGGGGATCGTCTGCAAGGCTTGCATTGGAAGATGCGTCTGGCGAGCAGAGCTCGCACCTTCGCAGGTTCGAACAATTTGCTCGGCATCGGCCACGGCGGTGGGCCAGTAGAAGCCTTGACGGAAGGCCTTCCCTACAAGGGAGCGCGGGGCAGCGTGGTGGCCACAGATGTCGCCATGGATGTCTAGCAACAGCTACATCCCTTGGTCCGCCAGAATGCACTTCTGGAGGACCCCGGAGGGGCTCCTCTTGTAAAGGTTTTCTCCAACCAGGACGAAGGATTTCGCCCGCCGAGCGAGGCGCCGGGCCTCAGTCGGGTCGGCGGGGAGAGATCCATCAGTCAGCCGGTCAACGAAGGGCTTCCTCCAGTCAGAGGCGGCAACCATCACACCGTGGTCCGATCCGGATGGTCCAGCATCCGACTGTCCGGCAGTCGGAGCGGACGCATTCGGAGGGGCGGTCGGCTGCTCGGAAGTGGGTCCAGTCGGACGGAGGGTTTGTGGAGGTCAGAGACAAAGATCACAGGTGGGATCGGTCCCTTACTGGAGGCGAGGTTGGCTAAGTGATCGGCTTCACCATTGTAGCGTCGGTAGCTATGGTGAACTTCGAATCCTTTGAACCTTTCCTCGAGCTTGCGAACCTCGCGGCAATATGCTGCCATGCGGGCGTCATGAGGCTCCGAAGCCTTCATGACTTAGTCGATGATGAGCTTGGAGTCGCTGTGTACGTAGAGTCGGCGCGTGCCAAGGTTGGCGGCGATTCGGAGACCGTTGAAGAGGGCTTCGTACTCGGCGACATTATTGGTCGCGTCGAAGTGGAGTCGAATGGCGTACTGGAGCTTGTTCCCAAGCGGGGAAACAAGGATGCTCCAGTGCCTGCTCCGTTCTTGTTGTAGGACCCGTCGAAGTACATCGTCCAGTACTCGGGGTCTTCAAGCGCTGGTGGCGCCTGGGCTTCGGTCCACTCGGCGACGAAGTCGGCCAAGTCCTGCGACTTAATCGCCGTCCGGGGGACGTACGATATGTCATGGCCGTTGAGCTCGAGTGCCCACTTGGCGATTCTTCCAAAAGCATCACGGTTGCGGATGATTTTGCCGAGTGGCGAGGAGGTCACCACGGAGACGGGGTGCCGGTCGAAGTAGTGGACCAGCTTCCTCTTCGTGATGAGCACAGCATAGAGCAGCTTTTGCACCTGCGGATGGTGAGTCCTGGACTCGGAAAGCACTTCGCTGATGAAGTAGACCGACCGCTGTACCTTAAGCACGTGGCCTTTCTCGGTTCGCTCCACAACAAGCGCCGCGCTGACGACCTGGGTCGTGGTGGCGATGTAAAGGAGGAGCGGTTCCTCTGGCGCCAGGGCGACCAGCACCGGAGGCGAGGTCAGGAATGCCTTCAATCGGTTGAGGGCTTCCTGGGCTTCCTGCGTCCAGCTGAATTATCGGACTTCCTGAGCAGCTTGTAGAGCGGCATCCCGCGCTCGCCGAGGCGAGACACGAAACGGCTCTAGGTTGAAAGGCATCCTGTCAGCTTCTGGACTCCTTTCAGGTCGCTGATCGGCCCCATCTTCATGATCGCGGAGATCTTTTCCCGATTGGCTTCGATGCCGCGCTCGGAGATGATGAAGCCGAGTAGCTTTCCCTTGGGGACCCCGAAAACGCATTTCTCGAGGTTGAGCTTGATGCGAAATCGTCGGAGGCTCGCAAAAATCTCTTCTAAGTCGACGACGAGGTCGTTGGCCTTCTTAGTTTTGACGACGATGTCGTCGACGTACGCCTCAATGTTATGGCCGATTTGGTCGCTAAAACACGTTTGCATACATCGCTGGTATGTAGCACCAGCGTTCTTTAGACCAAATGGCATCGTTACGTAACAAAACGAGCCGAACAGAGTGATGAAAGAGGTCATGAGCTGGTCAGACTCTTTCATCGCTATCTCGTGGTAGCCTGAGTAGGCATCCTGAAAATACAGGGATTCGCACCCTACGGTGGAGTCGACAACTTGGTCAATGCGAGGCAATGGAAAAGGGTCCTTGGGACACGCCTTATTCAGGCCTGTGTAATCAACACACATTCTCCATTGCCCAGACTTCTTTTTTACAAGGACAGGGTTGGCTAGCCACTCGGGGTGGCGTACCTCTTTTATAAACCCTGCGGCCAAAAGTTTGGCGATCTCCTCCTATGACCTTGCGCTTTCGTCAAGCGGCAAGGCGTTAGGCGGCATCGCCTTGAGCCAGTCGAATGTTCAAGGAGTGCTCGGCGATTTCCTTGGGATGCCCGGCATGTCGGAGGGTTTCCATGCGAAGACATCTTGATTGGCGCGGAGGAAGTCGACGAGCGCGCCTTCCTATTTGGCGGGGAGCATGGCTCCGACCTGCACGGTCTTGGCCGGATCCTCGGGATCGACTTCGACCTCCTTCATGTCCTCGGCGGACTTGAAGGATCCGGGCCCCGACTTGCTAGAGTCGGGGGCAGACTCGGAGGTTTCCTTTCGGAGATTTTCGAGCTCGGTGGACGCGATGAGCATCGACGCCACTTCATGGCTAACTGCCTTTAGATTGTAGGCAAGCTGGAAAGACGCGGCCACGGTGATCACTCCCTGTGGCTTCGGCATCTTTAGCTTGAGGTACGTGTAGTTGGGGACCACCATGAACTTGGCGTAGCATGGCCTCCCCAGAATGGCGTGGTAGGAGCCAGGAAACCCCACAACCTCAAAGGTGAGGGTCTCGGTGCGGAAGTTGTCCGGGCTCCCGAAGGTGACGGGCAGATCGACCTGCCCGAGTGGGTAGGCCTGCTGGCCAGGGACGATGCCATGGAAGGGCGCCCTGCTCGGTCAAACACGCGAGCGAGGGATTCCCAAGGCGTCGAAGGTCTCAACATACAGGATGTTGAGGCTACTGCCGCCGTCCATAAGCACCTTGGACAGGCGCTTCAGCCCCACAACAGGGGCCACGACCAGGGGATATCTCCCCGGGTGCGGGACGTGGTCGGGGTGGTCAGTCCGATCAAAGGTGATCGGGGACTCCAACCACCGCAGGTATTTGGGCACGGCGGGGGCCGCTGTGTGGACCTCGCGGTGGGCGAGCTTGAGCCACCACTTGTCGGCGTAGCACGCCGGCCCGCCGAAGATCATGAGGCAGCCGTCGGGTTCGGGGAACTTGCCGTCCGCCTCCTTCGTCCCGGCATCTGGTGCCGGGTCTTGCTTCTTCCCTTTGCCCCGTGTGGGGGCTCCAGAAATGACGCGCTTCGTGGTTTCGCAATCCTCGAAGCTTGTGCTCGACGGGTACCGTGATGCGGACACGGCCGTCCATCACCGCTTTCGAAGTGGTCGGACGATCGCCGCGCCGCCGCTGCTTGGCGGGCGGTCGCGACCACTTGGCCCTCGAGGCCTTGCTTCTTCCGCCTGCTTGTCGGAACGGTCGAGGGGGCAGCGGCGTCGGATCGGAGTCCCGCTGGCCTTCCCTTGTCGAAGATGGCCCCACGGCCTCCTCGCCGAGGCGTGGTTGGTGGCGATGTCCAGGAGCTCCTTGGTGGTCCTGGGCTTGGCGCAGCCCAGCTTGTGGACCAGAGCTTTGGAGGTGGTGCCGTAGATGAACGCCCCGACGACGTCGGCATCGCAGATGTCGGGGAGCTCATTGCATTGTTGGGAGAATCGCCAGATGTAATCCCGGAGAGACTCCCCGGGCTGCTGCTTGCAGCCCTTCAGGTCCCAGGAGTTTCCAGGGCGCTTGTTAGTGCCCTGGAAATTACCGACGAAGAGGTTCTTCAGGTCGGCTCAACTCCTGATGGTGTTCGCGGGCAGGTACTTGAGCCAGGCTCGAGCCGAGTCCATGAGGTAAATGGGGAGGTACTGGATGATAAAAAGATCATCAGTAGCTCCCCCCGCCTGGCATGCGAGTCGGTAGTCTTCCAAACAGACACTAGGGTTTGTCGCCCCAGTGTACTTGGCGATGTTGACGGGTGCCCGGAACCGGGCAAGGAAATATGCGTTGCGGATCTCCCGACAGAATGCCTGAGGCCCAGGGCCGTCAAGACTCGGGGTGCGATCATGTCGTCGGCCGCTGTCTACAGCCCGCGATCGGGCCGCTTCGTCCATCACCCTTCTCCGTGCCTCGAGGGAGTCGTGGACGTACCATCTGTCGCCCGGCACCGGCCAAGCACCACAGGCGCGAGGCTTCTGCGCAGCTCAAGGAGCGGTGCCGTCTCTGCCGGACCTCGCTGGTGCCGGGCAATGGCACGGCTCGGGTGGCTCGAAGAAGCCCCCGAGTGATGGGAGCCGGAGCCTTGCATGTGCTGGACGGCAAAGACGCTCCACCGACCGAAGGCTTTGGTACGCCACCTTGGCCCCCAGGTCCGTTGGCTCGGGGATGCCGCGAGCAAGACGGTTGCCTGCCGGGCGACATTCTCGGCTGGCATGGGGAAGAACGGAAGACCGCGGACCTCGGCGATTGGTGCTGGACTGGCGTGGCGCGCGTCGCCAGGGCGCCAGCGCGTGTGGGGTTTTGCCGGGCCGCTGCTCGAGTCACTGAGCTTGTCCACCGGGCCTTTTGAGCCTCCGGTATTTCACGCCGCTGCTGGCTTCAGCCAAGCGGCGAGCTCGAGGTTCTCCTCCGCCCTACGCCTCGCCGGCGGTTCCTGGACTTACGGGGGTCGTGGCCTGGTCAGCCATGCCCGCCATGTTGCACTCGCGAGAGTACAACTCGTCTGAGGTGTGCTCCACGTCGGAGCTGGAGCCGTCGCTGGAGGAGACCTCCAGCAGTTCGTGGACGGAGGTTGGCGCATAACCAGCCATCGCCACGAATAGTGAGCCCACGGGGGGCAAAACCTCCGCCCGCAGAGGCTTACGCGTGCCACCGGCTGAGGCGGCACAGCGACGGACAGGACTCGGCGTCGAGGTCCGTGCAGGGGCCTCAAGCCAGAGGTCATCGAAGGCATCGACGACGGGGTCTAGGCTCCTGGCGGGGGCCTGGACCTGAGAGGCAGCGGGGACGAGCACGAGCTCTCCCGCCGGAGTGGCGACGAAGTCGAGGGAGCCGAAGTGGATTCGGCTCCCCGACGGAAATGCGCCGTCATGGGTGAAGAAAGCCATCAAGGAGGTGACCGGGAGTCCGGAGACGAAGACGATGACACGCGAAGGCCCCTACCTGGCGCGCCAACTGTCGGTGTTCGTATAACCGGCAAGTAAATTTGTAAGTATAGGGGTTGCGCGTTCCCTCTCCTTGAATGGTTAGACTACGGGAGTCCAAGATGTATACTGGTTCGGGCCGAATATCCCTACGTCCAGTTCGTGGTGGTGGCTTGTATTACTCGGGGTGCAGCGGGCTACACGGGATTACAAGTGAGAGCTAAGGACAGGCCCTTAGCGCTCGTCCGAGTGGGGGAGCTCGGGTGTGTTCGTCCGTGTCCCAGACCGGCTGGAGATCGGACGTGTTTGCTTAGGTCGGAAGGCTCGTATGGAATCGAATCGAATTGAATCGAGTGCCCATGCCCTTCCCTGAGGGCACTGCCTCCCTTTATATAGGCGGAGGGGGCAGGTTACACGGGAATTTGGAAAGAAAGGTAGGGGTAGGCTACGCCCGGGAGTTCCGGTCTTCGGTTTTGATGACTGACAGGTTCCTTCTTATCCCATGCTGGGTTAGTAGACACAGCGAACAGCGTTCCGTTGGGAAGACGCGCACCTGCCCTCCGTGCGCCCGTCAGACAGTGACGGCGTGAAGGGACGGGCGCTTTACTCTGGCGGCCCCCTGGCCATCTTGGGAAGGAGCCACCTGCCCCAGCATGGCCGTCGTGTCCATGGGGCAGGTGACCAGCTTGCGGTCGACTGTCGACGTGGTGGGGGTTGCCGAGTTGCAGCTCGTTGGGGCCCCGGCCTAAGGCAGTCGAAGCTCGTGGGGCGTCGACCCGGGGCAGGTCGAACTGTGGGGCGCCGGCCCGGTCAGTCGAGCTCAGGGGGCTGGGCCAGGTCAGTCGAGCTTCAAGGCGTCGAACCGGGGCAGTCGGAGTTCTCGGTGGGCTTTGACGAAAGGTCAGATCCTTCAGTGACCGATGAGGCCTTGGGCGTAGTGGGCCCAAGATGACCCATTTGGTGTTCGGCCAATATTCAATGATAACCCCATTTGTGAGGATGGGGACTTTGGTGATACCCTCGGTAGCTCTGCGTCATGCGCCACGATCTCCGTGACTACCGAGAGAGAAACGATCTTGAAATAGATGTATACCTTGCTGTGGGGCACCCCCTGGTATGTGTATTCGTCGCTTAGAGATACCCAGTCTACTCGAAACATTCGGCCAAAAGCCGGTGGGGTATTACTCAACCAAGCTAGATCTTGGTAGTAATCGACCAAGCTAGAACTTGGTAGAACAACTCAAATTGCTTTAAATTGAAGATCCAATTCAAATCAAACTCAACCCAGAATATAACAAGCTCAAATTTAGTCAAATACTCATCACACACAGGTATAGACCTCCACATGGTCTTTCACGACTTTACTTCCAAAGTAACTAGAAATCCTTTTGGAACAACTTCCAGCTTCAACTTCTAAATTTCCTTACATAATTTCGACTAATCATTTAACATTGACATATTAGCACTTTGGCTCTTACGACTCAAGGCATCAGCTACCACATTAGCTTTCCCAGGATGATAGTGGATTGCAACATTACAATCCTTAATCAATTCCAATCATCTTCTCTGTCTTATATTGAGATCTGACAGAGTAAATATATACTTTAAACTCTTGTGGTCTATGTATATCTCACATCTATTTTCAATAAAATAATGACGCCAAAACTTCAAAGTATACAGTACGACAGCTAATTCCAAATCACGTGTTGGATAATTCTCCTCATGCTGCCTTAATTGCCTTGATGCATATGCAACAACCTTACCATTTTGCATCAATACTCATCCAAGACCTTGTTCGGAAGCATCACAGTATATATGAAAACTGTTCTGAACATCTGGCAACACTAACACTAATGCTATCGTCATACACTTCTTTAACTCTTGAAAACTCTTTTCGCACTCTAACGTTCACGCAAACTTCTTCTCCTTTTTCAATAACTTCATAAGCGATCTAGCAATCATAAAAAATCCTTTGATAAATTGATGGTAATATCATGCCATCCCCAGAAAACTACAGATCTAGGTAACTGACTTCGGTTTTTCCCAATACAGCACTGCTTCCACTTTGCTTGGGTCAGCTACAACTCCTTTAACAATCATCACATAGAGACGAACTAGGTCTAATGAAACCTTTTCTAGCAACTCCTTAATCTGCTTCTTCATCTCTACTAACTCATCAGTAGGCATCCAATACGGTCTTTTTGCTATTATTACTGTACCAAGCACTTACTCGATAACAAATTCAATATATTGGTCTAGAGGCACACTAGGCAAATCATCAGTAAAAACAATCGAGTATTCTCTAACAACTAACACATCTTCTCAGCTAGCAACCTTCACATTGTTTACCATCAACTAACCATCACAAACTATGGTCGCTTGAAATTCCACTTTCTCACCATTAGGGCTTTCAACTGACACAACTCTTCAATCACAATCCAAAACAGCCTTATGTTTGGACAACCAATCCATTCCGAGGATAACATCTAAGGTCTGGATATCCAATATGACAAGGTTCGCTAGGAACTCTTCTTCATCAATGAGTAACTTAACTCCCAAACATCTAAGGCTAGATCAAAATTCTAATCCTGGGGTTTGGACTAATAGCACACACTTAAGATTCTTAACATCCAACCCATTTTCAACTGCAAAATCTTGAGAAATAGAATAATGTGAAGCACCAGAATCAAATAAAACTATTGTGGGTACTAAGTTAATTAAAAACTTACTCAGTACGATGTCCGATGCATCCTGAGCACCATCTATGGTGATATAGTTGACATGACCTCTCACTGTTGCTTGGGGCGTAGCTCTAGTTTGACTTGTTGCGTGGTTCACTCCTAGCATAGGTGCCTTAGCAGGTGTAGTTCCCAAGTTGAACTGCATGGGTGTGATACCTCCTTTCTGAGGATATCTGTTGGCAAAGTGTCCTAGCTCATTACAAGTATAACAACATCGAACAGACAACTATTGATTTCCTCCTAGCACATTATTCCCTTGAGCAGGCATCTAAAAACACTGACCAGATGGACATGGTGCAGGTGTAGATGTCTTGCTAGTAGCTTGTTAAGGATTCATTCTCAATATTAACTGATTTGGACGCCCTCCTTGATTAGCCATCCTGTGCTTGTGATATTCACCAAATTCTTTGCGCTTATCTTCCAGAATCAAAGCCTTGTTGACTAACTCCTAGAAATCAGGGAAGTTATGTGTAATCAACCCAACTTGCAACCTAGAGTTTAATCCCTTCATGAAACGAGACTGTCTAGCTTTGTTAGTTGCAACATCTTCAAGGGTGTAGTATACAAACTGTGCAAACTTGTTCGGATTATCAGCCACTAACTGGCCTGCTTAATTAAAAGCCTCGAATTCCTCCTTCTTTAGGTCCATCATTCCCTCGAGCACATGATATTGACGAAAGGCAGTGATATTGATGAAAGGCAGTAGTAAACTCCTCCCATGTGATCGCTTGTAGGGCTTGCACAATAATTCTCCCACCATTCAGCAATAGTTTCTTCTAGTTGATGAGAAGTATAGAGAACTTTCTCATTACCCTAACATTGGGTTATGTGTAGCTTCCTCTCTAGAGTTTTGAGCCAATTGTTAGTTTCCAAAGGATTGTGAAAGACCATGTGAAGGTCTATCATTGTGTGTGATGAGTAATTGACGAGATTTGAGTGTGGTTTGATTTGAATTGGATTTTCGATTTGAAGCAATTTAAGTGGTGGTTGCTTTTCCCAGTGCTACCGGCCTAGGAGTGGTAGCACCGGACCTTTGAGCGAAATTATGATTGATTAATGATTTTGGGATAATCATTGAATATCTTTGTGGGCATTGCTATGTGAAAGGTTTTTTTCCTTGTTTTTGATGGTTGCAGGGCGACGGTGCTAGGTCATGGTGAGATGGAGGATGACCGGGACTAGGCGAGGAGCGTCGGAGGTCTAGATGGTTGGGAGATCGCTGGAAGATGATCAGAGATAGAGTCTGGGCAAGCCAAGAAGACAAGGAAAGGAGATGATACTAGCTAGATGCTGCGTGAATCAATGAGGGCCGTTAAATCATAGTCTAGTTGATAGGTTAGCGAGTCTAAGTAGTATGCTTTGAAAACCGTGCAAGAAAACCCTTTGTTGGTGTGGGTTTTGGGTTAGCCCTTGCATGGCTATGTGAGTGGGAAAATCCTAGCCCTTAGATTAGTTCTCTAGGGTTGAGGGCTGCATCCAAGGGTGGTAGGTGGCCCAAGAGTAGTATAAATAAGGGTGGAGGGGTAGCCTCCTCCTCTTGAAGGTTGTAGAGGTTTTTGTGCTCTTTTGAGCTTTGCCCACCTTGTTGTGAGGCTTTGTAAACCTCCTCCTTCCAGAAATACAAATCTTTTTCATTCATGCTTGAATTTACATTATGCATTTACTTTATATCTTAAATTCAGAATTTAAATTCAACATTTAAATTCTCGCATTTTACTTTATTGCAATTTGGATTTGCCTCCTCTCCTTCTAAATGCTACTGTTCTTGGATGTCATGAGTGTGTTCATATGGTTTTACATCTCTTTTGCACTCTAGGATAGAGTAAAGATCATCTTTTCTATCAAATTGCAACTCTATCTACAACTTGTTTTTCGCGTAGTAGTAAGTATGTGATTTTTAGAAAACTCTAGAAAAATCCGTTTTGAGTGATTCTTATTGAAGAAGGTGTGGGACTCTCATATCCATCTGTAGAAATTTTGTTGAGTCCACTTGTTGCACCGTTTGGGCGCCATAAGGTGAAAATCTAGCCCCAAACTTTGAGCTCAAAGTTCCTGACTATCTGTGTTCTTTTATTTTTGTTGATTTTTTCATAAGGATTTTTGATATGAAATTTTGGTGGAGTGCTTCACAACTCATTTGCTCATAGGGAGAAAAATTCTCAAAATTTCTTGAGTACCAGAAACCCTCCAACCACCTATTCTAATTGAGGACAGTTTCTGGAAATTCTGCTTCTGCTTTTCTGAAAGTGACTTTTGTGATTTGGATTGATCTCCTTTCTAAAAGCAAGAGTTGAATTGATTCTTTTTTATTTTGGACACTAGACAACTAGGATTGTGACTCAAAAATCCCCATATATTCTATGGTTCTTATCCATGCAAGCTAGGGGTACATATAGTTGTCTAGATGTTCGGGTTTTTCATGATTTATTTTGCACAATCCTTTCGTGGTATTAGTTGGAGTATTTTAGAGGAAAATTTTATTTGCGACCATTCACCCCCCTCTGTTCACCATCTTGATCCTTCAATTGGTATCAGAGCCAGTTTTGCTCTTCCATAAATCTTGACCGGTCTCGAGAGCCATGGCGACAAACAAATATTCGACCAAGTCTCCCATCTTTTCTAGAGTCGATTTTCCTTTTTAGAAGTCTCGGATGGAGTCATACATCATTGCCCAGGGCTTCCTGATATGGTAGAAGATGAAGCTCCCGTATGAGGTTCCTGCTGATAAGAACGTCACGGCCGACAATATGGCTGACGTTGAGGCGAATGCTAAGGCAAGGAACATCCTCATACAAGGCCTTAACCGCAGTGAATATGATAGGATCTCGCTCTTGCGATCCGCTCACAAGATTTGGGTGACCCTCGATGCATACCATGAGGGCACTACCCAAATCAAGACTGTGAGGCACGATTAATACAAACGTGAGTACAATAAATTTGAACAACACGCTGGTGAGAGCCTAGTTGAGTGTTTTGGTCGGTTTACAAAAATTTTGAGCGATCTCCGAGCTGTTGGTTGCATATACCCTGACTCGGATAATGCTCGACATTCCTTAATTGCACTCGATCTTCGTGTTTGGGAGATGAAAGTGACCACCATCAAGGACACTACCGACTTGTCGACCTTGACTCTTAACGGGCTCTATTCTCGACTCAAGACTCATGAGATTGATGTCGTCTCTCGCAAGACGAAATCTCAGTCAATGGCCTTGGTCACTGATCCCACTGGATCTTCTATTGATCTTTCTATTGGATTTTCTCTCTCCACTCTTTGCGAGCTAAGCGATGACCAACTAGAAAAATTTCTAGAAAATGAGATTACTCTTTTAGCTCGCAAATTCTCTCATGCATACAAGAGGGTGAGAGAGAGAGGAAGAGAGGTGGCATGGTCACCTACTTCGAATGTGGTGGCCCCAACCACATTCAAGCGAACTGTCCCAAGCTGGAGAAGGGCAAGAACGACTCCGCCGGTTCGAGCAAGAATGACTACACCGACAAGAACCACAACAAGAAGCCTCCAGCTCGCGAGCCGGCGTGTGAGAAGAAATACCACAACTTTTCGAAGAACAAGAAGCTCTTCCACCGCGTCCTCGCCGCCCTCGACAACATCAGCCTCTCTGACATAGAGACATGGAGCGACGAAGGCGAGGATGATCTGCAAGAGAAGAAAGGTGGCAATGACTTCTCCGGCATGTGCTTCATGGCGGACGCCAACGGCATCAACGACTCCAAACTCTACAGCGACTCGGAAGAGGTACCTTCTTATGACCAGCTCAATGAAGCTTTTTTGCAAATTAGGGAAATTTCATACTAGAGCTAGAGCTAGGTGTATGGAGCTTGAGGAGGTAGGTATTTTGACTCGGGATTTAGCTTCTTTTATATCTTCTCCCTCTCGAGTTACTGATGACTGTTCTTTGTGTGATGCTTTGTTTGTGGAGCTTGAGAATCTAAGGACTTTGCATGATAGTGTGCAAACTGAACTTGAAAGTCTTAGGTCAAAGAATCCTAGCAATTGCACTGTTGATATTTCCTCTCTAGATGATAGTTTTCTTCATGCTCATGCTACTCTTTCATGTGATAATTGCCCTAAGTTACTTGCTGAAATTGATGCCATGAGCGCTCACCTTAGGAAGCTTTCTTCTAGAAATGATGAACTTGAAATGCATGCTTCTAAGGACCCTGTCAGCTCATGTCAGGGCTGTAAGCAACTAAAACTTGACAATGAAGTTTTAAATATCAAGTGTGCTAAACTTGATAAGGACTTACTAGATAACTCACATAATAGTTGTTTGCATTGTTCTGTGATTGAGGGGGACTTGGATAAAATCCAAGTCGAACTTAGGAAGAAGTTAGAAGATCAAACCCTTAGGATTAGAGAAGCTCCTTGCATTTCTTGTGAGGCCCTCAAGATTGAGGTAGCCATGCTGAGAGAGAAAAATGCACGTGCTGGTGTTTCTTTTTCTCTTTCTAGTTCTTCTTTTTCCTCTCACCCCTGTTCTTCATGTGCCTCTCTCTTCCGGGAGTGTGAGTATCTCATGAGTATTCTCGAGAAGTTTGTAGGAGGCAAGAAAAAGCTAAACCTCATTCTAGACCAATAAAAAATTAGCAGATTTAATCAAGGCCTTGGATTTGACTACTTGGAGCACGCTAGGACTCATCCTCCTACCATTGTGCGTGGCTCCAAGAGTGGAGAGATTGTGGTAGCTCCCAGGGTGAGTACCACTGTGTTTAGGTCTGCTGGAGTTGTCCATGGGACTTCTGATCAGAATGGTGCTTCTCCTGTCACTTCTGCCTCTAACAAGGCGAAGTATTCATGCATCTTCTGTAAGAAGGATGGTCACCTAGTAGATTTCTGCTTCAGGCACACCAAGATCATGAGGCGTGAGCGTGTTGCTGTGCTTAGGGGTATTCAGGGCCATCCCTAGACTCTGAGTGCTCCTAAGGCACACACTGTTTCTAGACAGGTTAGAGAGTTGCCTATTTTTAGGTAGCACCCAGGACTCGGTTTTCATGCTGTTCAGTCGAGTTTTAGTCCTGGAGTTGCTCATGGTTAGTCTTTCCACCGTCCTCTTGATATTCCTCGTTTTTCCTATCGAGGTAGATATCAGCGGCGTGAGGTGTTTTCAGGTAGGAGATTTAGGTAGCATCGTTGGGATGGTCCAGCCTTTGCACCACAGCGGGCCAAACCAGTGATAGCTCCTACATCTTCTACTAGAGTTGCTTCTTCTGATTTTGTGAGAGTCGAGCGTCAGAGAGACACTAGAGTCCAGTCTTCTCCTTCTGTGGCTGGTACTTTGAGACATCGTGTATTCAGTATTGGGTTCCCAGGTCCTCACTTTATTCCAGTACTGAGTCTTCTCTCTCTCTTTTGACTTGATCAGGTTCGTTGGATTGGGAAGCGAGATGTTTGAATTGTTGACTCTGGTTGTTCTCGCCATATGACCGGAGACTCCCGTTGGTTCTCTTCCCTAGTCCGAGCCTCCGGTGATGAGTTGATCATTTTTGGGGATTCTTCTTCAAGTAGAGTTGTTGCTAAAGGTATCGTCTGCATTAATGAAAATTTTATTCTTAAGGACGTTGCCTTAGTGAGTAAGCTGCAATATAATTTGCTTTCTGTTTCTCAGCTTATCGATGACTCTTTCAAGGTAAGCTTTAAGAGTAATGCTTGTAGAATCTTTGATTCATCAGGAGAGTTAGTTTGCGGGATTTCTAGATTTGGGAGAGTCTTTCGTGTTGATTTTTCTATTTCTTCTAGAGACTCTCTTCGGTGTTTGATTGCTTCTAAGTCTCGTGATCTCTTCTTCTGGCATAGGAGACTTGGTCACATGTGTTTTGATCATTTGACCAGAGTTAGCAGCCGCAATCTTATTCGTGGTTTGCCCAAACTCAAGATGGTCAAAGACTTAATTTGCTTTCCCTGCCGACATAACAAGATGGTTACTGCTTCTCATCCTCCAGTCACCGTAGTGATGACTGATGCACCAGGACAACTTTTACATATGGAAACTATTGGTCCAGCTAGAGTGCAGTCAGCAGGAGGTAAGTGGTATGTTCTTGTCATTATTGATGATTTTTTGAGGTATCCTTGGGTATTTTTCATGGCCTCGAAGGATGAGACTTTTTCTTACTTCAGGGGATTTGTTAGTAGGTTGTCTATTGAGCTCCCAGGCACATTACGAGCTATACGCAGTGATAATGGCACAGAGTTCACGAATTCCTAATTTGAGTTTGGTTTAGAGCATCAGTTTTCTTCTCCCTACACCCCTCAGCAAAATGGCGTAGTGGAAAGGAAGAATAGGACCCTAGTTGAGATGGCCAGGACGATGCTAGATGAGTACAGTACTCCTAGGAATGTTGGGCTGAGGCTATAGCTACTGCTTGTCATGTTTCCAATCGCGTTTTCTTGATAGCACATTTGCATCACACTTCTTATGAGTTGAGGTATGGGCGAAAGCCCAGTGTTTCTCATTTTCGCGTTTCTGATTGCAAGTGTTTTATCTTGAAGTTCGTTAACCTAGATAAGTTTGAGTCTCGTTCTTCTGATGGTATTTTTCTGGGACTTCTTCTCATAGCTATAGGGTCTTGAGATGTGATGCAAATAGGATCATAGAGACTTGTGATGTGACTTTTGATGAGGCTAGCCTAGGAGCTAGACCTGATATTTCAGGCTCTTTTTATCCCTCTGAGACCATCTTTGTAGAGGATGAGGATGATGGAGATGATGGTGTTCCACCTGATCCAGTCCCCTCTACACTTGAGGTGCCATCTGTTTCCATTTCTGTACCTCAGGGAGATCAGCCATTGCCTTTAGACTCTGTTTCAGCGAGTGGCTCTATTCCTTCCTCTTCTGCTCAAGAGGTAGAGGCCACTTCTGCTTCTGGTCCTCTTTGCCACATTTAGCGTTCTCATCGACCTGATCAGATCATTGGTGATCTGTTTGAGCATGTGACACTCTCAAAATCAGCCTTATCTTCTTTCTGCCTTCACTCTGCCTTTATTGCCTCATTTGAACCAAAGGATGTTACTCATGCATTGTCCGATGAATCATGGATTAATGCTATGCATGAGGAACTGGAAAACTTTAAGAGGAACAAAGTCTGGCAGTTTGTAGAGTCCTCATCTGGTCATAATGTCATTAAGACCAAGTGGGTGTTCAAAAACAAGCAGAGTGAGGATGAGGTTGTCATTCGCAACAAGGCTAGGGTAGTTGCATAGGGCTTCACTCAGGTTGAGGGTGTTGACTTTGAGGAGACCTTTGCCCCTATAGCTAGATTATAGGCGATTAGAATCCTACTTGCATTCTCTGCATCCCAGGGCTTCAAGCTCTATCAAATGGATGTCAAGAGTGCATTCCTCAATAGCTTCATTGAGGAAGAGATATATGTCAAGCAACCTTCAGGATTTAAGAACCCTAAGTACCCAAACCATACCTACAAGCTCTCCAAAGCTTTGTATGGATTTAAGCAAGCCCCTAGAGCGTGGTATGAGAGGCTTAAGTCCTATCTTCTCAGCCATGGTTTCAAAATGGGTATAATAGACAAGACTCTGTTCATCAAGCACCAGGATTCTCATTTCCTTCTCGTCCAGATTTATGTGGACGATATTATCTTTGGTGGCTCTTCTCATTCTCTTGTATCTCAGTTTTTTGAGGTAATGAGAACATAGTTTGAGATGAGCGTGATGGGCGAGTTGAGCTACTTTCTTGGCTTCCAAATCAAGCAGACTTGGGAGGGTACTTTCCTGCACTAACGTAAGTATACTCGGGACCTCCTGAGACGGTTTGATATGTCTAATGGAAAGCCCGTGATGACTCCTATGGCCATCACTGCTACCCTCGAGCCTGATGAGGATGGTGAGTCTGCTGATCGAAAGGAGTTCCGGAGCATGATTGGCTCCCTCTTGTATTTTACTGCCTCGCGGCCGGACATACACTTTGCCGTGTGTATGTGCGCTCGCTTTCAGGCTTCTCCTCGCACCTCTCATCGCTAGGCGGTGAAGCGCATCTTCAGGTACCTTCGAGCTACCATTGATTATGGTATTTGGTACTTTTCTTCTTGTGTATCCCTTAAAGCCTTTTCTGATGCAGACTTTATCGGTTGTAGGATAGATAGGAAGAACACTTTTGGCACTTGCTAATTCATTGGCACTTCTCTTGTTTCTTGATCATCTAGGAAGCAGTCTAGTGTTGCACAGTCTACCGCTGAGGCCGAGTATGTAGTTGTAGCTAGTTGCTGTAGCCAAGTGCTTTGGATGAGATCGACCTTGCGGGACTTTGGGTTAGAGATAGAAAGTGTTCCATTTTTCTGTGATAACACTTCTACTATCTGCATTGCAAATAACCCAGTGTAGCATTTCCGGACCAAGCACATTGATATTAGATATCACTTCCTTAGAGACTATGTGGAGAAAGGAGATATAGTGCTTCAGTTCGTGGAGAGTAACCACCAGTTGGCCGATATCTTTACCAAGCCTTTGGATAGCTCTAGGTTTGTTGCCTTGAGGAGTGAGCTTGGAGTTATGTGCCCTTACGGCCTTCTGTGAGGGGGGACTGATCTATGTATTATGTATTATATTTTATTTCAGTTTTCTTTTCTTTTGTATTGCTCTCGGTGCTTATGGGTTTTATTCTTTAGAGTTATGAGTTCACATCACTTAGACTTCTGGCATGCTTTTGCATGGACCTCTCATCTTGTGCTTTAGGTTGCTATCATGCTTAATTAGCTGTACTCTCTTCTCTCTAGGTTGTGTTCCCTCATAGTCTTATAAGTCTAGCAGGAGTTGGGCCTCCTAGGTAGACAGGGTCTGTGTGCACTCCTCAGTTTGGGATCTAGAGACAGTTTCCCTATGTTAGCCATTAGGGAAGGTGAGAGCGAGTCTAAGCCATAGTGTTCTCTACTATCTTCTCTTTGCTCTATACCTACCCAGTTTGCAGTTTCTTATCTTCTTCTCTCCATTCTATGTTTCTAGTTTTTGATTGAGTTATTTAGGATCCTTCAATTGATATCTTTCTTGAGCTTAATCTTGCTAATTACTCAAGTTAAACCATATTTGTGCTTAAAATTGAATCACATGTTGAGGGGGAGTTTAAGAATCTTTCTCATGCATTGCATATAGACTTGATTTTTTATTTTATGAGCTTTGTCTATTATGCAAATGATCCATGTTTCATTTTATATACCATGCTATATTATGAAGAAAATTACTTGCTTAGATATGTCCAAGTTCTTTTATCTTGTTAAGCTTGCTAAATTAAAAAATAAGCTTTAAAAGAAAAACTTGATAAAAACATGTTGCATTTACTTGCTAAGTTTCTTCTCTAGGTGTATTTGCCATGATTTGTGAAATTCTAGAATTCTCTAGAGTCCCTATAGCAACTTGGGTGAATCTAGTTTGATCCATACTTGAGTCCTTCACTAGCTTAACAATGAAAATGCTAAAATGAAAGTAAAGCAAAATTGAATCTTTTTGTACGCATTAGACTCAACACCTCACATTCACAAGACGGCTTCTCATTGCACTTGAGATGAACTTGGAATGTGTTATGTATGACCAAGATCATTCTCTTAAGAGTCTCTTTCGAGATGATCAAATATGGCTTGAGTCAATTGCTTTAAAAATACAAAAAAACATATGTGGGTAAAAATGCAAATAATATCAAACATTTGCACCCTGCTATGTCTTTCAAAAATTCAAAAAAACATTTGCATACAACAAAAAAAATAAGCTCGAAGGACTTTGTATGAACTTCTAGATTCCCCGAAGTGTTGAGTAGGTTGAACTCTAGGTTTTCTATTTGATCCTTTAAATGGTTTTGCTTCTAGTTTTGAAACTAATGACAAGTGCTACTCATGTTTATTCTTGCTAAAAATGACATGATTTCAATTAAATTTTGCTAGCAAAATATTTATTTACACTTGGACATACCTTAACTTAGTCTATTTTTGCCATAACATTGCTTGGTGTCATAACTTATCTTGTTGGTCACTTGGATAATCTTCAAAGCTCCCTTAGGCTGCATTACTTGCATAAAAACAACAAAACAAGAGGGAGAAAAGAAAATGCCATCTTGATGCCTATATTGCCAAAAGGGGGAGAAATCGTAGAAAAGGCATCATTTTGCATCTTGATTCATCTTAATTCTTATGATCTTTGTTAATCTTTGCTATCTTTCAATAGATCATAAGTTTTTTTAGTTGCCAACTTGGTCATGTTCTTGATTTCTATTTCTTTGATTAAGTTTGGTTTTGCATTCAAATTGCTTTCTTCTCTCTTATTTAAACTCAAAACTTATGCCTTTTTCATGTATTTGTCAATATACTCATCAAGGGGGAGATTGAAAGACTATGTGGAGGTCTATCCTTGTGTGTGATGAGTAATTGACGTGATTTGAGCGTGGTTTGATTTGAAATTTAGTTTGATTTGAATTGGATTTTTGATTTGAAGCAATTTGAGTGTTGGTTGCTTTTCCGAGTGCTACCGGCCTAGGGGCGGTAGCACCGGACCTTTGAGCGAAATTATGATTGATTAATGATTTTGAGATAATCATTGAATATCTTTGTGGGCATTGCTATGTGAAAGGTTTTTTCCTTGTCTTTGATGGTTGTAGGGCGACGGTGCTAGGTCATGGTGAGGCGGAGGATGACCGGGACTAGGCGAGGAGCGTCGGAGGTCCAAACAGTTGGGAGATCGCCGGAAGATGATCGGAGACAGATTCTGGGCAAGCCAAGAAGACAAGGAAAGGAGATGATGCTAGCTAGATGCCGCGTGAATCAATGAGGGCCGTTAGATCGCGATCTAGTTGATAGGTTAGCGGATCTAGGTAGTATGTTTTGAAAACCATGCAAGAAAACCCTTTGTTGGTGTGGGTTTTGGGTTAGCCCTTGCATGGCTATGTGAGTGGGTAAATCCTAGCCCTTAGATGAGTTCTCTACGGTTGAGGGCTGCATCCAAGGGTGGTAGGTGGCCCAAGAGTAGTATAAATAGGGGTGAAGGGGTAGCCTCCTCTTGAAGGTTGTAGAGGTTTTTGTGCTCCTTTGAGCTTTGCCCACCTTGTTGTGAGGTTTTGTAAACCTCCTCCTTCCAGAAATACAAATCATTTTCATCCATGCTTGAATTTATATTACGCATTTACTTTATGTCTTAAATTCAGCATTTAAATTCCTGCAATTTACTTTCTCGCAATTTACTTTTTTGCAATTTGGATTTGCCTGGTCCTTCTAAATGCTTCTGTTCTTGGATGTCATGAGTGTGTTTATATGGTTTTACATCTGTCTTGCACCCTAGGATAGAGTAGAGATCATCTTTTCTATCATGTTGCAACTCTGTCCATAACTTGTTCTTCGTGTAGCAGTCAGTATTTGATTTTTATAAAAATATAGAAAAATCTGTTTTGAGTGATTATTATTGGAGAAGGTGCTATACTCTCATATCCATTTGTACAAAAATTTTTGAGTCGACTTGTTGCACCGTTTGGGCGCCATGAGGTAAAATCCGAGCCCCAAATTTTCAGTCCAAAGTTCCTGACTATCTATGTTCTTTGATTTTTACTGATTTTTATGTAAGGATTTTTGAGATTAAATTTGGTGGAGTACTTCACGACTCATTTTCTCATAGGGAGAAAAATTGTTTTAATTTCTTGAGTACCAAAAACCCACCAAACACCTGTTCTAATTGAGGACATTTTCTAGAAATTCTGCTTTTGCTTTTCTGAAAGTGACTTTTGTGATTTGGATTGATCTCCTTTCTAAAAGTAAGAGTTGAATTGATTTCTTTTTGTTTTAGACACTAGACAACCAAGATTGTGACTCAAAAATCCCTACATATTGTATGGTACTCATCCATGCAAGCTAGGGGTACACATAGTTGTCTAGTTGTTCGGGTTTTTCACGATTTCCTTTGCGCAATCCTTTCGATGTATTAGTTGGAGTATTTTGGGGGAAAGTTTAATTTGCGACCATTCATCCCCCTCTGTTTTCCATCTCGATCCTTCAGATTGGTATTCCCAGAAAATGTTGGTGGATGAGTCCTCATAAAATCATATAACTTTATATAAGGACAAGATATATTGTTGTTAAGTTGAGCAGTGTTATTATTAGCTATAGCTTGAGTTGTTATGTTCTGCATCTGTTGCGTCATAGTCTACACTAGCTAAGTTTGAGCAGAAAGAAAGGCTCCCAAGTTCTGCATATCCACTAGCGGTGAAGGTTGAGGAGGTGCTCCATCATTAGGATTGTCATTGGGTCGATTTCCACTACCAGAAGCTCCATTATATCCACAAGTGTTAGCCATCTGTTGATTGCTCATCTGGTTAGAGAAAAGAGAAATAGCATAGATAAGATACAAGAATCCTAGTGCAGAGGAAACAGGATTAACCCAACAACTTAATCACTTTAACCAGCTCATGATTCAATAAGGGGAAATATGATTCAACAAGCTAAAAGGAACTTCATTGAACCTTACTTCATGGAAATTTTCATTCTGGCTTCCTGTGAGATCTGGAAGCAAAGAAATAATCTCATTTTAACCAGCTCAACACATCAACTCAATCTTGGAAGTTTTACTTTATAGAGAAAGCCATGTCATACTTGGTCAGGATGAAAGAACCTCTCTCATCTCTGTTTCTGAATGGATCAAAACTCTATAATTTTGCCTTTCCTTCTATCCTTCTCTTAACTTCTCCTTTCTCTTGTTCTCCTAGGTTTGTATTAAGATTTGTATTTTACTTCCCTTTTTAATATATTGGTTCCTAGTAGGAGTCTCTCCTGCCGTCTCTTTCAAAAAAAACTTAATCAAACATTATTAATAACTTGGAATGGTTGTTTACAAAAGCCTAAAAGCTATGCAATGCATACTGCACACTCATCATAAAAGATCCAATCCCAACTAAGCACAACAACTAATGACCACTAAGATGACGCTGACTAACTTAAATAGACACGACTCAACAAGAGTCTCAACTACTGCTAACTCCAATACTCATCCAACCACCTAGGCTAAGGCTCTCCCGGTGCATACACCGGTGGGTGGATTGGCATGGGTGCAAAATAGTTCTGATGTCCAGCAGTTGGAACCTCTAATTGTGTAATGTTATGTAGATGGCCACGCCGTACAATCTACAAGTGAGACTTGCCAATGGCTCTGTTCCCCTGCAGGTTGCTTGAGGGTACACGTATCCATCCGGTCTAGGTGCGATTGTTCACGGTTGCTTGGTAGCACTGGGTTGCGCGAATGTGTATGTCGATGGTGTACATGAAATTTGCAAAGCCGTCATACTGGAGATTCCCCCAAACGATGAGTTCATGATACTAGGGGATGCCATTGGCACATGCATCTAATGGCCCAAGAGGGACATCTCTTTCGACGACTGTCCTCCAGCATAGGAGCTACAAGCACAACATGAGCCACCTGCTGTGTTGGAGCTACCAGCACTATCGGAGCCATGTGGTGCACCAAAGTAGGCCACCTGTAACACCTCGGCGCCAAAACGCACCACGAATGCTACCAAAACCTTGATTCACTAGCGACACCCCCTTGGACCCACACATGTCCTAGAGAGTTACCAACCCACGATACTTCTCCACAACAAGATCAACTAAACGGAGAAATACCAAAGAAGACATAAAAGACTAACACCTCTATGAACTTGACTGCAATCACCCACTAAACTCTAAAACCGGTTTAAAACTAAGTCACCGAAATTTACGAAAATTTCGGCATGACCTCTCTAGAAAAATAGGACATCCACTTAGCAGACAGAAAACATATGCAATCACATGATATCATTCTAGCAGGTCCTTAGTTAACCAACCTCACATTCAATAGAAATAAATAACTTCCCCACGACACAAGACATATTACAAACACAGAAGTTACATTAGGACTTAACGAATCGATTAACTAGATTGTGGAGGCGAAGGCGTGCGTGATATTACTCCCAACCGAGGCGAGCCAACTTCAAGGTACCTAAAGCAGGAAACAACAAGCGTGAGTCCAAGACTCGACAAAGTGCAACAAGTAGACAAAGTAAGAAATTAAACAAAAATACAGCTACTTCAAAATATAAAGTAATTTCTTTAATTGGCCTTCGTAATTAAATGAAGGCGGTTGAATTCATAAAAGATCCAAAACATAAGAGAACGATTACTCCATCATTTACCATAATCATTACTTAAGCGAAAATATCCGGGAACAAAAGCGATAATTGACTCCACTTACATAACCAACTCGAATGTAACAAAACTTACCTCTGCTTCAATAAACATTTACGGATGAGTCCACGCCTCAATCCTCAACCTGTTCTTCCCATTCCTATCAATCCCATTTATCCGTTGCAACACATAATGCAATGGAATGCGTTTATCTTTCATGCTCAAGTGCACAAAACATACAAAAGAAGAAGCTCATATCCATACTTCACAATCAACTCATTAAACATAATTCATCATTGTCGATTGCAATCTGAGATGCAATTATGCCATACAAAGCAGAATCTCAATCCATACATCACAATCAACTCATTAAACAAAATTCATCATTGTCAATGCAATACAGATGCAATTATGACATACAAAGCAGAATCTCAATCCATACATCACAATCGACTCATTAAACATGATTCATCATTGTCAATGCCATACAGATGCAATTATACCACGCAAAGCAGAATCTCATATCCATACTTCATAATTAATGCATAAAACATGATCCATCATTGTCAATGCAATGCAGATGCATATTTCACAATTTCCATGCATATGATGCATCATGCATGCTCATCTCCTCTTTTAGCACATACCGGTATGGCTGAGTGCACACTGACAATGCAGATGCATATTTCACAATTTCCATGCATATGATGCATCATGCATGCTCATCTCCTCTTTTAGCACATATCTGGGGTATGGTGAGTGCACACCGTTAGTGTGCACCTCTCATTCCCTTCCACCCCGTGGTGGAGGGTGCCTACTCTTACTGACTCGCTCCCATACACCCACGTATATGGGACTACGAGGTAGGACTTTCGTACTCTCTACAGGTGAGCACAGAGGCCCGCATCAAAATGGGTCGCCTCTTCCATCATGAATGCACAATGCAATTGACATAAACAAATTTGTAAACTACATTCATTCCTCACATTTGCATAGCCATAGTCAAATACATGAATATCAGCCACTCCTCACATCCATAAATTACCATTCACATCCTCAACACTCATAATCGCATTCGCAACACTCAAAATCACGTTCTCAACACTTATAATCGTACTCACATCACTAATACTCGAGTAATTACTAATTCCATCTATCTTGATTATAAATCAAACCATTTTCGCAATCAAATTCCATACTCCGTCCTCACATTCATTTATTATCAATACTTCATACAAAACCATAATCTTTTATCATGACTATGAATTGAACCATTATTCTTGAATCAAAACTCATGGCTTTAATATCAATAATACCCTAATCCTACTAGTAAGCTCCAACACGGAACACAAGTTAGCACAACAAGTCACATGGACAAGGCACATAATTCTTCAATGTAACACACATAGCAAACAAACAAGGATGCACATGCAAGTTTCATCCCTACTAGTGTTGTCAATATAACCACAACAAGCATTAGCGGCTCTCATATCAAATCGATCAAGACATGCAATCTACAATTCACCAAAATTCAATCAATTGATGCACTTGCCTTCAACTTCTCGAGACGGTGTGGCGAGGCGAGGTTACCACACCTGGGGTCACACCACCTGCACATGGATATAACTCACTCAAAAACATGCCCATAAATCAACACAAGACTCATACTAAGTTAAACCGCAACCCACTCCTAAAACCTGGAAACCGAAATCTGCCAACCGGGACATCACTTGGTAAAACAGTCATAACTTTTAGTCGGATGAACGAAACTTAGTGATTTCAGTCGCTATTGAAAGATAATTCGATTATCTACAACTTTTTCTATAGTCAACCGACCAGGAAAATCACCGATATTTCTCAGATTTGCGACGAACAGCAGACAGCCGCAGAACTAACGCGTTCTGGACAGCACGCGGTAAAATAGTCATAACTTTTAAATGGCTGAACGAAACTTGATGATTTTGGTCTCTATTGAAAGGTAATTCAATTATCTACAACTTTCGTTATAGCCAAACCCCCAGAAAACGCTTGTAGAATTTTCGAACAGCAGCTCTAACAGGGGCAAAAATCTGCTCGAAACAGAGATTGCAAATCACTCTAGACTCTAAATCCCTCAACTAAATACATTGCAAAACAAGAACCCTAGCTAGGCATTTCATCAAACACCATGCATGCAAGCAATCTCACCCCCAAAATTTCTAGGGTTTTACCTCAATCGTACTCATGGAGGAAAGAGGATGGTGGAGCAGGACGCTGGCGGGAGGAGTCATCGGAGCTGGCGGAGGTGGGTCGCCGGGCTGAGGCGTCGCCAGGCACTGAGGAGGGCGCCACCACCGACCGAGCTGGAGGAAGCAGGAGCTGCATCGGGAAGCTTGACCAGGGCGCCGGAGAGAGCGACCAAGGGACGGGAGGCACACGGCACAGGCTGTAGGGTATGGGCCATCGCCAGGAGCCGAGGCGTTAGGAAAAAAAATCATGACAAGATGACATGGGACCAGGTGGGCTTGGGAAAAAAAAGAGGATGGCTGCCACACCAAAGATTCTCAGCCACACAAAGAAAATGGAGAGAGAGAGAGAGGTTAGGTGAGGGGGAAATTCCTAAAAAAACCCCTCCGACAAACAAAAATCCAAATTTTAACCAATTAGCGGGAACCAAATAATTAAATTCTTGGCGCGAAACGACAATTGTCAGGATAGACAACTTGTCGCAAAACTAAACGGCACGGAGAAAAAAAATACACCCAGGAAGACGATTTTTTTGCGGTATTACACTCTTCCCCCCTTTAACAGAATTCGACCTCGAATTCTGAACACCTCAAATCTCACCCACAAGAGCGACAGAAACTGAATTGCCAAAATCAATAAGTCCGTAAAGAACAAACCGGGTATTTCTCACGCAAGAGAAAAACCCCACAATTCAAACCACGGCTCTCGCCAAATAAAAGGAGCAAGCAACTGAACTCATTTCATCCACCAACAAATCAACACTCACTCTAACTTCACAACTCGCACGGTACAAAACTTAGAAGCCAGGTCTTTCTCACTAATATGGCAACTTAGACAACTCCCAAACTCAATTCTCATTTCTCTATTCAATTTCACTCACCCAACTTAAATTACCTCTCTAAGACTCCATACCACAGATCAACCAACTTGTGATGGCAGGAAAAACACGAGTCACAATACTCTATTAAGCATCCAGCTAAAGATCGACAATCACCCAAGCTATCCGATTGAACAGCTAGGTTCTAAATTCAATTCTCCTAAGAACCAAGAAAACCCTGATTTACATCTCCACTCATTGATTAACCTTTCTAACCAAAGAGCCACACACAGAATTCTTTATTCCAACAAGCTTCTAACCAATTCTGAACGTAATACTATCGCTAACCATTTAACATCGGAATCCTTTAAGAATCAAAACACAACTTTTATCTTTTCAACAGTTGCCCTGGAATCAACAAGGTCAGAGACCATTCTTTACCATTGGATTGATTAGCTCCACAGGGCAACACAATCAAAATGCCCCTCTCAAAAAGGTCGGAACCACGACAAGGAACACTTTACATCAACTTGCTATCACCTTCTGTACAATCAACAATTCTCCCAAAAGAATTTGAATCGACATCACAAGGTTCCATCATAATCCACCTTTAAATTACTTGAGGTCAACGCCTAGCTCATGCTAGGACCGCAAATCAATACCAAACTACATTTGGTTCTTTTCTTAGGAGGTCTCGCCTCATATTCTTTCACTCACATAATCAAACCCAAGAGTATAAATCCTTACCATACTCAACACGGTACCACGAATAGTCATAATCTTTAACTCCAGCTAGAATACAAAAGAGATACAATTCTCTTTAAACCAATAAACCACATACATCACCTTGGAGAAAAATTCAACAAAAACCCATGATTGCTTTATTTCCTTTCCTAAGCCAAATCGCAAAGGCAAATTCAAATCTTGAACATCTCAAGAACCACTCTTATCATTTTCGAATCAACACGATAAAATTTACATCAGGGAGCACTCAAGATAAAAGAGAGACTCCACGCAACTATTGGACAGAAGCTCTCAATAACCAAAACAACTTAACTTGCTGTCATCAAAGCAAAACTGCTTATAACATCAAAATCAACACTTGGGAAGAGAAAATCGATTCTCAAACCCGACATCCGAACCCTCAATCAACACACAATCTCTTAAAGAAAAGGGGGGAAACTCATTCCCAACAGAGACCACTTCACTTAGCCGACATCACTTAATTAACAAGTTTCTCAACCAAACTTGTTATTACTTCTTTAGCACAATCATTTATAACCTTACATAAACACCATTTCCAGATCTCCACTTATATCCGTGGATCACCATGACCCACAACCTACTTCTTGCCATCTATCCAATTAGGGTCGACTACCTTAACCCAACAACACAAACATCTACTAATCCTCTACGGGAAGATCTTCAATCACCCACAACTTACTCTAACTGCCGAATTTTTCCTTTCTAGAAAAGCAAACGAAACTTCCAAAGAAACTCGACTCTCAAAAGACTTAGAAAATGGCAGGGCTCAAGCCATGTCATTCAACAAAATTCCAAGTCAATTAGCAAACTCCAAAATTCCACGAAGGAAGGGAGTTACACACACAATTCACGGAAAGAAAAAGCGAATCAATCGGATAACACTTTTCCTTTTAATGCCCCAAATCCAAAACCTCAACTTGGAGAATGACAATCGAAGAAATCCATGTCTTTCTCATAAGCATTTCCTAAAGGGCAACACAAAACTCTCTACTTTGCCTTAAATCCAAGAAGACTAAGGAAGACAAAATTTAAATACACACTCCAACAACTCTCCAATTTTATGACAGAAACACAAGAACTTTTCTTCGGTGCAGGCTCTAAGCTACTGTACCAGCAACCACAGCCACACGACAAGGCCGAACCCTTCGGCACAAAGAGTCCCACCGGACTCCACTAATCAATCTACCACTTCATATTCATGGCCATAAATAATACCATAGCCTTAACAAGACTAACATATAACATATCAACAAGTATCAATGTAGCATAAATCTCAAAAGAATATTGTAAAACAATACAACGATATCCCATCCCTTTCCTATAGTGCAGCAGTGTGTGTCAAAATTTTAAATTAATTCATCATTTTACATCAAGTTTTACGGTTATTGCCCTAGGGCCACATTTCAAAGGTTCAACCTAAACCATATTTCTACCTTCACACAGCAAAATTTTAATTCATTCTGGAATTACTCACTACATTCATACACCACGGACCTGAAGCCCGCTCTGATACCAACTGTAACACCTCGGCGCCAAAACGCACCATGAATGCTACCAAAACCTTGATTCACTAGCGACACCCCCTTGGACCCACACATGTCCTAGAGAGTTACCAACCCACGATACTTCTCCACAACAAGATCAACTAAACGGAGAAATACCAAAGAAGACATAAAAGACTAACACCTCTATGAACTTGACTGCAATCACCCACTAAACTCTAAAACCGGTTTAAAACTAAGTCACCGAAATTTACGAAAATTTCGGCATGACCTCTCTAGAAAAATAGGACATCCACTCAGCAGACAGAAAACATATGCAGTCACATGATATCATTCTAGCAGGTCCTTAGTTAACCAACCTCACATTCAATAGAAATAAATAACTTCCCCACGACACAAGACATATTACAAACACCGAAGTTACATTCAGACTTAACGAATCGATTAACTAGATTGTGGAGGCGAAGGCGTGCACGTGATACTACTCCCAACCGCATTTGAGCCAACTTCAAGGTACCTAAAGCGAGAAACAACAAGCGTGAGTCCAAGACTCGACAAAGTGCAACAAGTAGACAAAGTAAGAAATTAAACAAAAATACAACTACTTCAAAACATAGAGTAACAGTTTCTTTAATTGGCCTTCGTAATTAAATGAAGGCAGTTGAATTCATAAAAGATCCAAAACATAAGAGAACGATTACTCCATCATTTACCATAATCATTACTTAACTGAAAATATCTAGGAACAAAAGCAGTAATTGACTCCACTTACCGCAACCAACTCGAATGTAACAAAACTTACCTCTGCCTCAATAAACATTTCTGGATGAGTCCACACCTCAATCCTCAACCTGTTCTTCCCATTCCTATCAATCCCATGTATCCGTTGCAACACATAATACAATGGAATGCGTTTATGCTTTCATGCTCAAGTGCACAAAACATACAATAGAAGAAGCTCATATCCATACTTCACAATCAACTCATTAAACATAATTCATCATTGTCAGTGCAATACAGATGCAATTATGCCATACAAAGCAGAATCTCAATCCATACATCACAATCAACTCATTAAACATAATTCATCATTGTCAATGCAATATAGATGCAATTATGCCATACAAAGCAGAATCTCAATCCATACATCACAATCGACTCATTAAACATGATTCATCATTGTCAATGCCATACAGATGCAATTATACCATGCAAAGCAGAATCTCATATCCATACTTCATAATTAATGCATAAAACATGATCCATCATTGTCAATGCAATGCAGATGCATATTTCACAATTTCCATGCATATGATGCATCATGCATGCTCATCTCCTCTTTTAGCACATACTGGGGTATGGTGAGTGCACACCCGTCGGTGTGCACCTCTCATTCCCTTCCACCCGTGGTGGAGGGTGCCTACTCTTCATTGACTCGCTCCCATACACCCACGTATATGGGACTACGAGGTAGGACTTTCATACTCACTGGTGAGCACAGAGGCCGCATCAAAATGGGTCGCTTCTTCCATCATGAATGCACAATGCAATTGACATAAACAAATTTGCAAACTACATTCATTCCTCACATTTGCATAGCCATAGTCAAATACATAAATATCAGCCACTCCTCACATCCATAAATTACCATTCACATCCTCAACACTCATAATCGCATTCGCAACACTCAAAATCACGTTCTCAACACTTGTAATCATACTCACATCACCAATACTCGAGTAATTACTAATTCCATCTATCTTGATTATAAATCAAACCATTTTCGCAATCAAATTCCATACTCCGTCCTCACATTCATTTATTATCAATACTTCATACAAAACCATAATCTTTTATCATGACTACGAATTGAACCATTATTCTTGAATCAAAACTCATGGCTTTAATATCAATAATACCCTAATCCTACTAGTAAGCTCCAACACGGAACACAAGTTAGCACAACAAGTCACATGGACAAGGCACATAATTCTTCAATGTAACACACATAGCAAACAAACAAGGATGCACATGCAAGTTTCATCCCTACTAGTGTTGTCAATATAACCACAACAAGCATTAGCGGCTCTCATATCAAATCGATCAAGACATGCAATCTACAATTCACCAAAATTCAATCAATTGATGCACTTGCCTTCAACTTCTCGAGACGGTGTGGCGAGACGAGGTTACCACCCCTGGGGTCACACCACCTGCACATGGATATAACTCACTCAAAAACATGCCCATAAATCAACACAAGACTCATACTAAGTCGGTAAACCGCAACCCACTCCTAAAAACCTGGAAACAGAAATCTGCCAACCCGGGACAGCACTTGGTAAAACAGTCATAACTTTTAGTCAAATGAACGAAACTTAGTGATTTCAGTCGCTATTGAAAGATAATTCGATTATCTACAACTTTTTCTATAGCCAACTGACCGGGAAAAGCACCGATATTTCTCAGATTTGCGACGAACAGCAGACAGCCACAGAACTAACGCATTCTGGACAGCACGCGGTAAAATAGTCATAACTTTTAAATGGCTGAACGAAACTTGATGATTTCGGTCTCTATTGAAAGGTAATTCAATTATCTACAACTTTTGTTATAGCCAAACCCCCAGAAAACGCTTGTAGAATTTTCGAACAGCAGCTCTAACAGGGGGCAAAAATCTGCTCGAAACAGAGATTGCAAATCACTCTAGACTCTAAATCCCTCAACTAAATACATTGCAAAACAAGAACCCTAGCTAGGCATTTCATCAAACACCATGCATGCAAGCAATCTCAGCCCCAAAATTTCTAGGGTTTTTACCTCCAATCATACTTATGGAGGAAAGAGGAAGGTGGAGCAGACGCCGGGAGGAGTCACCGGAGCTGGCCGGAGGTGGGTCGCTGAGCTGGGGCGCTGCCTGTAGGCTGAGGAGGCGCCACCACCGACCAGAGCTGGAGGAAGCAGGAGCTACACCAGGGGAAGCTTGACCAGGGGGCGCCAGGAGAGAGCAGCCAAGGGAGGGGGAGGCACACGGCCTGGACTGCAGGGGCACATGGGCCATCGCCAAGGAGCTGAGGCGCAGGGGAAAAAAAATCGCCAGCAAGATGACATGGGACGGCTGGGCTTGGGAAAAAAAAGAGGATGGCTACCACACCAAAGATTCTCAGCCACACAAAAAAAATGGAGAGAGAGAGAGAGGTTAGATGAGGGGGAAATTCCTAAAAAAACCCCTCCGACAAACAAAAATCCAAATTTTAACCAATTAGCGGGAACCAAATAATTAAATTCTTGGCGCGAAACGACAATTGTCAGGATAGACAACTTGCCGCAAAACTAAACGGCACGGAGAAAAAAAATACACCCAGGAAGACGATTTTTTTGCGGTATTACACCACCAAATCGACTATTGTGCCCTATGACACAGGCTGGTACTTCACTTTGCACCCAATTGTCTCCCATGAAGATACCTATGATAGATGATGAAGCAGTGACAAGGGAAAATTAAACCAGACCATGGAGGCCCCTGACTTTCCGTTGGCCCCATTGGCCTAGAAATTTAAGCTAGCACAGCAGTTCATGCCAGAAGAGCGCCAGTGAATGCTTTCACTAGCTTGCATCAGATTGTAGAATTGGTATATGAAACAAGCCAACAAGCCGGTGGCAGAACGAATATGAAGTATATCGGTCAAGTTCAAGGATGAGCATTTCTTCCACCATTCATCGGGGGGTTCTTCGTGGTCAGCTTCAATGACTTGTTTGATATCTACAAGCTCAACACCCTCAATGCCTCATCCTGAGATGCTAGACATTGTAAATTTGTGCAATCACACTCTACATTCGTGTAATACCGACAAATGTCATATATTTATACTTACATACATATATATATGTATATATATATATGATCCTTGCTTTTGTATATATAGATATATGATCCTTGAAGCAAAAAAAAGATAAACAACTGGTGGGTTTTCTCGATCCACATGTGATGTCCAAGGAAATCATGGATAACAATTTACATGTCGCCTAGGAGTACGTGAAAAATGTATTGTTGGCTCAACATGATACATAATACATACTTTTACCCTACAACCTGGGGTAAGTGCTTTACTGGTTGCTATACTTGTTCATTTGTACTTGACATACAACTCGATGTTAGGTTGAATGACCATAGCGATATACCTGTGTAGGTTTCACTGCATGGTAATTGTAACTATAACAAGACAAAACTAGATAATATGCCTTGATTCCTCAAAGGATGGCATGCAGGACTTGAAACCTGTCAAAAAATTACTCGACGGGTCGTTCAAGTACGTGTCGAAAAAATTAATCGACAGGTCATTCAAGTACCTGTCAAAAAATTTCTCGACTTGAAACTTGTAATATAAAGCTCGTAGAGGGCTATCCAAGTACATGTCGAAGCTGAAATACGATTTTAAGTTCCCATATCCCCTAGTACACAATAATATTATACCACACTCCGTAATAATGGCTCTGGAACTAAACAATTCTATTTTAACAGTGCCAACAATAGCCAAAGGGCACTAACCAATGTGGATTCTACGTTTGCCACAACATGCAACTCATCATGGGAAAAAGTATACCAATTACCTAGAGGTTTGTTAATCTTGCAATAATTGTTTCGTACTTATCAATTTATATACATACAAGACTTTAGTCTTCCCATGGATAGGTTTAGAAATGCGCTACAACTACATTGGAATAGGCCGATCTGTTAGGAATTCGAGGACAACTCTGTTCTTTCTTGATGCGTGAAGTCCTAAATCCAGAAGGTGTCACTCTGTCTGAGTTGTGAATTTGTGAATTAACACTTGGTTTCATTTATGAACTTTGTGTTGTGAATTTGTGAACTGAAATTATGCATTCAATTGTTCAATATATATATGAGTTGATATCTAAAATGGTTGTGCTGTATGTGGTGTAATATATAATATGACTTAATGTCTGAAATGGAAATGATAATATGTGATGTAATCTATAATCTGCTTGTTTTAGAGGACATGGCTAGCATTTCCTAAGGCTAGCCAATAAACAGAAAAAGCACCATCAATACAAAATGATATCACCGATGATTTTTATTAAAAAAACCATCTATGATATTGCCAACATCACATATGGTTCCAAATTAGAACTATTTGTAATAGAGAGAATATCACAGATGGTTCCAAAAAATGACCATCTGTGATATCGCTCACATCACAGATGTTCCAAATTTGGAACCATCTGTGATAGAGAGGAAATCATAGACAATTCCAAAGAAAAACTATCTGTCATGTGACTTTCATAGACGGTTTGAGAGCCATCTATGATTTGCTATTATTAGCACTGACAGATAGTTCCAAATGGTTTATAAAACAATCTGTAATGATATTTTTGAACTGTTTGTGATAAGATTTTTTGTACTAGTAAAGCCTTTATACTTAGGCCCAAAACCGCACGACCGCTCATCCAATTTTCAAGCGGAGGTCAAGCCTAGTTGGCATGTGGCTCTTCATTTTCGAGGACTTGAGGTGATGCTTTCAGATCAACATGAATTAGGAATTTAACACCCTTCTTCACCTTTAGTACTTCAATTTGCAATAGATCGAAATTGAATTTGTGTTAAGCATACTTCAAAATTGAACTAATTAGTTACATTCAATTGTGACCACTGCCACCGTGACACGATGCATGCACTGATGTAGCAGCCAAGGCTTTTTGTCAAGGGAGCAACTAGACAACAATATACCATTACAACGGTATGGTTTTATAGTTTTAGCAAGTTTCAAGAGAAAGTTTGAAAATTTTCATGTTTTAGTGAGTTTCACATATTTTTAGAAGTTTCTAGATGATTCCAAGCCAAAGTTTCAATGAGATATAGGTTTTAGAACTCAAGTTTCAACCATTAAGTTTTAAGTAAGTTTCAACCGAAAAGTTTCATGAAGTTTCAATAGATTTCATCAAGTTTGAACAAGTTTTATTAGAAAAACAACACAAAGAGCAAAAATCCCTGACATGCTCACCTGTAGCCGCCACCCACCTGAGCCACTCACCAGCACCAATGCCTCCTTCCCCTACTTGCCAAGGGGTGAAGCTAGAGCTCAAAGTCATTCATGACGCATGCAGTGGCAAAGTATAACCATGAGTCGTCATGGGCAAAGGCACTATTAGACTTCCTCATCACCCAAATGAGGAGGCAGACAAGGTTTGCGGGATCTAGTGGATCCCGTCGACAGTGATTAAGAAGACAACTAGATCCGACGAATCCCATTCCCGATGATAAGATAGACTATTGGATTCGGTGGATCCCTTCGCTAGCATCCTCCCTGTGCCATGGCAGGAACTTCCCTTCTTTACACACCGTGCGGCCTCTATACTACAGGTCGTCACTCACCAGCCTCTAACAGACGACCAATCTATGATCTGGATGAGAAGGTAGGCGATGGTCACAGCAACTATTGGATCCCATCGCCAGATCCTCCTCCCATCATGTTGCACTACTACAGACTGCTTCATCCGCGACGCCCATCACATCGGTTAGCGCAAGCAAGCGGTGATAATATTATCTTCGCCGTTCCAAATTCAACCGCAATGATAGTATTATCACCGGTTCTAATTTCAACCGGCAGTGATAAGAATAGTATAATTTTCAAAGCACAGTGGAGGCGATATCATTGCGGCTTTAGAGAGAACCGCGAAGGATAAGAAGATATCTTCGCGTTTATATTAAAAACGGTAGTGATCTATCATTACCGGTTTTTCTTTTTTAACCGGCAAGTGATAAGACAATTTTCACCGCCACTTTTACTCCGTAACCGCAATGATATTACCCAAAATTTGTTAAGATCTGAGAACATATCAAAGCATAATTAGATAAAAAATAGAACATATTAAACATTTGTTATTTATCTATCGCGAGAACATTTGTAGTCCATAATTACATATAGTCATAATTTTATATACAAAACATATTAAACCCTATATCGAAAACTCGTCATCGTCGTCCTCCTCCTCCTCGTTGCCGGTGCTATCGCCGGATGACCGATCGGAGTTGCAGCGATGCTCCTCCTCCTCTGAATCCGATTCGGTGGTGGAGTTGGTCTTGCCCCAACGCCAAGGAGCTCGCCAGAGCCGTTGTCGTCGTCGCCGCCCTCCTCCTCCTTCCTCCTCCTCTTTCCTCCTCTGTACCTCCTCTTCCTCCTCCTCCTCCGCCTCCTCCTCCTCCTTCTCCTCCTCCTCCTTCTCCTCCTTCTCTCGTGGCGGATCCTTTGTTTTGCCCGATGCGTGCTCGCTTCTTGGGGGTGCCATTCTTGCAAGAATGGTGGATTGTGAGGCGCCACAGATTGAGGAGTCGCATTATATAGAGGAGGAATGGAAGCCCAACAATATGCGATAATGGGGAAGCGCAATGGTTGGCAAGAGGAATGGGGAAAAGCGATCGTTGGCGGCGGAGATGTAAAGTTCATATTATCACCGCCGGTTATTAAATTCAACCGCAGCGATGATATTATCACCGCCGGTTTTAAATTCAACCGCGTGATAGGAACAAGACATATATAAGCCGCATCGCTAAATCGGTTAAGGAAGCGGTCAATATCATCGCCGGTTTTAGATAGAGAAGCGGCGGTGAAAGTATTAGTGTCGGTTCAACAAAGGTAACCGCAAGTGATAAAGTGAATTGCGCGGAAAAGGCAGCCATATCACCGCCTGGTTTTGAGATAGAACCGAAGGATATATTATCGCGGCTCAAGAGAATAAACCGGCAGTGATAATATCCCACTATATATACCCTAGCTCCCTTCCCCAAGATGTCCAGAACAGAGAGGAGCTCTGTTCTTGCTCGATTGGGGTGGAGAGGGGGCGAATTTTTCCTCTCAAATTTGGTGTAATTTGTCGTTTTCTAACTTCTGATCTAAGGTTCGTGTACTGTTTAGTTGGATATTACGTTCTATATTGTTGTAGGTTGTGATCAGAATTATTGATTGCCTAGTCAACACAATTAGATATGTAATCTTGAGTTTAGATTTGAAATTACCAACTTTTATATGTATAGTGATTGCATTTAATATGTTGATTGAATTTAAATGTGGTAGCACTTCATAATTAACTATTGTTTAATCTAAATATTTAAAATTGTTTCTTTATTTCGTGTATGTTAATTTAATACTTGTGTAAGTAATGTAAATTTGCTAGATGGACCATTATATATAACTAATAGCAATTATTTAATTGATTTTACAATCGAGATTTGGATATAGATTTATATATAACTAATAGCAACCACGCACTGTGCCAAACGTTCATCGATAAACATGAAGGTGGGATCGTAACTTAGTTGTATAATTAAATATATGCTTTATTTTGTATGAAGGTCAAGCTTCAATTTGTAATATATACATTTTGTACGAAGGACATGCTTCAATTTGTAATGTATAGAGTATTGATTATTATAATCATCCAGAAAAAGTAAATGTCCAATGGATGAATAGGTATATAATTGATGTAAAAAGGCTATGCATAAAAGAATTATGTTCCTCATCCGATACTCCTTGATAAAATAGTACTGAAATGAGAGAAGAAGAGATAATAGTACTCAAATTTGTTGGATGTACCATTATATATAACTAATAGCAATTATTTAATTAGTTTTACAATCGAGATTTGGATATAGATTTATAAGTAATGAAAATTTCTACATTAATTAGCACTACATAACAAATTAAATGTATAAAACAATTTGTGAGCACTTATTGATTTACTAAGATTTTATTTGTTGTAAATATTTGTAGATGGATCAAGATGGATGTATGAAGCGGACCGTCGCGATAGAGAGTACTTTAACGGTGTGACTAGTTTTCGAAGCGGTCATAGCGTACAAGTCAAATAAGTCGATGGACTATATTTGTTGCCCGTGCATCGATTGCAAGAATGAGAAGCAATTTTCGAACCTTGAGGCGATCCGTGCACACTTGCTTCGAAGGGGTTTCAAGCCTGCCTATACCTGTTGGACCGAGCATGGTGAAGATGAGATTGTGCGTGAAGGGCATCTGATTGATGATGATGAAGACAACGACTCAACCGCAGTGGAAAATACGTTCGTCGACACCCATGAAGAGACATTCATCGATAACCATGAAGATGATCTAGAACAGATGTTGCATGATGGGGAGGAGGACCTCACGAGTGAAAGGGATTTTCAGAAGTTTCAACGTATGGTAGAGGATTCTACAACACCCTTGTACCCAGGCTGCAAAGAGGAGTTCAAAAAGCTGCATGTTGTGCTTACGCTGCTGCAGTTGAAGGCAAGCAATGGTTGGTCCGACAAGAGTTTCACAGAGCTGTTAGGTTTCTTCAGAGATGTCCTTCCAGAGGGTAACGTGTTGCCAAGAACCACGCATCGTGCCAAGCAGGTTGTTTGTCCGCTGGGACCGGAAGTGCGTAAAATACACGCATGTCCAAACGATTGCATATTGTATCGCAATGAGTTTGCAAATTTGGATGCATGTCCCGCTTGCAAGGCATCTCGGTATAAGCGCCGCGATGACGATATCGAGGGTCGATGTAAGAAGAAAAGACCTTCGACCAAGGTGGTGTGGTATTTCCTATAATCCTCCCGTCTGGCGCCGCTTATAACAAAAGGCATGCTCAATTGCTGCGATGGCATGCCGAGGAGCGTAAAAAGGATGGAATGCTTAGACACCCTGCTGACTCCGCGCAGTGGAGGAATATCGACAGAAAATACAAGAAACACTTTGCATATGATATGAGGAATATAAGGTTCGGACTCAGTACGGATGGGATGAACCCTTTCGCAACATGAGTAGTCGCCATAGCACTTGGCGGTGACTTTATGTATGTACAACCTTCCTCCTTGGCTTTGCATGAAGAGGAAGTACATTATGATGCCGTTACTGATCCAAGGGCCGAGGCAACCTGGCAACGATATTGATGTGTTCCTCAAACCACTGGTTGAAGATCTTCTGGTATTGTGGAACGACGGTGTACGGGTATGGGATGAGTACTAAGAGAGAACTTCATGCTACGGGCGTTGTTGTTCAGAACCATCAATGATTACCCCGCTTCTGGCAATCTTTTCGCCGACTATAAAAGGATTCAATGGATCGTGCATTGCATGGGTGATATAGGGAGCCGTGGCTAAAATATTGTCGAAAAATGTGTTACATGCGGCATCGAGGTTCCCATAAGGACCACCAGACGCAACAACAAGAGAGCTTTTGACGGCACAAAGGAGATCGCTTCACTCGAAACATCGCAACGGCAAAGAGATATTTGCGTCAGAAGGATATTAAAATTATCCATGGAAAGGAGCCGAAGTACATCAGTCCCGAAGTTCGGTGATACGACTCCTTTGTGGAAAAAGAGATCAGATTTATGGACCTACCATCGGCAAGACTGGATGTTCGACATGCTATCGATGTCATGCATATAGAGAAGAACGTGTGACACTTGCTAGGTATTTTACTAGACATACCGCAAAACAAAAGATACACTCAAGGCACGGATGGACCCGCAAGATATGAAACTCGTGAAGGAGCTGCATCATGAAGACACGGGTCAAGGAAAAAGTACCTTCCATGACTTGCTACACTTTAAGCAAGATTGAGAAAATTAGCGCAGTGTGAGTGCTTGCACGGAGTCAAAGTTCCATCCGGTTATTCTCGCCAACCTAAAGAGGCTAGTCTCAATGAAAGACTTGAAATTAGTTGGTATGAAGTCTCATGATTGCCACGTGATGATGACACGATGCTTCCTCAGAGCAATTAGGGGTGTTCTCGCCAGAGAAAGTGCGAGACCCAATTATAAAGTTGTGTTCATTCTTCAACGCGATTTCACGAAGGTCATCGACCGCTGAAACTGGATAAGCTGCAAAGAAGACGTGATCCACACTCTATGCCGCTTGAGATGTGCTTCCCTCCATCCTTCTTCGATATTATGGTCCATCTCATTGTTCATATTGTGAAAGAGATACGATTTCTTGGCCCTGTTTCTACATCGATGTACCCTTCGAGAGGTTCATGGGGTTGTGAAGAAATATGTTCAGAATCGACATCGGCGGAAGGGTGCATTGCCAAGGTTGGGGAACCGAGGAGGTCATCGAAGTTCTGATCGATTACATGGATCTCAAACCGATTGGTGTGCCCGTATCTCGCCATGAAGGGAGGCTACAAGGAAAGGGACACTAGGTCGAAATCGATCCGCATAAATGATCGTGCTTCATTCACGCAAGCACATTTTACGCTTCTGCACCAATCGCTAGAAGCGCCCAGATGTCGACATGCACAAGAACATGCTACGAAGACAAAACCCATGTAAGTCCGAGGTTTGGATCGCGAGAGAGCACAGAGATAACTTTGGAGATTGGTTGCTTAGATACATGATGCATACGCAAACAGAGTGCGCCAATTGAGAACGCCGCTAAGGGACCATCATATACAATTTTGACATTTGAAGGATCGACATCAATGGGTACACATTTTATACGAGAGCACAAGATAACAAGAGCACCAACCAAAACAAATGGAGTCCGTGATAGATGCTTATGACAAAGAATGGCAATATGCTCGCATTACTCACGGATTCATAGAAGAGATTTGGGAGCTTGACTATGAGCCTTTGAAGGTCCCCTCTTTCGGTGCCGTGGGTCGGGGCTACCTAGGGGCGTGAACATCGACAAGTACGCAGATCACTACCATGGACTTCAAACACGTCGGATCTAAGAGAAGAACCATTTGTACTTATAATGTCGTTACACAAGTTTTCTTTGTGAGGGATCCGGTGACAAGGAACGCCACGTGGTTCTTCAATCAAAAAGAAAGATTGTGGGAGTTGAGAATGTAGTCGACGAGGAAGACTACAACCAGCTTTGATGAGCTTCCTCCTTTCGGTGAGAACATCGACCTAGGTCTCATGGAAGACACAGAGAAGCTACATACATACGCCGCGATCATAACGAAGGCTTCGGATTGTAACTTAGTTGTGTAATCAAGGATATGCTTTATTTTGTATGAAGGTCAAGCTTTAATTTTTGATATAAACATTTTGTAATGAAGGACATGCTTCAATTTGAAATTTATGGAGTATTGATTATTATAGTCAATCAAAAAACAAAATGTCCAATGGATGAAGATGACATAGTAAGAGCAAGTTTTTATTGATTATTCCTAATTAACTAAATTTTAAATAAAACAAAAAAGGAAAATTCCAATGTTTATATTTGGGGTTTTTACAAATAAATTAGCAATTTGTATGAGCCCTAAATAGCTCTTATTTGGTTGGGCTAACGAAATTCCAATGTTTGTATTTGGTTGGGATAAAACAGTGCCACTTTTCCTTGCCGCAAGCATAAGTGTGCTAATTTTTCTGGCCGTATAAAGAAGTCCTTGCCACTTACGGCACAGCAGCATAAGGAACATCAAGGTTTGCTGACAAACGAGAATAGACAAGAATAAAACACATCGATTGCACGCCATAGTCTCCGCAACCGAAAGAATAGCTATATATCACGCGACTACAATAGAACATCACGCCCTACTATTACAATATCATCGCCGGTTCATAAATGACGGCAGAATATTTATATCACCGCCGTCATAAACGCCGCACTAAAAAATAATTATTACGGTTCATTCAAGATTAAATAATTATCGCGGCTCATTTTAATGAACCGCAGAATAATTATTTTAGTGGCATTATGACCCCAAGCAGCGATATGTAAATATTATCGCGGTCATTTATGAACCGGCAAGGATGTTTCACTATCACCGCCGGTCTATAATAAGCTTGGCAGAGATAATATATCACCGCCGGTTCAGATCTTTGAACCGCATTAATAATCCTCCCCATATATACATTTCACTCCGACTTAGCCATTTCCCGACTTAGCCATTTCGCAATTTGTTTGAGTTCTTCTTCGCCCTAGCCGCCGCCGACTTCCCCACGCCGCCCCAGGCGGCGACGCCTCCTCCGGCAGTTCCTCCAGGCGGGCGGCGCCAGGCGGCGGCGCGCCTGCTGGTGCCTCCTCCGTGGCGACGCCTCCCCGCCGGCCCTCCCTCCTGCGGTGCCTCCTTCCTCCGGTGACCCCTCCCGCCACGGAAGCTGGTGATGATGCTAGGTTCTCGGCGTTAGTGCTCGTGATGTTGCTCGTGATGTTGCCCTCGTGATGATTCTAGGGTTGGCCGATGCTACGCTTCCGTGATGATTCTAGGGTTCTCGGCGTTATTGCTCGTGATGTTGCTCGTGATGTTGCTCGTGATGATTCTAGGGTTGGCCGATGCTATTGCTCGTGATGATTCTAGGGTTCTCGGCGATATTGACAATTGTTCTGTAAATAAGGCCTTAAGTTGGTAGACTAACATGCATTGACAATCGATGATTCTGGGTTTTCGGCGTTATTGCTCGTGATGTTGCTCGTGATGATTCTAGGGTTGGCCGATGCTATTGCTATGCGATGATTTAAGGCCTTATTTACTCAATTAATTGTTTTGCACATCCGTGATGAGATGAAGGTTCTAATCTTCATTCAAACCCAATAATCTGAGAGCAATCGTACATAATTACCTCCATATGAATGACATAATGTTGTGAATTTGTGAGGAAATTTTGTTTGAATATTTTTACACCTTGCTGGTAATTGGATATGTATGTGTATGTGTTCAGTGTCGATCTTATGAATGTGAGTATCTTAAGTATTGACTGGTCTTGTTTAGATATTTTACTTATGTGAGGATAACTATATGCTTGTATTGAATTTGTGTGGAAATGTGTATGCTAGTCGACAAGCTTATTTCCATTATCCTGATTCATTAGATATATATTAGCACTTAGTTCTCAATGAATTACTCTCTTGTCTGTTAAAGTATTGAAATATTGTTTATTTTCAATAAGGTAAGGTTGTCACAAATTCATCAAGAGCGCAATACCAAGAGACAGGGCCCAACTCATATATTCTTTAGAATATTATTCATTTGTTCATTTCAATTTAAAGATTCACGTTTCACTTAGATCACTGTATGCAATCCTTTTCTATGTCAATAGATATAATCTTTTTATGGTTGTCAGATCTGATGTCGCTGATGGGTCAAGAACGCACGCAACGCAACGATACGCTGTCGCCGTAGAGTCCATCGGCGCATCAAAGCCGCCGCTGAGAAAGTCTCTCGCTCGATTTGACCAAAGATTAAAAGCATGGCTCGCCAAGAGAGCATACGATATAAATGGGTGAAGAAGACCACGAGGAGACGTGTTGGTTAACAAGGAACCGATTGCTTTGCTTTTTGGTGTAATAGACTACTAACATTCTAGTTGTGGATTTATAACCTTATTTCATTTTTTGAAAATCATATTAGTGTGGAATAAGAATGATTCATTATTTTTATTGAGCAAATAAGTATATATGTGAATTGTCAACCCAGATATGTATCATGTGTAAGTGTATGTGATATGTATAAGTATATGTGAATTGTCAATCAGATATGTATCATGTGTAAGTGTATGTGATATGTATAAGTATATGTGAATTGTCAACTGTATATGTATCATGTGTAAGTATATGTGAAATTGTATATGTTCTTTGTTACCTGCTCCCTCTGTATTATGTAACGTATGACAAAATGGTGATTACGCCTTATATATGCACAACATTGATATATATGCTAAGATTCATCTCGTGATTTTGTTAATTTAAAATTCTAGAAAACTTGCCACACATGGCCTCTCACAATGGACAAGTGCCGGATGGCGCCGAGCCCATGGACCAAAGCCCAGAGCGAAGCCCGACAGAGTTCCTCTAACCCAGAACAAGTCGAGGCAACAAATGTACATGAGGTAAGTCTTTACTAGGATTATATCGAGGATTTGCTTCCGATAAAATTAGAGCAGAGCCAAACGACTAATGAAACAATCAAAATGCAGTGGTCGACATCTAGTGCACCGAGCGGTCATGACGAGGTCCCAAAGAAGATGCGACAGTGAACGAAAGGTGATAGTTGAGCTTAGTGAAGTCGGAGAACCAGCTATACCCGGCTATTGCTTGGGCAATATCGACAAAGATGCGGGTCCTCGCTAGAGACAATGTGCCCATCATGTACAGATCATGGACACGTTAGTGCGATTCTCCGTCAGATGTTCCCGGCGACATCAAGGAAACATTGTGGATAGAGTTGATAAATAAGTTTCAGCCTCAAGATCAGCTTGAGATTGCCAGAAACATACACTAAGCGCATGGGAACTGCATGGAAGAACCGAAGACAAAGTGAATAAGGAGTACGCCAAGAAGGATCAAACGCCAATTTTAATAGATTCCCGAGGTTACAGCAATTTTGGGATGAATTCAAGCAATATAAGATATCTCGATGAAGCCTGTGCTATCACCAACGGAACAAGGCAAATTCGGACAAGAACATTTACCCCCATGTGCTAGGCACCGTGGCTATGTGAAGAAAGTACCCAAGTGGGATGCATGGGAAGAACAGCTAGCACTTGATGGAGTTGTTATCGGACGCCTCACATGGCTCCAAGATCGGCATCGGCCGCTATGTAGGGAGCTACTCACGGATGATGGCGCTTAAGCTTTAAAAGCGAGAAAGACGAGGAAATCTCGAGGAAGATCGCGATGCCCACTCCGGTTATTCAGTGGCTCCTTCCCGCTAAGAAGGGAGGACGACGAGCTAACACGCCTTTGGGTAATAGGGAGCACCTCGTCGCACTGAGGGGTTGGCTTGGTGTCAGGAAAGCAAAGATTCCCAGAGGATGCCTATATGTACAAGCCACCAAAGAAATCCGCATAAGAACAGCTTGAATGAACGGTACGAGAAATTGAAGACCGGATGCATATAAGGGAAGTCGAATTTGAAGAACAGATGAAAGTGATGCGAGAAATGGTAACAAAGGTCCGAGCGAACGCTACCACATGACGAGGTCATCACCACATGACGAAGTCCCACCGGTTCTCAAAAGCGCCTAAGCATCCGCTAACCTCCCAAGAGGGCTCTGCAGTAGTTTTCTGTGGACAAAATCATAGAGCCGACACGCCGCGCCTCAGACCGCCAGTAGCTTAACATTACCATCAAGGTGGTCAAGGGTGGCTTATTATGCAACGAGGGGCAGATATTGCATAACCGCCCAATTCCTGGGATACGCCAGAGTTGCGCTTGATAGCTGGGTGGATGTGACACCGCAAAGTAGAGGTTGAGATCGCAGCAGGAGGGCAAAGTCTTGGACAAAGCATAGGCACATTCATCGCGTATGCAAGCGGTATATAAAGTTTGCCTCAAGATGACAACGACGATGATGTTAATAACGATGACGAGGCGGAGTCTCCATCTAGGAACAGCTCCTCCTCCTCCAAGGCCATCGAAGAAAGCTCCTTCATCGCTCCCCCGCCACCCAGAAAAAGTCCTCCTCCTCCGCCACCCAAGAAAACTCCTCCCCGCCCAAATACCACAAGACACCAAAGAGCACCGCGATCCAGACATTCTACACTCCGGGGGAAAAGTTCATCATCCGTGAAGCTAGCCAAAACTCTTAGCAAGAAATGACCATATGAAATGACCGACGAAAGAAACAAAAAAGAAGTAGGCGCCTATGTAGAAGAGCACTTCAAGAAGACGCCACCACCGCTAAGATTGAAATCGAACCCGCTAAACGGATTTCTTCCTCGACTTAGCGAAGGTTAAATAGACAGACGATAATCAAGCTCCTCAACCTAGCCAACTATTAGACTACTTAACGATCTCTAGGAAGAAATCTAAAGGAGATGGTGGTAAAGTACCGTTGTCGAAGCCAAAGTGGTGTCAAGGGCAGCAGCACCAGAAGTGGCCATTCGTTAACTGGGAAGCTTTGCTACATCCAAATAAGGAGGTCAAACGACCACACAATTACGGGCCTCTACATGAATGGTACCGCAGATGTCCAAAAGACACAAAACGGTGCTTTCCCGCCGATACAAAGATATGGACTTTCACAACAATGATGACTCTTTTCGGGTTGAACACATGGAACTATATCGATGTACCAACGAGACGCCTCGACGGTCTATATTAAGAATATGGACTCGAAGTCTCTTGTATAATCTATGTCAGATATTCACGCATTTCTTAAACATAGGGTCTCGACTTCCTTTTTACGAGAATGGAGACAAAGACACTTAGGGCGGACAACAATGAAAAGATAGGATTCTCGGACCCGCATGGTCAATCGCAAACTTATTGAAGATCCAAGAACAATAAATGATGTTGAGGTGTACGACTAAGCGCCGCTAAAGCTACAACACAAGGACTACGATCGTTACTCCTACAACTTTCAAGACGTGTTTCCTCGCCTACTAGTGTCTCATATTTGATGCGCAACACAATGTGACGACTAATTGGCTTCGCAGCTTTTCATCGATCATCCTTGTCTTCATGTTAGATTTAAAGCAACATCACCGTTTTGGACTCAATGAGGAAACCGACGCATTTAATACCAAGACTTAATAGACTTGCTAACCTGTAACTCTTGGTCGTTGCATTATTGCTCTAATAATCTTCCATCCCATTGCACCTAATTAATTTTAATGACTACTCAAAACCATGAACAGGTGTACAAACAATATCGCAAGAAGAGCAAACCAAGATCGCCCATACGTGAAAAATTTCAGAATACACACCGATTTTCCATGCCCCAAACAACCCCAAAGGAACAATTTATGTGGATACTACGAATGACACATATCCACGCTGCTCATCATCGATAATACGGACTACAACGGCCACCGGTATATCGATCATTACATGTTGACCCGTGATTTCTTTTTTATAAAGAGATGACACTAATTAATGCTTCAATTTCTCCCATGACAACAAGGTTAATCAGTGGCACCAAAGAAACCGCTTTCGACTCACTTAAATTGATGCCCTTCAAGAGCAGATAGTCGGGTTCATAATTCGAGAAATTCTCCACACGAAGGGCTTAATTTACGACCATTTCTCCATGGCAATAATTTCAATGAACAATTTAATGCTTCAAAAGTGAATGAACAATGTAATAATTAAATATTATGATGCTTCAATGTATTTCAATTACACTTTATCGACAAGCCAAGATTATTGTGCACAACGATACCGCATGTAATACATCTATCGATAATATATATACATGCTACAACATATACCGCAAAAATATATATGCAAAAGGTTTAAAACCCCATCACCGCCAGCTTTTGGATATCAAAATAGGACACAGAGCTATCAACGCCGTTAACAAGAAAAAGGGCAAAGATAGTAGTTATCGTCGGATATTGATAACAATTGGGCATCGATAGTTACTTATCACTACCGGATATTATTGAAAATGTGGCGTTGATAGTTAGTTATCACCGCCGTTATAACTAATAACCGCAGCGATAATATGTTATCACTACCTGGTTGTAGAGTATGAACCGCAAAGGATATTTATTATCATCGCCGGTTGTTAAGTATAAACCGGCAGGATAGTGATTATCACCGCCGGTTTAGATCCGCAGCGATAGTCCCGACTATCACCGCCACTTAGGTTGTGCCGTCCACATCCGCAAGGATGCCGATGTGGACCCGCAGAATCACATGTTCCGTAGTGGTGTTGCCTCTATCATGCCAATAGCCACCATCCTCTGCCCATCATGTTACCTCTGTATTGCCAATTGCCACTCGTCGGCCTCCGCCACCATGAAAGTTGATGGTCACATGGAGACCGGAGAGGTAATGAGGCTGGAGAGAGATGGAGAGATGAATGAGATTGTGTAGATGGCTTGAGGCCTTTAATGCACATGAACTAGAAGAAGCATTGGATTCAATTCGATGGCTCTATCCTATGTAGATGGAGCAGTATACTCCACATATTAAACCTAGGGGAGTTTTTGGCCAAGCGCACAGTCCATTCGCCCCTCGCTCCGTGCTCTCCCAATGAGTGTGACATGCTATGCCAATTCGCTCCGCTGCCTACCTAGTTTGTCATGCACGCACTCCCGTGTGGGCCCTTTCGTGGAACTAGGAATGAAAGAGTGATCATGGGGACCCATCACCGCAAGTGCTGTGTTGGCTCACTCTATCGTGCAGTGCCACCCCCTTGCTCGACGGGTGCACATGCACCCTTTACTGATTGGTGCTCACCAGCTGCGTCAATCATTGGTGGTGCGGCTAGCATCCAATTGGCTCTGCACCCCCTACTTCGGTATGGTGACCCTCTCGCTGTGGGTTTTCCCTCTACTTCTGCTATGGTTCACTAGTAGGAGCAAAGGTCACAAGGCGGGTGTCTACCTATAAGGCATTAGTGTTTCTTTCCCAATTTTTTGGATTTTCATCTCCCAGCTACTTCCCCATCCTCTGTCACACCCCGCCTCACAAAAGTTGACGTTGTCGATCACGCTTCTCCGGTCATCCTCAGCCTCCTTCCTTCGCATGCATCGACCACCATCTTGGCTCCACCCGATGGCCTCGCTGCCTTTGTCTGCTCGCAAGTGACATTATTGCTTCATCCGGCCGTTTAAGTTTTTGGAAATATCGACAGATAGATGACTTAGAGAGGGTGTTAATAATAATCACACACTACCTTGAAAAAGGTCATCAAGGGCGTTCGAATCGCCATCGCTGGCGGTTTTCAACCGCCACATATTTAGTGCCACCGATAATCCAGATTATCGCGATTGTTCTAGAACCGCCACAGATAACATTATTTGTGACGGTTTGTGGCTCAACCGCCATCGATATTTATGATATCGCTGACGGTTCGAGCCAAAACCGCCATCGATAGTACTAGTATCATGGTATGTTTTTGCTCGAACCGCCACCGATAGTCCGACACATGAAAATAAAAATCGGCATTTGTGGCTAGCCTCAGCAAGGCTAGCCATGCCCTCGCATAGCAGAATATATATAAGAGAATTGATAGAAGTGTCATACAGAAGCGAATTGATAGAAGTGTCATACAATAAGTCGACAATACAATATGAACAAATGAAGAATTGAATGAAATAGTATAAGTCGACAATACAAGGTAGAATCTAACAATGTTAGCAACTGTGCAATTCCAGAGAACGACAAAGTAACTTAGTAACTAATATTCAGAAATTTCGTGACTAACCATCTCATCTTGTCATTGCAACCACCTATCGAGACCTTTAAACATATACAATTAAGTGTTTGAGTTTCAATTCAAAATCGGTCTCATACCAGCAATTTCATAATGCATGAAATTACAATAGACAAAGATGAATATTTTACAATGAGTGAGTAGTCGAAAGGCTTAGCCATGTGAAACACGATAGGAAACAAAAAGGACCATAGTAATCGCAGCAAACCCGAATCCAAAGAGAAGTACGATATATTGAATAGAATAATCCGCAATGTGAGCATCATAAGTCGCAAAAAGCATAAATAATTTGTCTGTATATTTAGACTTATGTTGGGAGTAATCCCAAATGGATTGTTATATTAGAAAATATATGCAATTATTTATGTAATTAGTGCTCACTATAAGCATTCAAGTAGTCTACTAACAAATCGATTTAAGAGACTTGTTGAAACAATGCTTGTGGGTATGTAGGAGCCTTTTGAATCCATTGTCGCCAAGTAGAGCCAGAGAGTTAATCAATTACAACGTGGTATGGAGGATTATGTATATAAATTTGAATAATTAAGTACATTGTTACAAAGATGTCACGTGGAATAAGACCAGAAAATACAATTTAGAAAATGAAATTATTGAAAAGAAAAAAGCAAACTCAGATATAGAAGGAGTGACATTCTCAATAGAATATGATGTATTGTACCAGTGGCTCAATAGAATTAGTAGATCCTTCAAATTTTTAGACTCCCAGATTATTCTATAGAGACACAGAAGTATTAAGGCCAAACAAAGAAGAAAGGCATAATATTTAGCTTCATATGCTCATTTATGCAAAGTCACAGATCATATGGTGCCATAACTTATCAAAGAAAATAACAAGTCTTAAGATATGAAGGTAAGGCCAACTACCACAAGATTTAAATGGCCAAAAAACCTTACATTTGAGGGAAAGATTATTTATGCCTAACGATGATGATTGCCAAGATCGCTAGCAATTTACTAATGTCACCATCTCAGATACTTTGTACTTCTTCTAAAAGAACCAATATATGTATGTTAACTTTGACTACTACTTCGTAAAAGAACCAATCTATGTATATTTATGTGTTGAGATATGAAGAGACAATGATAGATATATAGGGCAAACAAAGCTGCCATCTGAACCATAAACCATCAAATAATTTTCTCAAAAGTATGTGCAATACATAAACCATGTGCCCGATAATTACCTCATTAAAGATCCGCCATTGATTCCTTCTTCTTTAATAGGAGAAGGTATTTGAAGATCAATCCAACAATGTCCTCCATGTGTTCTCAAATCATTGCATGTGCACATAAGAGGCTTAATAACATCAAAATGTGCATGAAAATGAAATGGTCGTGTCAATTGTAAAAGAACAAAATCAAAATGGAAATCGACCATGACCAAAGATCGTGAGCCTCATGCTTAATGAGAAAAGGAGTATTGAGTTCTCAGAGCTGCCCTCCCCACCATCAAGTTCATGGCCACCCCTTGTAAATAAAAGAGAATACATATTAATAATGTCAATTGAAGGATGATATTAATAAGGTCCAGAAATATGAGAAGAATCATCATACCACGCCATCGACGCCTAGTATAGTGGTTGTAGAAACAATATGCCTTTTTTCACTTGGTTAGTTTATCAAAGTAACCAAGTAATTTTTTCACTTGGTTAGTTTATCAAACTATTACATACACATGAAATAACTTCATATGAAAAAATAACCATGTAAGGCAAACACATGAAATATTTAGAAGTGCCACTCGCATGTGTGTACATATGTTCCTCAAGAAGACAAACATACATGCTACAAAGAGCGTAACCACCGACAAGAGAAGTGGCATTGATTTAAAGAAGGGCTCCCATTTCAAAGGTACAAAGAGTTATTTACACTTTGTAATGAAATAGAATTGAAGTAACAAAAGCCTAAACTAGTTTTCTAAACTAGAAGCCTATGGGTCTTCGGAGCTTGGAGACACGCGATGTGAGACATGAGTATGGAGGAGTGGATCGTTGTTGTCTTCGCCATAAAACTCGCTTTTTTGTTGAGTATTTCCTTCATGATGAAGTAGGCGAGCTGGCCCCGAATCGCTTGGATTTCGTAACGGCTAGCCTCATCAGAGATGCCTTTGAGGCTCAGAGGTATGAAAACAGTAATTAAGAGAGCATATAGAAATCGAGTGGCGCGAATCGATGTGTCATGTCAAGATGACCGACCTCCACGCCATTGTCTTTTATTGTGCAACTTAAGATTTCCCGCATGTATCGGCAATACTAAGTACCCACATAGATTTGTTCCTTGCTTCGCCAGACATCGCGAAAATCGAATGAACTAAGATGTCGCCGAAGGAGCTATTTACTATGAAATACGATATAAGAATATTCCTTGCGCGCGCATCGAAATTTAGTACGGATTGTAAGGGTTTTCCGGTATGGGCGGTGTCTCGTGCTCTTCTCACAATATCTTTTGAACGCTCGTTGATTAAACGTGTCATCACTTCATAGTCCGCTTTAGGTTTATCCAAAGGATCCATGATCAAGATTTGCTTTTGTCCGATGAATTACTACGAGAATCCAAAGGAATCTGGATGCCATAGCCATTAGTCGTTACGCCGAGTAAATAACTAAACCAACGAGTAATTTAACTCGCTAGTGAGGAACTTACTTAAAATTGTATGGTACAAGTATAAACTCCTTGTCTTGTAGTTTAAGCAAAGCTTTATAGACGCATTCCTCGACCTCCTTTGGTACTCTCGATTTCTTCTTGGCAAACCGCTCCGGTCGAGGAATCCCATCGCCCCTTGGTTCTTCGTAGTTCTTGAATCTCGTGATCTATATAACTAAATAGTTAGACATGACATTTATCGGTATTACGTGAATGTAGACCAAGATTGATATATTAGACACTTAAGTTGTCCAAAGATCTCAAAAACATATGTCGAGGGCGCTATGATAGAACAAGTTGTGCATGTTATCGAATTCTATTAAGAAGTAGCCATAGCCCTCGTGGTGAAAATGTTCCTCACGAACACCGCAGCGATCACCTTCGAGTACGCCTTGGTTGGATCGCCCATGTACCATGCATGTAGTCGCTGCATCATGGGTGTTAGATGCTTAACTTCGAATCGGTGACTAAGGGCTTCCCAACCTCAATTTCAATCTTGGTTGATTTTCTTGTTCATCGACTTCCCTTGCCCTTACTTTTTTCACGGACGACATCATACTCGGTCCCGCTTCCTCGATCTAGCTGACACTACCGTCTAATGTGCCATTTTTGGGATCGGGGTTGTAGGTTTGTCCTTTGAAGTACCTGTGTTACTGAGTTTCTCGTTGAGTACTAACGGGGGCCATATTTATGGGCCCTCAATGGATTTCTTTTTCACCTCATCTTGCTTCTTCACCATTTCACTCTCGTCTTTGGTGGATCGATGCGCGGATTGCAAAGGCAGAGAGGTCGGCAAAGCATGATCCAAGACGATGTCGAGAGGGTGCCACCGCATGGTCCAAGATGATGTCACGCTATGCGCCATCGATGAATGAGTGGACGGCACCTCCCGTAGTTGTTATCTCATCATTGGCGGGTTTTTCTAGCTCGATATCGCGAACTCGTAACTACCGTGTCCACCGACCTTTGCATAACCCGGCGCTATCGGGCATTGTGCAGACACCCCTTGTTGGCACGGATAAGCTACCCTCAGCAGCGTTCAGAGAAAGATGTTCATCACGCACGCGTTGAGCCGACAGGTGTGGGGTCATGTATGTCGCCCACAGATAATGGTTTAGGTCCGCTTGTGCCGGGCGTGACCCGCAATCGCCGCGACGACCAGTAGGGCCGAGAGAGCGCTGCCTCGCGTCGGCTCAAGGCTTCTTGTACTTGTCGTTGAACTTGTTCGTGAATGGTGGGTTGTAATTTCGCAGTAACCCTTTCCTTCATACTTTCCATTTCGCGCACTGCTCTTCTTTAGCTCTTTTCCGACTCCTATAAGAGTCTTCGTGCTCGTGGAATCCCATCTTCCATGGAACCTTGACCCCACGCCGTGTTCGACCGGGTGCTTTTTGTTTCGAGGGCCATCGATAGCTCGTTTTTCTCCTCGCTTGGGTGGAAGGATCCTTGGGTGGATCGGGCGCATAATCGATGAACTTTTTGCGCCATCGCTTCGTTTTCGCCGCTCTTGAATGATAAACTCCAAGAGATAAGAGATCTGCCTCGCTAGCACGTAGTGCTTCACTCGGTCCGTAGTCCGACCAAGGGACTTGTGCCACATGGATCACTTGTAATTCCTGCTCATTCCCATTGAGCAATTTTACCTGTACCCACTCGTGCAAGTCCTGTGGGGTGAGTATTCCTTCTTGCGATGCTAATGTGGTCCTCACTAGACTTCCTTGTCGCTTCAGATTGCTTCATCGCCACGAACTCATCCCAAGATGGCAGTAATCTTGGGTAGTCTCCGACGACCGACCGCTTTTGCTTCACATAATTTACGCTCACTCGCTTTGAAGTTTCTCCACGCCGCATCCATGGTCATCAATGCATCGCGACGACGAGTTCTTCGACTCCTTCGGGAATGCGAAGGTTCCTTTGAGCTCATCCCCACGATCCTCTTTGGTGGCTCGGGGCACTTTATGCCAATCCAAATAGGTGATTGGCACTTTCTCCTTACGATGTACCCGCATGTTGACTCAGATTTTGTCAGCTGCTTTTTCTGCAACAGGGACCCAAGATTCGAGACCTCCGTGATGGTGTACCGCCTTCAGCTTTATTCTTCCCTCGCCCCCTGCGTGTTGCAACAAGTGGAGGCCTCGAACAATGGCCGAGGCCCCGTGAATGCGGTGGAGGCCTCTGCCATTTCGGTGGTTGGGTGGAGGGTAAGGTACCGCCGGGCTCTCCTCCATTATAGGCTCAGCTGGCTCCATTAGAACTACTCAATAGAAAGGAGATATTTCAGAGAGGGAAAGAAAATATGTACTAACTGATAGAATAACTAAGTGTATCATATTGAATTAGCACACTGAGGAAAATATGTACTAACTGAGGAGTAAGATAGAAGATGTACTAACCGAGTGTAAGTTCAACCTTAATTAGTTATGGTTTTGGTGTTAATGACAAATCTAATCTTGTGTTAATGACAAATCTAATATTGCGATTATCCATTTAATGTGATTGTGTTATTAATGACAATCTTATATCGAGACTAACATGTTTGTTTAGAATATCTTTGTTTAGTCTCATCGCATTGAAAAATGGAAAACCCAAGGTATGTTTGCATATTCATTCTAATATTAGTTGCATACTTTGGATTCAAGTTAAAGTATGATTGTCCCCATTATATTAACCACAAACGTGCATCATGTTTCCCAATCCACACATTACATGGATGCACATATTTAGGGGGAGTTTGTAGTTTAACTTGAAAGTCTCTTTGTATTGATCTATTCTTTATTGACACATATAAGGATCAAGACAAAGAAACTAAATCCTTGAGTGTATGATTGAATTGCCTAGTTATAAGTATACTCATGGTAATATAGGATATACTCCAATACGATCAAATTGGATATATGCATATTATGTCCAAGTCAATTATATCTATGCACATATACATGTGGGTGTATTCTATAGTTGATGATTTAGAGTAATGATCATTTCCATATAGTTTACATATAATGGATCATTACTTTTCATCAACATGAGTATATGAAAACTTGTGTAGTTAATATATACTCATATCAATTTAAATGATAATTTAATTGAGTTCATTTGTCTTAATTAATTATTAACGAACACTTCATCATGTGTTGATGGTGCTCCTTGATTAATTAAGGACAATGGATAGTTCTTAAGTATAATTAAGCATGTGTTGCATTATTATACTTAAGACACATTTACAATCATTTCATTGATTTAGGTTGTGCTCAATTGATCTAAAGGCATCCATTATGTGTTAATGGAGTGCAAGAGATAATTGAGACAACCATGCATCTTGGACTAACTATTTGTATGAGTTGTGATTAAGTTAGGTCCAAAGATTGATGAGATGATGAAAACGGACAAGGACGGCATCATGAGTTGATGGGCGCCAAGAATGGATCCCAAGATAAAGAAGGGTGATGATCCCGGGAGTATCAAAGCTATGATCATAAAGACCCCAAAGGATTGCTTGCTGCCATGGAAGGTATAATTAGATAGGCTAAGGACTTTTGTAGTCTTTGAGTCTAAGGTTTTATCGCAGTGCTATTAAGAGGGGTCGTTCCTTTGCTTGAGCTTCATCATGTGTTGGTGATCTCATTCGCGCTCACTCAAGCTCAACCATTTGATTTGGTTTTTGCATTTGGTTTAAACCATTTGGCATGTGTTGCGAATGGGTTAAACTTATGCTTGGTTGTATTTGGTTTTCGCATAATGCTTTGATTTGCATGTGTTGCAAGAAGTGATAAGCTAGTGCGTTGGCTTTTTGCGTGAAGTTCACTTTTGCATGTGTTGCATTAGTTGAAGCTTCACGTTTTGGTTCGCAAAACAATCTTTATAAAACCGTGTGGTTGCTTGGAGCTAAGTTTTGCATGTGTTGCAAAAGGAGAGAGCTCAAGCATGATTTTATGGTTGTGTATTTGTATGGAGCTAGAGGCTTGCATGTGTTGCGAGTAAAGAGCTCATACGTGTGATTTGGTTTTGGTGTGAAGTTTGGTTTTGGTGTTGCATTGAACTAGAGAATTGCATGTGTTGCAATTAGAGAGTTCATGCACCTTGAATTTGTGTTGCTTGGAGCTAGACTTTTGCATGTGTTGCAAAGAGTAGTGCTCAAGCATGAAATGATGTTTATCGTGTTATTTGCAAGTTCACAGCGAATAAACTAAGGTTTATGAGTCCGAAATTCGAGAGCATGTGAGTGGGGCTTGCAACGGTGTTGGCAAGTTGACCGGTCTTGTGTTGACCTTCACATGGCTAGGGGGATTAATCTCATAAACTCGAGTTTGATTTGCTTAATACGTTTTGCGAATAGATCTTGAGTTGGTTGCAAAATGTGTTTTTGCAATTTGGTTGAAATTCCTTGAGTATGGGCTAAGTTGGTGCAAATGTGTTTTGCACATGTGTATGATCATGTGTTGATCATCATATGGCTCAAGGAATGGGTTTTGGTTTTTGGAGAAATGGATTTCGGAGTTGATCTGGTTTTTCTCCTGTGGCTCAAGACTCATCGTTAGGCATGGGCGTAGTAATCACAGTGCGGTACTACCGCCCTAAGCCGCCGGTAGCTTTTTAAGCGTATATCGTCTTTTGTTGTTGAGTGTTGGCGGCACTACCGCTGGGATGGGCAGGTAGTACTGCAAGCACGGTACTACCGAAGTTTACTCATGTAGCTTTATTCCAAAGGTGCAGTGTTTTCCGATAATGAGGTAAGCACTACTGGCTTCAGTGGGAGCGGTAGTATCAAGAAGTCGGTACTACTGCTACCAGAGGGCGGTAGTATCGATTTGTAGCCGTTAGTCAATCACATAGATGGGCGTACTACTGCCCTTAGAGGGCGGTAGTACCGCATTTCGCTGATTTTGCCCATTTCGCCCCCAAACGGCTAGTTTTCTTGGTGGGGGCTATATATACCCCCTTGGGGGGCTTGGGGCTGAGGTTGCTGGCATTGTTGAGGGTGTGGGAGTTGTGTGCATGTGTTGCTCTTCTCCATTTGCCTCTTGAGCTTAAGAGTGAGACTAATTGCATGTGTTGCAATTAGGAAGTGATTTGAGAGCCTCTTGTGCATGTGTTGCACTTGAGTGAGGCCTTGTGCATGTGTTGCACTTGGTGATCACCGGTTGCGCATTTGTTGTGCCCGGTGAGGTTCAAGCGAAGGAGCGGCTTGTTACTCTTGGAGGTTGCCGACTCCTAGACGGCGTAGGCGTCGTGCGCGGGAGCTCTCGAGGTGTGAGAGGCCCCGGCAAGTTTGTGAAGGTTCGGGTTGAGCCTACGCGCAAGCGTGAAAAACCACGACTAGTGGAAAGAGGCGAGTGCTCGAGCGGGAGCCGGTCCAAGTGGTTGGGCTTGCCTCAACGTGGACTAGGGAGACCGCAAGTCTCCTAACACCACGGAAAAACATCGGTTGTCCCTTGTCTCTTTACTTTCAAGTATTTACCTTTTGCATATTATTGATTGCTTGAATGTATTAGAATTGCTTAGTATTAATTGATTGTTCAATTTAGCAATTCTAGTGTAGAGACTTAATTTAGATAGTGCACTAGTGAGCCTAGTTGATTTAGGCTTTAATTGTCAAAACCTATTTATCGCTTCCGCATATACTTTGATTAGGTTTTGACTTAGGGGTGTATTAGAGCGAATTGATTAGTGAGCGATCGATTTTGTAATACGCCTATTCACCCCCCCTCTAGGCGCATCCTCGACCCTACAAGTGGTATCAGAGCCACGGTCACTCTCATTTTAGGCTTAACCGTCTAAAGAGTAAAAAGGATGGCGCCTAGCGGTTTAGTGCACTCTCACGATCCACTCATGCTAAACGAATCAAATTATGCTCAATGGAAATTATTTATGATCGATCATTTTAAATCCATGAGCCCACAAATTTGGTGGATCGTAGATGTCGGCATTTCTTCTCCACTAAATGAAATTGCTCCAACTAAAGGAGAGGAGAAATGTCTACATCTCGACGCTCAAGCTACTAATGCTTTATTTAGTGTTGTGAGCGTAGAAATATTTAATCTCATATGCAACCTCTCAAGCGCCATGAAATGTGGATCAAACTTCAAGATAAATTTGAATCATCCACAACAATTGAGGATTGCAATGAGAATGAGGAAGTGTCGGTTGATGATCATTCAACGCCTACATCAATTGATGAACCGACAACTCCGTCAACCTCAACCTCCGCTCAAGTGACGCATTTACTTTTCAATTCCATCAAAAATCCGCTGCTTTATGGCGAAAGGTAAGAATGAGGTAAGTGATGACGAAGGTGAGCCCTCATATGATGAACTTATGAATTTATTAGAGGAGCTCAATGAATTTCTTGGAAAGGAGAAGAAGAAATATAAAGTTTTAAAATTAGAACATGATTCACTTCAAAATGAATATAATGTTCTAAAAGAAAATCATGAGAAAATCCTTTTCAAGGAATTCACTAAAGCTAGTATGGATATGGGCATTCAATGTAATTTAGTTGATAAATTGCCTCACTCAATTCCTATCACAAACAATTCATCAAATAAATGCATATCCACTTCTAGCGATGATTTACCTTGTGGCTCAAATTCAATTGCTAGTACTTCCTCTATGCATGTTGAGACTAACCTTGTAGAGGAAAACAATGAGCTCAAGGCTCAAGTCATTAAATTGGAAAATGACTTGAAGAGGTGCGTTAAAGGAAAAGCCCTCCTCGATGAAATCTTGAGCAAGCCAAGGGCGCCTCAAGACAAGCGAGGACTCGGGTACAACTCCAAGAGGGAGAATAGCAAGACAAGACACAACGCACGCCACTCGAAGATCGTCAAGTGTTTTGCTTGCAACAAGAAGGGCCACCTCGCCTCCGTGTGCCCTAATCAAGTGGATGTCAAGCCACAAGCATCAACCATGAGGCAAGCCGGCAAGGAGCAAGTCAAATCGGTCAAGAGAGGGCCAAATAGCGTGACATGCTTCAATTGCCGGGAAAAGGGACATTTCGGTAAGGATTGTCCTAAAGGTATCACTCCTAAGCCTACTCTTGTAAATGATAATTATTTGCTTAGGAAGGACAAGAATGGCAATGTGTTTGCCAAGCTTGTCAAGTCCCCTATGCCTACTAAAAATGATATTCATTTGCATAGGAAGAGTAACTCTAGAAATGTGTTTGCTCAAAATGCTAAATTTCCTAAGAATAAGAAAAACCATGATGATTATATGCTTAGGAAAAATAATAGCAAAACATTTACTAGAATTGCTAGATCCTCTAAGCCATTTCATAATTTTAATTATCACATGCTTAGAAGAGATCAAACTAGAAATAATCTTGCAAAATATCATTGTCCTCCTAAGCTAATTCATAAAAATACCAATCATTTGCCTAGGAGGAATAATTCTCGCAAAACTATTTCTAGTAATGTTAGTCAATTCAATAATGTTAAATTTAGGGCCATTTGGGTTCCTAAATCAATTGTGACTAACGTTGTCGGACCCAACAAGGATTGGGTACCAAAAACCGCCTAAAAGATTTTTAGGCAATAAAGAGATGGATTGGACGCTTGCACATCAAGAGGAGAAGGATTACATTGGTCTACAAGTGGTGTCAAGCATGAAGAACAACATGTCCATCATGAGCCAATGCCATCTCGGTAACAAGCAATTTAAATTGATTCTTATGTCTTATAGCCTTGTGTAGGTTATATTGAAATATTAATGAATATCAATTTAGATTACTTGTTATGGCCACTTGCTCTTGCCTCTCATCTATTCTCTTAATTGCAAATCTTGAGCAAGTTTAGAAGTGGCACATTTAGGGGGAGTGTTAATTCATATTCATGTGTATCACATCCCTACGTGTGCCCATATTAATATAAGTGCATATATATATTTTCAAAATCAACCATTTAGCCAAAACTCAAACTTTGTATACTAATTAATATTTTTGTGAAAAACTAATTGAAAAATGTATACAAATGCTTTCAAAAGGTTTTCCAATGGTTTTGGCTTTACAAAACTAATTTCAAAAGAAAATAAGTTTTTAGCCCAAAAGCTAGTTACTAGTATCTTGTGTTGGATTTAAACTTATAATTTTCATAGAAATAAAAGTAAAAGGATTTTGAAAATAATTCCAAAATGAAAATCTTAGAGTTGGTCATTCTTAACAATTTTCATGTTCAAAAGATTTTCAAAAGACCAACTTATCAAAAGATATTTGATTTTGAAACTCGCCGAAAAACTATACTTGACCCATAACGGTCATATTATTGCACTTAGTGAGTTTCTCCATTTGGATCAATTCTTGTGTAGAATTGTAATTCAAAATGGTATTTTAGACTCATACACAAAATTCAAGTCCATATATCTTACCCCTTGCTTTAATTAAATTCTTGTGTTGTTGGATTTGGCCTTAATTTCTATTTGCTTCTTAATTGGACTATTTAGATCAAAAGTCAAAATCATATTTAAAAGGCCCAAATTTGCGAAAACCTTTGTAAAAGTATTCTATTAAGTAATTCAAATGTTTTACAAGCTTTCAAAATGAATACTCTATGTTGAAATCGGATTTGGCTCAAAAACGATTTGATTTGATCCAAAAAGGCCTATTTAGGCATATAGCTCAAATCGTGGCATTCGAGTTGGATTTCACCATAAATCTTGGCTATACACATTCTTGATACACCAATCTAAGCCATGGAAAAAGAAATTGCATGAAATCCAAACCGAAGTGCATTTTGAGGCTTTTCGTGAAAATCGATTTTCGTTTTTGCCTCAAAACGCAATTTGCCATAACTTTGAAAACATAATTGATTTTAAGAAAATTCTTTTTGCAAAACCTTCTAATTAGTCCAAAGTTCATCTATGCAAAATTTCAAATCAATTGGACTTCATTTGAGTCATTTTTGCTAAAATTTGCAAAAGTCCGAGTTTTCGGTCTGGCAGACCGTATTACTGAACCACTGGTTGCGGTAGTATCAAGATTCTGCATTACCGCCTGTGTGAGCGGTAGTACCGCCTGGCAGTTTTGGCTCTGAAAAATTTCAGGTTTTTCGAATTTTGCTTTGGGATATCTTTTGATCTGAAATTGCTTTTTCAAGAATTCTTTTTGTAATAGATTCTTGTGATCCCAAAGTTTATTTTGGCAAAATTTCAAAAGTTTCTCGGTTTATTTGAAGGGATTTCCAAGTGGTATCAGTAATGAGCATTTCAATTAATTTAAAGGTGGTATTAACTTGATCTTTTGAAAAGACAAAACTTGTGCAATTCAAATGCAAATAACTCCATGTTTCTTTCATTGAACATCTTGGGGAGTTTATTTATTGCAAGTTTTGGGCACTTAATCGCTTCCAAGTGATATCATGTCTTTGTTTTGCTCTGATACTGAATTTTTGTGCTTTCACTGATCTTTATTGAGCACTTGATACCCGTGAGTATATTGCTCTGAGAATATTGCTCTGATACCCATCGATGTTATCGATAATTCTTTCAAGTGGTATCAATCTTTGTGATTTGATCCTAATTGGTATCAAACGAGCTATTATTCATTTCATATGCTTACAAGTGGTATCATTGAGAATCCTTTCTCCAAGTGGTATCATGGATCTTAGTGTTCCTTTCTCATGTGATATCCTTGATTATATGGATTCCTTTTTAGTGGTATCATTGAATTCAATTATTTCCTACAAGTGGTATTTCATTGCCTCCTTGTAGTATCTTTCCGATACCCACATTCTTGAGTAAGAGTTTCCTCTCAAGCTAAAATTGTAAGTTCAACCGCTTAAGATTTCTCTGTGTGAGAGCCTTTATGTGTTGAAATACATAAAAGAGGAAAATCTCCTGTTGAGCTTTGTTCTTCATCAAAATTTGAAAAGGCTCATTTCTTTTGGATCTTCAAGCAAACCCTTGAGATTAATTTTACAAGTGGTATCTATTGTCTCAAGTGGTATCTATTTCCTTTGGGTTCCTCGTTTGTCCCTATTAGGCAAAGTGTTGGATTCTTTAAAAGAATCATGTTAAAAAGTTGCAAAGCCTAATAAAATGAGGAGTGATTTATTTGAAACACATTCAAATAATATTTCAAATAAACCGTGTGATACCCATACTTCACTTTTTGTGCTTATCTTCTCAAGTGGTATCCATAATTGCAAGTGCTTTTTCTTCCTTCAAAATGGTATCGAAAATCCCGAATATTGCCTCCTTTCGAGTTTTTCTTCTTTTGGTATCAGGCCATATTTCAAATGAAAACTTGTTTTATTCCTTGTATATCCTTTTCATTTGGGATTTCATTGCCTATTTTTTTTATTTTGGCTTAAGCTCTTCAAATTCCACTCCAAGGTCATAAGTATGCATTCTAATTCTTATATGACCTTCATTAAAGGGAGAAAATTAAATAGGGGAGAATTAGGAGCTTAATATCTAAATATGGCATAAAATTTCTAAATCTCTTTGCCTTGGTCATAAGTATTCATTTCAATTCTTGTATGACCTTCATTTAAAAAGAAATGATTTAAATGCCAAATGGGAGAATAATTGAATATTTAAAAGAGAAAAAGTTTGCCAAAAGGGGGAGAATGATTAATGATAAATGTTTAAATGCCGAAAAGGGGGAGAATGTCTTTCAAGATAATCTTTTAGTTTTCCATTTTTGGTGCTTAATGCCAAAAGGGGGAGAATTATGGAAGCTTAATCTCATTTGGTTTAAAAAGAGAGCTTAATATGATTAAGGGGGAGAATTAATATGCATATGTGTTCAATTAGCTTAAATTCTCTCAACATGTTAGTTTTAATCCAAATATGCTCATTAAGCTTGGATTTGTCATTAATCACCAAAAAGGGGGAGATTGTAAGTTCAACCTTAATTAGTTATGGTTTTGGTGTTAATGACAAATCTAATCTTGTGTTAATGACAAATCTAATATTGCGATTATCCATTTAATGTGATTGTGTTATTAATGACAATCTTATATCGAGACTAACATGTTTGTTTAGAATATCTTTGTTTAGTCTCATCGCATTGAAAAATGGAAAACCCAAGGTATGTTTGCATATTCATTCTAATATTAGTTGCATACTTTGGATTCAAGTTAAAGTATGATTGTCCCCATTATATTAACCACAAACGTGCATCATGTTTCCCAATCCACACATTACATGGATGCACATATTTAGGGGGAGTTTGTAGTTTAACTTGAAAGTCTCTTTGTATTGATCTATTCTTTATTGACACATATAAGGATCAAGACAAAGAAACTAAATCCTTGAGTGTATGATTGAATTGCCTAGTTATAAGTATACTCATGGTAATATAGGATATACTCCAATACGATCAAATTGGATATATGCATATTATGTCCAAGTCAATTATATCTATGCACATATACATGTGGGGTGTATTCTATAGTTGATGATTTAGAGTAATGATCATTTCCATATAGTTTACATATAATGGATCATTACTTTTCATCAACATGAGTATATGAAAACTTGTGTAGTTAATATATACTCATATCAATTTAAATGATAATTTAATTGAGTTCATTTGTCTTAATTAATTATTAACGAACACTTCATCATGTGTTGATGGTGCTCCTTGATTAATTAAGGACAATGGATAGTTCTTAAGTATAATTAAGCATGTGTTGCATTATTATACTTAAGACACATTTACAATCATTTCAATTGATTTAGGTTGTGCTCAATTGATCTAAAGGCATCCATTATGTGTTAATGGAGTGCAAGAGATAATTGAGACAACCATGCATCTTGGACTAACTATTTGTATGAGTTGTGATTAAGTTAGGTCCAAAGATTGATGAGATGATGAAAACGGGACAAGGACGGCATCATGAGTTGATGGGCGTCAAGAATGGATCCCGAAGATAAAGAAGGGTGATGATCCCGGGGGAGTATCAAAGCTATGATCATAAAGACCCCAAAGGGGATTGCTTGTCAAGTGCTGAAGGTATAATTAGATAGGCTAAGGACTTTTGTAGTCTTTGAGTCTAAGGTTTTATCGCCGTGCTATTAAGAGGGTCGTTCCTTTGCTTGAGCTTCATCATGTGTTGGTGATCTCATTCGCGCTCACTCAAGCTCAACCATTTGGATTTGGTTTTGCATTTGGTTTAAACCATTTGGCATGTGTTGCTAATGGGTTAAACTTATGCTTGGTTGTATTTGGTTTTCGATAATGCTTTGATTTGCATGTGTTGCAAGAAGTGATAAGCTAGTCGTTGGCTTTTTTGCGTGAAGTTCACTTTTGCATGTGTTGCATTAGTTGAAGCTTCACGCTTTGGTTCGCAAAACAATCTTTATAAAACTGTGGTTGCTTGGAGCTAAGTTTTGCATGTGTTGCAAAAGGAGAGAGCTCAAGCATGATTTTATGGTTGTGTATTTGTATGGAGCTAGAGGCTTGCATGTGTTGCAGTAAAGAGCTCATACGCAGTGATTTGTTTTTGTGTGAAGTTTGGTTTTGGTGTTGCATTGAACTAGAGAATTGCATGTGTTGCAATTAGAGAGTTCATGCACCTTGAATTTGTGTTGCTTGGAGCTAGACTTTTGCATGTGTTGCAAAGAGTAGTGCTCAAGCATGAAATGATGTTTATCGTGTTATTTGCAAGTTCACAGCGAATAAACTAAGGTTTATGAGTCCGAAATTCGAGAGCATGTGAGTGGGGCTTGCAACGGTGTTGGCAAGTTGACCGGTCTTGTGTTGACCTTCACATGGCTAGGGGATTAATCTCATAAACTCGAGTTTGATTTGCTTAATACGCTTTTGCGAATAGATCTTGAGTTGGTTGCAAAATGTGTTTTGCAATTTGGTTGAAATTCCTTGAGTATGGGCTAAGTTGGTGCAAATGTGTTTTGCACATGTGTATGATCATGTGTTGATCATCATATGGCTCAAGGAATGGGTTTTGGTTTTTGGAGAAATGGATTTTGGAGTTGATATGGTTTTTCTCCTCAGGGCGGCACTCTGCAAGAGGCATGGGCGAGTAGTACCGTGAAGTGGTACTACCGGCCTGTCACCAGTAGCTTTTTGCGAATATCGTCTTTGTTGTTGAGTGTTGGCGGCACTACATTGAGATGGGCGGTAGTACCGCAAGCACGGTACTACCGAAGTTTACTCATGTAGCTTTATTCAGTGTGCAGTGTTTTCCGAGAAGTCGAGGCAAGACTACTGCTCGTGGGAGCGGTAGTCAAGAAAGTCGGTACTACCGCCACCAGAGGGCGGTAGTACCAGATTTGTAGTCGTTAGTCGATCACGTTGATGTACCACTGCCCTTAGAGGGCGGTAGTACCGATTACCGATTTTGCCCATTCGCCCCCAAACGGCTAGTTTTCTTGGTGGGGCTATATATACCCTTGGGGGCTTAAATGAGGTTGTTGGCATTGTTGAGGTGTGGGAGTTGTGTGCATGTGTTGCTCTTCTCCATTTGCCTCTTGAGCTTAAGAGTGAGACTAATTGCATGTGTTGCAATTAGGAAGTGATTTGAGAGCCTCTTGTGCATGTGTTGCACTTGAGTGAGGCCTTGTGCATGTGTTGCACTTGGTGATCACCGGTTGCGCATTTGTTGTGCCCGGTGAGGTTCAAGCAAGGAGCGGCTTGTTACTCTTGGAGGTTGCCGACTCCTAGACGGCAGTGAGGCGTCAGGCGCGGAGCTCTCGAGGTGTGAGAGGCCCCGGCAAGTTTGTGAAGGTTCGGGTTGAGCCTACGCGCAAGCGTGAAAAACCACGACTAGTGGAAAGAGGCGAGTGCTCGAGCGGGAGCCGGTCCAAGTGGTTGGGCTTGCCTCAACGTGGACTAGGGGAGACCGGCAAGTCTCCGAACACCACGGAAAAACATCGGTTGTCCCTTGTCTCTTTACTTTCAAGTATTTACCTTTTGCATATTATTGATTGCTTGAATGTATTAGAATTGCTTAGTATTAATTGATTGTTCAATTTAGCAATTCTAGTGTAGAGACTTAATTTAGATAGTGCACTAGTGAGCCTAGTTGATTTAGGCTTTAATTGTCAAAACCTATTTATCGCTTCCGCATATACTTTGATTAGGTTTTGACTTAGGGGTGTATTAGAGCGAATTGATTAGTGAGCGATCGATTTTGTAATACGCCTATTCACCCCCCCTCTAGGCGCATCCTCGACCCTACACCGAGGACTATATTAGATCCTTAAAGTGCCTGTCCATGGCTCATTTCGAGTCCATGTACTAACTGATGTACTAACAATGGCATGATCAGGAAGAAATTTATGATTTTTGCTTACCTTTCTTGGGAATTTTTTTAAATAATATTATTTTCTTTTAAATCTAGTGGTGTTATTAAGAGTGGATGTTCTTCCTCTCCAACTTTTCCAATGTAAAATTTCATGTTCTATGAAGATGACAACTACTTCAAGAATTTCGTGTTTCACGAGGATTGCAGGTAAGGAGTACTCTCAGACTTAGGGTATGGATGAAGATAAGAATACTCAATGGAAGCATAATTCACAACCAACCAGAATGACTTATGGTTCATAATTCGGACAAAAGGCATAAGATAGAAGATGTACTAACTGAGGACTATATTAGATCCTTAAAGTGCTTAGAGTTATTTGGTTTCACAAGACTAAGTGAATTGTTCCTCATGAATGATATCAACTATCTCCACTATACACAACTACTAGCATATATATACATATATAGACACAAGATCAAGCACATACATAAGAATATATATATATAGACACAAGATCAAGCACATACACAAGATCAATACCAACATGATATTAAAGCACTCATCCACACAAACAGAGATATCAACAATGGCATGATCATTAACAAATCAAGTAGCATCTAGCTCAAGTTGTTTTACTTTTAAAGTGTTCTCAGATGTCGGGTTGCCTTATATCTCAAAGAGAATTAATTTAATGTGCTCTCAGATTTGGGTATGGATGAAGATAAGGATCTTCACCACAATCACAAATGGGCTAACACTTTATTCAATGAAATAGGCCTTGAACTCTTACCACCTTAAAATGCACACTAAAGAATTCTACTGTCTAGATATATACACTGCTCATATTATAATCACATAAAAGATTTGCTTTCATGATGAACAACGAAGATACCAGACGATGCTAAAGTAGCTGATCCACTTAAGCATACCTAGAGCTAATTGTGATATTTCCACAACCCATTCTTACAAGAATCAGATGTTATTGCGAAGAATACAAACTTTAACAACTTCAGTAGCCCATTCTTACCAGAATTAGATGTTCTTGCAAAGAATATTTTAGAAAATATTGTGAAAATTTTGTATGCTGCTTATGCCAATATGGAGACTTGGATATTTACTAGTTATTCACTACCTGACATAGGGCAATATCAGAATTCCTAAAGCATGTAGTGTCAGAATATTATCTTTCCCAAAAGCCATAATTTCTGCTCTACATTGTCAAAGCCATAACTTGGCCATGAGCATCATTTTTCCCTCACAGGTCTCCTGCATTTCCAACTATTGCCATCTCAACGAATGTCTAGTACACGTAGCAAAAGGATAGTAGCAGAAGTAAGCAATTCTTTCAAGCATTTAAGTCTATAGTTCAAGGCCTAAACCACATAAATAAAGGTTCTGATCATTCTAGTACCCAGGTTCATCACAGAGCATCACCCACGTCTGACCCGAAGGCAACAAGTAAGACAAGTAAGGCAACAAGTAATAGCAGCAGTAGTATAATGCATCCACAATGTTAAGGGCATCCACAATGTACTTCCCAACAAAAATAGAAATTTTATCAATCGCTTGTATTTCATTCCTTCAAACCTCGATTTGTTTACTAATCTATTGATTATTCCAATTAACAAAGATGAAAAACATTACATAACTCAATGCTAGCATCATGAAAAACAAGGCAAAGAAACCGATTAACATTCTATTGATTATTCCAATTAACATCATGAAAAACATTACATAACTCAATGCTAGCAGCATGATACTTTGAAGGACACAAATGTAAAGCTTAGTTCATTCATTGTAAGTGAAGCCATTCATTCATTCACAAGATCTAAGAATGTAAAGCTCAGCAGAAGTGCCATCGAAAATTAAGAGCTTCATGTGAATTTAAAGTTTGTACTATTGCAAAATGACTGAAGGACTTACTCATATTAAAAGACTAAAGCATGATCTAAGAATAGGGTTACATATTCTAATATCTCGGTACACAAGATCAGAAAATACAGTAACAAGCATACACCTACACTCTTCAACAGATAACAGCACATACATAAACTCGGTGCATCAGTTAAGCACAATAGCAAAGGATGGCAGTACATGGAAACTGTCGCTAAATATCTCTAGCTCATTCCTGTGTAAACACATTTCAGAACATGTGTACCCCTAATACTTGCTATCATCACTCACACTTATCCACAAATTCATACTAGCATCACCATGAGCCGAAAATTTCACAATTCATACTAGCATCACCATGAGCCGAAAATTTCACAATCATACTAACAGCACATATTACCAAATTCCAATCTGATAATCAAGCACACGGATAACAATCACAAAGACAAAGACACATATCAATCACAAAGACAAGACGGCCGAAGTTCATGTTACTCGCGGTGCGGGGACGAATAGCGGCACGGCTTGGAGTGGCGGCGGCACGGCTTGGAGTCCTCCCCACGGACGACGATGCGGGCAACACAGGTCGGAAGTGGCGGCGGCACGGCTTGGAGTCCTCCCCCACGACGACTTGCGGGCGGCACGGTGCGGAGTGGCGGCGGCACGGTGCGGGAGTCCTCCCCCACGACGACTTGCGGGCGGCACGGTGCGAAGAGGCGGCGGCACGGAGCTAGGGCATGAGGCGGTCGAGTTTTCGGAAGTGGAGCAGGAGGGGTTAGGTTTACCATATATATAGAGGGAGTATCTGTGACGGTTAATAAATATAACCGTCTCAGATAATAATTATCTGTGGCGTTAATAACAATAATCACACAGATAATATTTATCTGTGACGGTTATTGTTATTAACCGCCACAGATAACTATTATCTGAGACGGTTATATTTATTAACCGTCACAGATACTCCCTCCACTGCCATAGATACACATGACAATCATACTCCAGGAAGCATGTATAACTGTAAAAACTGCAGAAATCATAATACATAATTTTTTCTTCCATACATTAATACATATGAAGCATGTATAACATAAGTCTTCTTCCATGAACAGTGTCCTAAGTCATTTAAATGTTTATATCCTAGAGCACATTAAAAAAAGTAAATAGAATTATTCAAGCTACTACATTTCCTCAAGAGCTATAGAAACCTGAATTCAATTGAACAAGACTCCACCATCGCGTCGTCGAGATTTCGAAGTTTTGAAGTTTTCTCATCAAAATCGTGCATATTTATTTCCTATTAATTCCACATAAATGTACATTTCTTACATCACATTTCCATTTCTTACATCACATTTCCAAGACTCTAGCTAATTATTTTCTTTCACAATTTGGCCTTCGCAGATCATCGCGATGATAGGTAACTTCTTGAGTGGTTTCTTCCTCGGGCCTGATGTTGTCGCCTGCGAAAGGAGGCAACTCATCAAACTGGTTGTACTCTTCCTCATCCACGACATTCTCAACTCCAACGATCCTTCTTTTTCCTTGCAGAACTACGTGGCGCTTCTTATCTGCCGGGTCGATTATGTAGAATACTTGTGCTACTTGATTCGCAAGTACGAATGGTTCGTCTCTGTATCCGACATGTTCGATGTCCACAGTAGTAAAGCCGTACTTGTCCACCTTGACACCATTCGGGAGTCGTACCCAATGACATCGAAACACCGGGATCTTGAAAATGCAGTAGTCCAGCTCCCAAATCTCCTCTATGAACCCGTAGTAGATGCTCTTCATACTGCCTGTGTTGTCGTAGGCATCTATACGGACACCACTGTTTTGGTAAGTGCTCTTGCTATCCTGAGCTCTCGTGTAAAATGTATATCCATTGATGTCATATCCTTGCCATGTCGTGATTGTACCTGAAGGCCCTTTTGCCAACCACCTCAATGTAACACTCTGCGTTTCTTCACCGCACATGTGCTTCTGAACCAATGGTGAACAAACGATTGTGCTCTTTTGTTATCCAAATCTCTGACTTTCCTCGGTTTTCCCTCCTTAGCTTACCCTTGTGTATGTCCATATACGGGCACACCTCAAGTGACTGTTGTAATACTGTGAAATGGGCTTGTTCGAACAAAATATTATCGAGGAATTTGTAGATTTCTTTCCTATTACACCTTTCCCACCTAGCCTACCCTCATGGCGAGATACGTGCACTCCTACCGGTTCGACCTCCTCCATGTAATCGATACGTAACTCAATAACCTCCTCGCTTGCATAACCTTCTACAATTGAGCCTTCCTACGAAATCGACACGTACATATTTCTTCGTAACACCCATATACCTTTCGAATGGGTACATCCGATGCGTAAATACGGGTCAGAAATATTTATCTCATTGACAAGGTGAACAATGAGATGAACCATGATATCAAAAATGATGGGGAAAATACATCTCCGGTGGCACGAGTCTTTACCACATCACCAAGTTCAGTAAAGTCCAACGGGATCGATGACCTTTCGTGAAATCGTGTTGAAGAAGGAACACAACCTCGTGATTGCCTCTCGGACCTTGTCGTGCAAAACACCTCTAATTGCAACAGGAGCATTTGTGTCATCATCACATGACAATCATGGGACTTCATGCCGCTTAACTTCAAATCTTTCATCGATACGGTTTCTTGATGTTTGCGGAGTAACCGGACGGAACTTTCACACCATGCGTGCACTTGCGAGTTCTGTTTTCTTTCTTACTCAAAGTGTAGCAAGTCGGGGAAGGTAAAGCCGCCTTTCCCGAGTGTCTTGAGGATGTAGCTCGGCTCGATTTTCATGTCTTCCAAATCCCTTCGTGCCTTCATCCATCCTTTGTTTTGCTAGGAATATTCAAGAAAAGACCAACCACGCCTGTCACATACATTCTTCTCTACATGCATGACGTCGATGCAAAGGTCGAACTTCCAAATCCTTCCAAAGAGGGTAAGTCCCAAAGATGGATCTCTTCTTCCACGTGGTCTTCTCAAGACGGGACCGCGATGTATTACCGCATCCCTTTCCAAGTACAACATTAAGATCCCTAACCATATCATACACCTCTTCCCCACGAAGACGCCTTGGAGCTAAACCGTCCTCCTTTGTCCCGTCAATTGTTTCTTCATATTGCGTACGGATGATTCTCGAAGGAACCTCCGGTGACGCATGTACACTGCTTTTCCTCGAGTTGTTGAGCCACACACTAGCGGTTTCATCCATGCACGGGGCATGCTTTCGCCCTTTATAGTACGGCCGACAGGTTACCAAGCGCAGGAAAATCATTGATGGTGCGAGAACAACAATGCGCCGAGAGTGAAGTACTCGCTTGTACTCGCCCCATACCGCATACACCTTCGCTCCACAATATCACAAGATCTTCCACCAATGGTTCTAGGTATACATCAATATCGCTGCAGTTGTCTCGCCCTTGGATAAGCAAGGACATCATAATGTACTTTCGCTTCATACACAACTGTGGTGGAAGGTTGTATATACGAGTCACGGGCCAAGTGCTATGAATGCTGCTCATGTTACCGAAAGGATTCATTCCATCCGCACTCAAGCCAAACCTTACATTCCTCGATTCATTTCGAATTCTCCTCAAGAGTCTATCGATGGTTCTCCATCGGGCGTAATCACCGGTGTCTCGCTTTTCCATCCTCTTACGGTCTTCCGAGTGCCATCGCATCAATTTGGCGTGCTTTTTGTTTCCAAATAAACGCTTCAAACGAGGTATTACCGCAAATACCACACCACTTTTGCGGAGCTCCTTTCTTCACCTCGATAGCTTCATTGCCATCGCCTTACGCTTGTATCGCGACGCTTTAACCGGACATACATGAATGTCCAGATAGTCTTTGCGATAGAGTATACAAATGCTTGGACAAGCATGTATTCTTTCTACTTCCAATCCCAAGGACATACAACCTTCTTAGCTAGATACGTGGTTTTAGGCAACACGTTTCCTTCAGGCAGTATGTCCGCTAAGAGATGTAACAACGCCGTGAAACTCTTGTCGGACCAACCATTGGCTGCCTTCAATTTCAGTAGCGAGAGCACCGTGTGCAACTTTGTGTATTCCTCCTTACAACCCGGGAACAAAGGTTTCTCCGAATCCTCCATCAAACCCGTGAATTGATTAAACTCTCTCTGACTAGTGTAGTTCTCTTCTGCATCGCGCAACATTTGAGCAGATTAATGTCGCCATCGACGACCAACCTATCCTCATCGGATCCATAATCGATATCACCGCCACATTGCCGCTCCGGCTGCCGTCCGACGTTATCACGCTCAAGTATGATCTCCTCTTCACCGTGCCTTGTCCAACTTGTATAGCCAGTACAAAACCCTCCGGATCAAGTGCAAATGGATATGGTTTTTGTTCAAAACATCTTCTCATTCTTGCAATCAATGCATGGACGATGTATGTACTTCGCCTTCTTTTGCAAGTCGTTCTCCTACGCTCTTAGAAAAACAGATACACCATCGATATATTCTTGGCTGCAACGGTTCGCATCGTACATCCATCTCCGGTCCATCTACAGTTCATTAATTTAAGCAATTTATTAATATCCAAAAATCTTAATTAAATAAATTGTTATTCGAATATTCAACAATATGCACTAACGGGACAACATTAATACTAAGTAAATGTTGCAAACTTAATTAATTAATTTTAATATATACTCATACGTAACCAAAAATTATATATATATATCCTCCGGAAGATCAACATAATAAATTCCTCACCTCAAAATTTCATGATCACCCGACTACCATATTAACTAAAATTTATTTATCATTCACATCCAACAATCTTAATTACATAAATTGGGTTTATATGCTTCATAAAAATTCAGTAACAATACCCACTAATGAAGCAAGATGTATATACACGCGCTAACGAAAAAAATTAATGGTAACTAAGAAAAAATATTAACTACGTAATTTTTATACATATCCTTCGGAAGAGCAATATAATAAATTTCCTCATCTCAAAATGCATAGCAATTAACATCATGATCACCCATCTATCATATTAACTATAATTTATTTTTCATTAATATCCAATAATCGTAAATACATAAATTTGATATATGCTTGACAAAACATTCATCATCTAAACAAGGTAGACAACTTAATCTAATACAACAAGGTAATAAATTCATCATCTACAAATTGCTAGGTAAATAAAAAACAAACTAAATGTAGACCTTGCATCTAAACCTTAATTAAGCTAGAATAAACCATTAATGGCAATTTTAAAGTACAAATGAAGAGAGGAGACATATTTTACACACCTTGGAACAATTCTAGGAAGTAGAAGCACAAGATCTTGCCCAAACAAAATCTGAAATGAAAAAGCTAACTTTTCTTCTCTGGCAAAGCAGAGGAGGAAGATGACCAATGACAAATGGCAAAGAGTGGTTTTATATAGAAAACATTATTTGTGGCGGTTTTAAATTAAAACCGCCACAGATAATTATATTAGTGGCGGTTGTAAACCAAACCGCCACAGATAATTTATTATCTGTGACGGTTCCATCTACCAACCGCCACAAATAATCACAGCATTATCAGTGGCGGTTTCCAATATAAACCGTCACAGATAATGTATTATCAGTGACGGTTTTTGGATGAAACCGCCACAAATGGTCCTCCCGCCAATTTCCACAAAGAACCGCCACTGATACATGTATTTGTGAAGGTTCGAAATGAACCGCCACAAATAGGGCGTCACCTATGTGCTGTTTTGTAGTAGTGACAATTGATTGTTAGGTTAGAAACAATTGTGATGTAGCATTGGTCACATCACAATCGGTTCTAACATTAGAACTGATTGAAATGTGCCATGCAAATCACTATTGGTTCTTACAAAAGAACCGATTGTGATGTGGATAAAGAACTGATAATGATGTGTTATGTCCATGTGCCGAGTGCTACGTCACAATCACTTCTAACTTGAGAACCGATTGTGATGTACCTCGCTAAGTTATTTATATCCTCAGACTGAACTCTCCTCTGTTGTTTTTCTAGAGGCTAAGAAAACCACCACCACCCAAAAAAATAGCACATATTTTGGTTGAAAAGCAATAATTGGGTGAGAAATTTTGAAATTCTCAAGGTTGGGTTCAAAATGTAAGCATTCTTTTAAATCCCTTCAATTTTGCACTAGGTAATTTCGATATGTCGCAAAGAAAGTTTAGGTTGCACTAGAATTGTGTGTATCCTATCAGATTATACACTCTTTATCTGACAAGCACACATCCATTTAATTATCTTTGTAGTGTTGTTGTGTTTATCTCAAATTAAACCCGTCTATCATATGATGAATGTTAAGAGTTTAGGTTGTGTAACCTACGTCTCCTGTTCGAGGGTGCTTATTTATAAATATGCTAAAATGGTATATTTAAAAGCAAGCACTCTCGAATTATCCATATTTTTTGGATAATTCAAGTAAATGTGGTTTGGGCAAGTTCCTGAGTTGTACAACTCCAGAGAAGATTTTGGTAGTATCTCCCTGGTGTTCTCCAGATACACACCTCTCTTGACCTGTTGCCGAGGTGTGTATCTAGAGAACAGTGAGGAGATGCTGCCAAAATTTTCTTAGAGTTGAACAATAGCTTAGGAGCTTACCCAAACCATATTTCTCGAATGGGATTAGAACCTAACCTAGTTAGAGATTAGAAGTTATCGTTGGTATGTATTTAGTTGGTCAACAGATAAATGTTTCATTATGATTATCCATTAATATGTTACTCTACTACAATATGCTAGAACAATTGTATGCTATGAATTATCCATTAGTCTGTTACTTCACATGATTCTTTGTCAAATACACATAATAGCTATGAATGGCTTTCTCTCAAGTCAAATATATGACCATTTCATGTATACATATTCGAAATATCATAAGTAGAGAGCATTGACTCATCGCTAGACAGAATAGAAAGTGCTGCTGAGGGGCCGAGTAAGGTGAGGAAAGCCCGAGGAACAAATAAAGGGGCCATAGGGAGAATGCTATAGGTTCTTCACTTTAATTCCATGAGGGTTTGTATGGGTCCTCCCATGTACAAGGGATGCTACCAGTCATTCCTCAACCAATTGGTGAGGGAGAGAGTGCCGATTACGATTATGGATTGGAAGAAGGAAGTCAACACCGATCAAAAGAATCAACTATGGGATTAGGTTAAGGACAAATGGATTATACAAGAGGAAGATGAAAGCAATACGAGGCGGTACGTCCTGAAGAGGATGGGTGTGGCTTTGTGGTACTTTAGGGTCTTCATCCATGGTGAGTACGTGCTAAAAGGTCGTATTCCATTCAAGAGATATCTGTTCATGACTTCCGATGTTTGGGATGAGTTCATAAGGATGAAGATTACGCCCAAGGTGTAGGAGCTGAGAGAGAAGAACATCGCTATCCAGAGGCAAAACACTCACGTGCACCACCTCGGTTCTTGTCGGAACCCACAAAAAAAGATTCGGGCTCCCGCTATGTTTACCTGTACTAGTCCCTGGATCAATAGCTAGTACACACAAATCATAACAGTATGGACCATAACCATGCGATAATTAAAAAGTATTACAAAGTACCAGTCGACATGGCTCAATATTACAAAAGTTGGACCCGAAGGTCATACAGCAGCGGAAATATAAATCTGGAAAATACACTTGATAGAATGAAGTCCAAAAACACCACAGGCAAAGACTGGAGAAAACGCGACCCTAGACGTCCTGAAAATCTTCCTCTTCAAAGCCTACATCGCAGATGTCGAATGGTGGGATGCAAGCTCTTGGATAGCTATCCCTGATCTCCTGATCTGCTTTATGGAATAAGCAGCCCCGCAATGAAAAGCGAGGGTGAGTATGCAACATACTCAACAAGTCCGGAAAGAAATGCAATATGTAGTTTAATTCAAGGGAGGGCATTGGTTAATTTGCAAAAAGCCAATTTTTAATATTTTATCCTAGAATTTTAAAGAGCAGTTTTCAAAGGTATTTTCTTTTAAGAAATGAGAGTTTCAAACTTTTTAGGACATGGCTTCAACCGTGAAATAACAAAACATAGACCAACTCATAGCACCGACCATGGTCAGCACCAACCATGGTTTTCTTTTGAAATCTTTTCCTCGTGGCTCCGACCACGGACTTTTATCAAACCAAAACATTCACGGCTCCAATCGTGCTTCCTTTTATAAAACTTTGATTTTGAAACCAAATAGGGGAAATCTACCATGTGACAGCGCCCTTTGTCCACCCTTGACCGTGGGCACAGCTATTCGAATAGTTTGTTTGCTCTGTAGAGTTTGCATGCTTTACCCGTGAGGGATATTTCACTCTTTTTGATCATACACTTCCTTTGGCATATAACCCCAAGTAAAAAATCACAAGGCCATTTCTCTAGCTACGTCTTCACTAAGTCATGCCCGCTGAGGTTTCACCACCAAATGTCTACAACCATATTGGAAGCCCCCTCTTGCGCCTGTAGGACTCCTGTGGCTCCAACCATGCCTACTCCACCGTCTGGCATGCCTTAATTAAGTTTCACTAGCTACTCGACTAGGCCCGTCCCATACATGCTCAAACCTGAGTCTCAAACCCGAGTCTCGTACATGCTGCACAAGGGATCGGTCCTAGGGTGACTAGGGTGGTATATACTCAAACCCGAGTCTCGTACCCAAGTCTCGTGCATGCTGCACCCGCCTTGCAACTAGCCACCCTGATCAAGTTTTGCAAAATAGTTTTTACCCGATAGCACCCATTATCAAAGTATTTCTGGGACAACACCCACTGCCCGAAATAAACAACAAGTTTACGAAACAGTGTAAAACAATATTCATCAAGTAAACAAATCAAATGTTTTATTCATCTAAGCAATTCTAAGCATGAGCAAAACCTATTACAAGGATGTGGCAATATTTAACAACTTTAATAATCCTATGACAGCAAGGAATGGATTAACAAACTTAAAGTTAGTTAGGGATAATTATGCTAAGCAAATATCAGTTTTAAAGTTGACATAGCGTGCAAGTTATTAAATAACTAGAAAATATTTCAACACATGGATCAATATCTTTCAAGGGAACTTGTTGAAAACTTTGCTAGGAATTTTCCTTGGTCAACGAGGAGAGAGTCGTCTTCTTGCGGATCAGCAACGACGTCGACATCAAACGTTTCTATCGCACGAAAAACAACGAACAAACACGCATTCGGAAAATACAGAGAATCAAATTAATTCATAATTTTATGAAAACTTCCAAATATATAATTTAGCATTTTATAAGATTTATAAAATTTATTTCAACATTTTTGGACACATATTTTAAGAGATACAAAATTGGTAAATTTAGATTTTCACTTAATAATTTGAGAATAAATTGATTTATAAAATTTTTGAAACATTACTGTGAATAGTTATTAATTTTTTCTAACTAACAAAATTTGTTGCATGCAATTTGGAGCTAAAACAAGTTTGCAAAAAAAATCACAAATTTCACAATTTTTGAAAGTAACATGTACAAACTACAGATCAATGGATCTCTTAGTGAGCTGCGCCTGGCTTCATGAGAATGCTCTCTGTAATTGCCATGGCGCTCGGTGGAAGAAGAACTAGGGTAACCTGCCGACCGGTTGATCAATGGTGGCATGTCGTGGCGAAACTGACATTGATGGTGGCAGCCGGAGGGCGGCTAGCCGGCGATGGCAGTGACTGAAAAAAATAAAACTACATGGCCAGGAAAAAGAAAACCCACATACCTCTCAATCTTGCAAAATCCGGCGAAACCGTGTAGTGGAAGCTTAACAGAAGTGGTGGGATGGGTTGGCGATGAAGATAGGCATCCAATGCCCTTCTTATAGTGCGAATGGAAGACCAAAGGGCTAGAAATTGTAGTGGAAACGAAAAACGGATGCACTAACATTTCTTTCATGATTATGAACAAATTAGTGGAAGATTTAATTGGGAACTGTTGTGGATTGATAAGGGTACGACGTGGATTTCGAATATAATTTTTATTGAATTTTTGGGGCTTAATTGGAGGATATTTTAAATCTTCTGTTGGGCTCTAATGAAGGAGAGAGAGTAATGGTTCTCTAAACGTGGGATGGAGGTTAAAGACAATGTACAGTGGGTTGACAAGTGAACCAGCATTTTTTCGGATTTAAATTGGCTGACACAAATAGCGCTTGAGATAAAATAGTAAAAAGGCTCTAAAAATCTTGGAAAATTCTCTAAAATACTATGGAATATTTGGAACCTAATAAACTTAGTTTTGGAATTTTTGGATATATAGATTTTCTATAAAAATTCTTTTAGTAAATCGACACTTATACGAGATATTTATAAAATCAACAAACTTAATTTATAAGTCAAGTTTTTTTTGAAAATATTTGAAAGGAACATTCTTATTTTTCAAATGTTTTTAGGATAGACAAATTTTTAAATTTTACTTTTTTATTATATATTTTTTTACAAATGCTACATGCCTGATTTTAGTTTTTATGAAAAATAAGGATGTTACAAACCTACCTCCCTTAAACGGAATCTCACTCGAGATTCGTAGAGAGCTGGGAAAAATATTTGGAAATTCTGCTCGTAAGTCCTCTTCACACTCCCTGTAGCCTCCTCTCGGTATGGTTGTTCCATCGCACCTTGTAATTTGATACTTGCAAGTAGTCTTACTTAACCGCCTCATCCAAAATCAGATTGATATTTCTTATAAGAAAGATCCCGCCAGAATCTATCTGTTCTAAGTGCATGTGTTCCTCCGGTATTCAAGACATTTTCTTATTTGGGACACATGAAATACATTATGCACGTCAGTTAGTTGTGGTGGTAATTCCAGCTGATACGCTACCTCGCCTCTTCTGGCCAAAACTTTGAATGGTCCAATATATCTAGGTGCAAGCTTTCCGCTAACCCGAAATCATTTGATTCCTTTCATTGGTGAAACTTTTAGGTATACGAGTCACCCTTGGCAAACTTCAGGTCTCGACGTCGGTTATCAGCGTAGCTTTTCTATCGGCTTTGAGCAGCTTTTATTTTTTGTTGGATCCATCTCACTTGTTCTTCTGCCTCCTTGAGTACATCTAGTCTAAACACTTTTCCTTCTCCAGTTTCCTTCCAATAAAGTGGTGTTCGACACTTGCGTCCATATAATGCCTCGAAAGGTGACATCTGAATACTTGATTGATATCCATTGTTGTATGAAAACTCTGCATAAGGCAAACTCTTATCCCAACTTGTGGATGATATGCTATGCTGAAGTTAAGGTTCGTGCCCAATAAACTATACAACTTTTGCCAAAACCAAAACATTTTATAAACACTTTTATCAAACCAAAACATTCACGGCTCCAACTGTGCTTCATTTTATAAAAATCTAATTTTGAAACCAAATAGGAGAAATCTACCATGTGACAGTGCCCTTTGTCCACCCTTGACCATGGGCACGGCTATTCGAATAGTTCGTTTGCTCTTCAGAGTTTGCACGCTTTACTCGCGAGGGATATTTCACTATTTTTGGTCATACACTTCCTTAGGCATATAACCCCAAGTGAAAATCATAAGGCCATTTCTCTAGCTACATCTTCACTAAGTCACGCCCGCTGAGGTTTCACCGCTAAATGGCTACAACTATATTGGAAGTCCCTTCTTGCGCCTGTAGGACTCCTGTGGCTCCAACCACATCTACTCCACCGTCTGGCATGCCTTAATTAAGTTTTCACTAGCTACTCGGTCAGGCTCGTCCCATACCGAAACCCACGACCGCACTGTTGTACATTGTTTGACAATCACAAGGGATCAGTCCTTAGGGTGACTAGGGTGGTACATACTCAAACCCGAGTCTCGTGCATGCTGCACCCGCCTTGCAACCAGCCACCCTAATCAAGTTTGGCAAAATAGTTTTTACCCGATAGCACCAATTATCAAAGTATTTCTGGGACAACACCCACTGCCCGAAATAAACAACAAGTTTACGAAACAAGGTAAAACAATATTCATCAAGTAAACAAATCAAATGTTTTATTCATCTAGGCAATTCTAAGCATAAGCAAAACCTATTACAAGGATGTGGCAATATTTAACAACTTTAATAATCCTATGGCAGCAAGGAATGGATTAACAAACTTAAAGTTAATTAGGGATAATTACGCTAAGCAAATATCAGTTTTAAAGTTGACATAGCATGCAAGTTATTAAATAACTAGAAAATATTTCAACACATGGATCAATATGTTTCAAGGGAATTTGCTAAAAACTTTGCTAGGAACTTGCCTTGGTCAGCGAGGAGAGAGTCGTCTTTTTGCGAATCAGCAACGGTGTCGACGTCGAATGTTTCTATCGTACAAAAAACAACAAATAAACACGCATTCGGAAAATACAGAGAATCAAATTAATTCATAATTTCATGAAAACTTCTAGATATATAATTTAGCATTTTATAGGATTTATAAAATTTATTTCAATATTTTTGGACACATATTTTAAGAGATACAAAATTCATAAATTTAGACTTCCTTGAATAATTTGATAGAATAAATTTATTTATAAAAATTATGAAAAATTATTTTGGATAGTTTTTAATTTTTGCAAATTAACAAAATTTGTTGCATGCAATTTGGAGCTAAAACGAGTTTGCAACAAAAATCACAAATTCACAATTTTTGAAATTAACATGCACAAAATACAGATCAATGGATCTCTTAGTGGGCTGCGCCTAGCTTCACGAGAATGCTCTCTATAATTGCCATGGCACTAGTGGAAGAAGAACTAGGGTAACCTGCCGACCGATTGATCAGAGGCAGCATGTCGTGGCAAAACTAACGCTGATGGTGGCGGCCAGAGGGCGGCTAGCTGGCGATGGTAGTGACCGAAAAAAAATAAAACTACACGGCTAGGAAAAAGAAAACACACATACCTCTCATTCTTGCAAAATCCGATGAAACTGAGTATTGGAAGCTCAAGAGAAGTGGAGGGATGGGTTAGCGATGAAGATAGGCATCCAATGCCCCTTCTTATAGTGCGAATGGAAGACCAAAGGGCTAGAAATCATAGTGGAAATGAAAAACAGATGTACTAACATTTCTTTCATGATTATGAACAAATTAGTGGAAGATTTAATTGGGAACTACTGTGGATTGATGAGGATACGATGTGGATTCTGAATATAATTTTTATTGAATTTTTGGGGCTTAATTGGATGATATTTTAAAGCTTTTGTTGGGCTCTAATGGAGGAGAGAGATAGAGAGAGTAACGATTCTCTGAACGAGGGATGGAGGTTAAAGACAATGTACAGTGGGTTGACAGGTGAACTGGCATTTTTTCGGATTTAAATTGGTTGACACAAATAGCACTTGAGATAAAATAGTAAAAAGTCTCTAAAAATCTTGGAAAAATTCTCTAAAATACTATGGAATATTTGGAACCTAATAAACTTGGTTTTGGAATTTTTGAATATATAGATTTTCTACAAAAATTCTTTTAATAAATCAGGCACTTGTACAGATCTATATAAAATCAACAAACTTAATTTATAAGTTGAGTTTTTTTTTGAAAATATTTGAAAGGAACATTCTCATTTTTCAAATGTTTTTATTATAAACAAATTTTTAAATTTTAATTTATTATTATATATTTTTTTACAAATGCTACATGCGTGATTTTAGTTTTTATGAAAAATAAGGAAGTTACAGTTCTGCTGGTTATGAAGGGAAGAAGATAGAGTGGGCGCAACTAGGCGAGGAGTGCATGATCTTTGGGATAGCATTGCCTTACTCCCACATATGTGAGGAGTGGCACGCGACTGGGTATTAGCGAGGACAAAGAAAACAGCTGACGAGCAGCTTGTAGTTCCAAACCCCGCTACCGCACGCATCGTCTCTACCATCATAAGACATTTAAATTAGTACATTGCAGTTGACCATTTTTGTTATTTTTTTGAACTATTTTCTACTCGCTTCTTGTAGGAGGAGATAAGCTAGCAGAAAGAGTCGGGGACCTTTCTAAGTCAAGGGTCAATGGACATCCTGTCCTCGACGATTGAGAAGCCCGAACATAAGGGTCGGGTGCTTGCCACAGGGGCAGGCCATGTGAAGAGGCCTTCTTCAAATAGAATGCTGCTAGTGCTAGATTAAGATCACAGGAGGCACATGCAGAGCACCTCAAGGACACGCTCAAGGAGCAGCTAAGGGAGGAGATCAAGGAGGAGATGAGGGAGAAGATGATGGCACGTGAGGAGCATCTAAGGGCTGAGATGATGGCGATGATCTCCCAAAGTAGTCAGATGGCCTTGCCTCTCATAGAGAAACTTATGCCTCATGGCAGTAGCTGTGGCTCCAAAAATGATTAGTTTGGTCCCTAGCTGTCGGCGTACTCTGCGCTAGGGTAACCTCACCGTCACAGACAAGTAAGACCACGTGACGCCCTGGCGAGCAGGCGGGCGATCAGGCCCCTCTCGCCAGGCGTCGGCCCCCGTGGTGGCCTAGAGAGCAGGCGGGCGATCAGACCCCTCTCGCCGGCGTTGGCCCATGTGGCGGCTCGGCGGCGAGCAGACAGCGACCCGCCCCTCTCGCCGGGCGCCGACCCGTGGCGGCTTTGGTGAGCGGCAGCGACCAGCCCTCGTCGGCGCCGACCCGTGGTGGCCTAGCGGCGCAGTGGCGATCAAGTCCCACGGGCGGCGGCGGTCCACTTGGCGGCTGGCGCAAAAGCGGGCGATTAGGCCCCTCTTGCCAAGCGCCAGCCCATGTGGCGGCCGGGCGAGTAGGCGGACGACCAAGCCCCTCTCACCAGGCGATCGTCCCACGTGGCGGCCTGGCGAGCAGGCGGGTGACCAGGCCCCTCTCGTCGGGCGTCGGCCCCTGTGGTGGCCTAGCGAGTATGCGGGCAATCATGCCCCTCTCACCAGGTGCTAGCCACCGTGGCGGCCTGGTGAGCAGGCGGGCGATCAGGCCCCTCTCACCGAGCGCTGGCCCACGTGGCGGCATAGCAAGTAGGCAAGCGATCAGGCCCCTCTCGCCAGGCGCCGACCCCCGTGGTGGCCTGGCGAGCAGGTGGGCGATCAGGTCCCTCTCGCCGGGTGAGCGGCCCACGTGGCGGCCTAGTGAGTAGGCAGGCGATCAGGCCCCTCTCGCTGGGGCGCCGACCCCTTTGGCGGCCTGGCGTGCAAACGGGCGATCAGGCCCCTCTCGCCAGGCCACGCGGGCGACCAAAAGAATGAGAAGGAGGCTTCGCCTTGAAGTCTCCTTCCCTTGACATGCTGTGTCAGAGCCATTGATTGCGAAGAGTTCTGCCGTCGACACGACAACGGCCCATCCCTCTGACGCCTCACACCTAACCCGTCGCAAGACAGTCACTTCCTGGACGGACCGGGCGAAGCCATACAGCGACAATAAATGAGGCTTTAGGGACATGACTACAATGATGGGTGTAATAAATGAATCATAGATCAGTTTGATGTCACCTTCTCACCTGCCTGAGCTAACCCAGTCTATATAAGGGAGCTCTGGTGCATGGAGAGAGGGGAGGGGATCCGAGCCCGAGTGAACTAAGACTTAGAGAGGAAAAAGAGAAGGAGAACAAACTGAAAAAAAGCATTGTAACCCGCTCGATACACATCAACAAAGATCTAGTAGGACGTAAGGCTGTTACCCGCATTGGGGGCCCGAACCTGGGTACATCGGTGTGTTCTTTGGTCTATAGACCCCCGGGATCCCTCGCACGAGTGTCATTAGGGTTTCCGACCGCGAAGACGCCCTCTACTGAACCTTAATCTCCATTTTGGGAGAAACCCTGTCCGCTAACAGGGTCCTGTCCGGTGAAATACGCCGACAGGCGGATGGCTCCTGGGGATGAAGGCTCCTCCCATGACTCTCACCTTCGGAGCAAGGAGGAGGTCCACTCCTCCGATTCTTTGGGGAGTCAAGATCCGCACTCCCCGACACGGTCTCTAGGCTGGGGTTCAGGTGAACGGCATGACTCGTCCTACGGCGTTGGGTGCCAAGCGTTTTCCCGACGGCTGCGTCGTGGGGCGTGGCCCGAAAGGTTTCGTCCGGCATCCATCGAGAAGTACGACGGCACCACCAACCCAGAAGAATTCTTGTAGATCTACACCATGGTGGTGTGGGTCGCTGGCGGGTCTGAAAAGGCCATGGCCAATTACTTCCCAATGCCTTTGACGGGTCCTTGGGTCTGGTATTGAACCTCCCGCAAGAATTGGTACACTCGTGGGAGGAGTTGTGCGGCCTCTTCGTCGCTAATTTTCAAGGCTCATACACACAACAGGGCATGAAGGATGATCTCCATGCCCTCGAGCAGGAAAGAGGGGAATCGTTGCGCGACTTCATTCGACAATTCAGTCATTGTCGCAATACGATCCCCTGGATTTTCGAGCAGTCGGTCGTCATCCCCTTCTGGAGAAGCGTTCAGGACCACAAGTTGCGAGAGAAGATGGCGACCCGCAACATCACCACTACCTCCGAAGTTTCTCCTGGCGCTGGCCGCGGTGGTAAAACTTCGGGGCCGTGTGTCCGCCCTATGCGCAGACGCGGCGGAGACAAAGCTGGGACTTCGAGGGGTCCCAGCTATGCAAGCAAGAAGGCACGGAGGACTGAGGCGGTTGAGACCTGACCTGGCCAGTTGCCAGGTTGAGACCCGACCCGACCAGCCCGATCCACAGGTCCAATACCCACGACCTAGCCAGTTGCCAGGTTGTTAGTAAGATGGTGGAGCAACGGCTTAAGGAGCGCCGCCCACACGACGATGACTAGAAAGAAGACCCTGCCCTGCTGGCCTTCTAGCAGGAAAACCAAACCGTGGCATACATTCATGGTGGCTCGGCCACCTACCCCTCCAACACGACGTACAAATGACTGAGGAGGGAGGTCTACGCCATGGTACCGAGCTTAGGGGCAGGTCAAATGCTGAAGTGGTCGGAGGAGCCGATCACTTTCAGTCAGGCTGACCACCCTGAGAGCACTGTCGGCCTAGGTCACCTTCCAATCGTGGTTTCGCCCACGATCCGGAATGTGAAGCTTGGGCGGGTGCTAGTGGACGGAGGGAGCTCCATCAACCTCCTGTCCTCCGAGGCATTTCGGGCGCTCCAGATATCATGGCAGGAGTTGCGCCCGGCCTTGCCCTTCTATGGGATCGCCCCAGGGGCTGGCTCGGTGCCCTTGGGCCAGGTGCGCCTCCCCGTCACCTTCAGGGAGGAAAGCAACTACCGTATGGAAATGGTTGATTTTGAAGTCGCCGATTTCGACCTCCCGTACAACGCCTTGCTTGGCCGACTAGTGTTGGCCAAGTTCATGGCGGTGACCCACTATGCTTACATTGTGGTGAAGATACCAGGGCCTAGTGGCCACATAGTCATCCAGGTGGACAGGTCGGAAGCCTTGCATTGCCATAAGCACGCATTGGACCTGGCCGGTGCCACCTGTGCAAGGCCGGCTGATGCCGCCTATTCGGGAGCCCCTCTGGCGAAGACCCGTGCCTCGCCCAGCTCGTCCGGTGAGGTTAAGGTGGTCTCCCTGAGCGTGGGCGAGCCCTGGAAAATCGTCAACATTGGTGTCAGCCTCAACGCCAAATAGGAAGACGCGCTTGTCACCTTCCTCCGGTCTAAACTCCGACGTGTTCACTTGGCAACCATTCGATATGACTGGAGTCCCCAGGGAGGTGATCGAGCACCGATTTGCAACGATCCCAGGAGTGCACCCGGTCTGGCAAAAGGTCTGGAGGCAGGCACCAGAGCGGCAAGATGCCATTCGGGAGGAGGTAGAGAAGCTGCTGTGCGCGGGAATTGTCAGGGAAGTCTCTCACCCCGAGTGGCTTGCCAACCCTGTGTTTGTCAAGAAATCCAACGGGAAGTGGCGGATGTGCGTCGACTTCACCAACCTCAACAAGGCCTGCCCGAAGGATCCTTACCCCCTACCGCGCGTCGATCTCATCGTCAACTCGACAGCAGGATGTGAGTTGCTGTGCTTTCTGGACGCGTACTCTGGGTACCACCAGATTAGCATGGCAGCGGAAGATGAAGAAAAAACCGCTTTTGTAACCCCAGTGGGTGTTTATTGCTATATCAGAATGGCTTTTGGGTTAAAAAAAGGCTGGTTCTCCTTATCAACGCGCCATGCATATTTCTTTTCGTCCATAGATAGGGCGAAATCTTGAGGTGTACGTTAATGACTTGGTTGTGAAAGTTAAGAAGAGTGAAGAACTGATCGAAGACCTAGAGGAAACCTTCGCCAACCTTTGGAAGAATTGCTTAAAGCTCAACCCTGAGAAATGTGTGTTCGGTGTGCCCTCTGGAAAGCTATTAGGGTTCCTCGTGTCCAATCGGGGCATTGAGGCCAATCCTGACAAGATAGCAGCCATTGAACACATGAAGCCGCTGGTTTGGCTCAAGTAGGTGCAGTGCCTAGCTGGTCGAGTGGACTGAAGAAGCTCAACGAGCGTTTGAAGACTTGAAGCAGTACCTCTCCTCCCCGTCAGTACTGGTCGCCCCTAAGCCTGGCGAACCATTGCTCCTGTACATCGTCGCTACCCCTGCGGTGGTGAGCGCGGTGCTGGTGGCGGAGAGGGAGGGCGTCCAAAAGCCGGTCTACAACGTCAGCAAGGTGCTACACAAGGTACAGACCAGGTACCCGCAAGCACAGAAGATGTTGTACGTTGTCCTGGTGGCATCCAGGAAGCTGCAGCACTACTTCTAGGGGCGAGAGATCACGGTGGTCACTGTCTACCCTCTGTGAGAGATCCTTCACAACCGGGAAGCTGAAGGCCGCATCGCCAAGTGGTGGTGGAGCTGGGGAAATTCTGCCTCGGGAAGAGGGGAACAATTTGCTCTCTAATATCCATGGAGGCATGGGCGGGAGCCATATGTCTGGTCGGACGTTTGTCGGCAAAGCGTTCTGCCAAGGATTTTATTGGCCTACTGCCCTCTAGGATGCTTGCGAGCTGGTGAGGACATGTGAAGTATGCCAATTCTTCGCCAAGCAGATCCACTAACCAGCCCAAGCTCTGCAAACCATCCCGCTCTCTTGGCCGTTCGTGGTCTGGGGGTTGGATATCTTGGGCCCATTTCCGCGGGCCACAGGGGGCTTCACCCATCTGTTCGTTTCCATCGACAAATTTACCAAGTGGGTTGAAGCCGAAGCAGTACGCACCATCACGGCTTCCATTGCTATCAAGTTCATGCACGGAATCTTCACCCGCTTTGGAGTCGCCAATCGTATCATCACCGACAATGGCACTCAATTCACCAGCGTGACCTTCTTGGAGTTTTGTGATGAGATGGGCACCAAGGTATGTTTTGCTTCGGTGGCCCATCCGAGGAGTAATGGCCAAGTGGAGCGCGCCAACGCGCTGGTGTTGAGGGGCCTCAAGACCAGAGCATTTGATCGGCTCCATAAGCGGGGGGCGCGGTGGACGGAAGAACTCCCGGCTGTGTTATGGTCACTTCGAGCCACACCCAACTGGGCGACTGGAGAAACACCCTTCTTCCTAGTCTACGGGGTGGAAGCTGTCCTGCTGTCCGAGCTGTCGCTCGGCTCCCCACGCGTTTCGGCGTTCATCGAGGAAGCCCATGAAGACCACCGCGGAGAAGAAGTCAACCTTCTGGAGGATGTGCACGACCGAGCGGCCCTGCATGCCGCTCGATACCAGCAAAGTCTCAGGCGGTACCACGCCACCCGGGTCCACGAGAGAACACTGGCAGTAGGCGGCCTGGTCTTGTGCAGAATCTAGATGCATGCTGGGCACCACAAACTGTCTCCCCTGTGGGAGGGCCCCTTCAAGGTGGTCTCAGTATCTCAACCCGGGGTGGTCCGGTTGGCCACTGAGGATGGCCAAGAGCTGGCCAACTCCCACAACATGGAGTTGTTGCGAACATTTTATCCCTAAGAACTGTAAGTACTTGGTAGTTTACTTCGATCAGCTACAAGGGTGGGCTCTCCTCTAGCTGATCGGCGATTGTTGACGGTCAGTAAAGTTGTTTGCCTTAGAGGCTTTTGCTTTAACTTCCCTACTTGTGCCCCGGTGGGTAGTATTTCACGTGGGTGTCATTGGTACCGACAATTTGGCCGCTCCTTGTTGATATGTAGCAACACTCAGCGTTTGTCTCAGGCAGGGACAGGCGACTAGGAACGTGAGTGCGGCACGGTGATTCAATGCGGCTAGCGCACCTCGGGTTGCCACCGTGAACACCGCAGGCCCAAAACCACTCCTGGGAACCTGCTACCTTGACACACAACGCCGCGGGCTAGTTCCGAGAAAAATTAGAAGGGCTTAAGTTCCAAAAAGAAAAGGGACCATGACAACCCCGCGCGGGGACTTATGTTCTCTTAATCTATCTCCTGCATGCCCCGTGTAACATCTACTTGTATTTTCAGTAGCTACGTGCAATCGTAGATGAAGTGCTGGAGCACTGGCCTAATTTAAACATTCAAGATGGCATCGCGGCAAAGCCTGGGGGCTGGTCGCCCGACGGCCTGTGATCAAGATAAGTTGTTTGCATTGAGCATTATCAACCTGTCTTTCATATTTGCGCCCTGTTGGGTCAGGTTGTGTGTGGTTGTCACAGGCGCCGATAACCTGACGGCTCCTTGCTGATAAAGGGAGATGCCCAGCGTTTGCGTCACGCGAGGACGGGTGACCAGGAGCGCGAGTGTGGCACGGTGCTTCAATGCGGCTAGCGTACTTCGAGTTGCCACCGTGAACACCGCAGGCCCAAAACCACTCCTGGGGACCTGCTGCCTTGCTGCGCAGCGCTGCGGTCTGGCTTTGGGAGATTGCTAGGATTTAAGTTCTGAAAGGGCATGGACCAATGACAACCTCGCATAGGGACTTAAGACTCTATTTGTCTACGTCCTGCATGTCTTTCGTAACTTTCATTCTTGTTTGTAGTGGCTACTTGCAGTCACCCAAGAAGCGCCGAAGTATTGACCTAACCTAAGTGTTCAAGTTTGCATCGCGACGAGATTGGGGGCTGGTCGCCCGGTGGTTGAATCGAGCAAACGCAATCAAACACAAACAAACGCACATGCAGGTAAAGTCAAAAGATGTCAATTTCATTGCGATTACTAAGATAGTTTTTGCATACAGAAAGGCAAAACAAAAAAGAAGAAGAAAGGAAGAAAACAAGGGAAGCGGCCCGGGCCATCAGTTGTCATTGGCAACTTGGATGTGCATGTTGACCTCCTCGACTTCTGCCTCCACCACCGCCGCGTCGAGGTCCGGGTCCTCCACCATCATTAGCCCGACGACGTGCTCCGCTGCCTCGCGCACACGCGCCTGCGCCTAGGCCTCGTCTCCCTCAATGCTGGCCACGACGGCCATCGGATCGAAGGAGGCATCACGGCTGGCGCAGCATGCCAGCACAAACATTGCGGCGGCAACCGCGACTTCCCACCCTTCTCGGGCCGAGCGAGCGGCCAAGGTGACAGGCAAGTCGCTGAGGGCTTCGGTGACCCGAGTGACGCCATGGGAATACTGCAGGGCCGAAGGCTCGAGTGGCTCATGGAGGTCCACTCCCAGCGGCTCCAAGCACCTTGCCATGTGCCGGTAAGTTGGCCGGAGCATTACGGCGAGGTTGTGCAGCGTGCGACAGCTCCTCCACCACCTGCTTCTGCGCCGCCTCAGCCTCCTGCACTCGGGCGAGTAGGGTCGCCCCAGTCGCCCTCTCCTGGGCTAGCAGCGCCTCCCCCTTCTCCTTCTCCTATGTCAGCTCCTCGCGCAGCGCCACCATTTGCTGCGACATCTGCGCTTCGCGTTGGATGGCTGTTGTGAGGAGGGCGCCCGAGGATGCATGTGCCTCGCCAAGTTCGGCGAGCAGCGCACCCAAGCCGGAGGTGGGGGCAGCGAGGACGACTGAAGCGGAGTGGGCTTGAGTGCTGGCGCCGGTGACATCCCCTTGGGCCGCTTCGGAGGCGCCGAGTGGCCCCTGGGCAGAAGTCTCCGCTGCGTCTGTTGGCGCTACGGACGTCTGCTTGGCCGGAGCACCTTGAGGGGCCACCCTTGGAGGTGACCGGAAGATGAAGGAAGCCATCGGAAGCGTGAGCCCACCCTGGTGGGCGGTGGCGGCAACCCTTGTCACCGATGGAGTCAGTGCCACAGGAGTTGGTGTCGATGGAGCCGGTGCCGGAGCGGGGGCAGCGGATGACGTCGCCCCGGATGAAGACGCCACCACTCCGGGCACGCTCGGAGGAGCAACGAAGTCGGTGACGGCAGGAGTCCGGTCCTCGGTGTGAGACCTCTTGGGGTTTGCACCCGTGACGTTCGGAGGGCATGACTGCTTGCCTGCGTTCCGATCGTCAGCTGGGGCTAGGTCCCTAATCATCAAGGGACCGCGGGCTGGCAGCGTCGAAGGGCTGGTGGAGTCCATCGCTGAAAACAGCTTGACGATCCGCAGGCGCTCCGCGGACTCCAAATCGCAGAGCGGCCATGCCCCGGCAGGAAAATCTAGGCCACTCGGTATTAGCGGGAGCAGTCCGCCCAGCCATTTGGAGATGGCGGGGCCATCCAAGTTCCATGCGCCTGGCAGAAAAAGGAAGACAAGATTGTTAGTTGATGGTGACCACAAAAGGAGATATGTATTCATAGGAAGAATATAGAACATACAGCCCGGGTGCGTGCGGGTCATGTTGTCATCCCCTGTGTACTGCCATGCAAAGCGGGCATGACGACGAAGGGGGCTGATCCTCCGGGCTACAAATTCCCGGACTACCAGCGCCCCGATCAGGCCGGCGTCTCGCAGCCGATTGATGTGAGCCACCATCGCCAGGAGTTCCATAGTCTCCTCGACAGGCGAGCTCCAACTCTCGCGGGCTTCCGCCTGCGCGCTGGGCATCCCGAGAGCGTCGACCCCGCTGTCGTCGTCGGCATAGAGCCAGTTGCTCCGCCATGACTTCCAGTTGGACTTCGGCTGAAGGGAAATGTAGCGGGGGGCCAACCCGTCACGGAGACGGAAATGGCAGCTCTCCGCGATCCCGCCGTTGGAGGAGCCGCGAAGGATGTAGAAGTAGCGGAAGAGTGGAAGGTTGGGCATTACCCCTACGAACATCTCGCAAAGGTGTGCGAAGGTGGCGAGAATGAGAACAGAATTAGGAGTGAGATGAAGATGGTGGATTTCATAAAAATGGAGGATGGTGAGGAAGAACTCGGAGAATGGAGGCACCAGGCCCGCCAGTAATCCCCAGGCGAAGACGACAATCTCCCCGGGTTGGCTTCACGGAGCGAGGGTTCCATGGCGAAGGTGGAGGGAACCCTCGGGCGCCATTTTGAAGAGCGTTGCCACCCTCTCCCTATCGACGGAAGAAGATGGAAAGGCTTGCGCTATTAGAGCAAAGAGCAAGGGCTTTGGACAGGGAGTTGAAAGGGCAAAGAGCAAAGTGCGTAGGAATTAGAAAGAGTGTGAACCGCTGGTCGGGGGTGCGCATATATATAGGCCCCTCACACAGACGGTTCGAGAAAAGGGCAAAATTACGCGACGTTTCGGGTCCCGAGAAAAATCAGCGGAAGTGGGGAGGACCGAGACGGTTGCGTGCTTAGAAGTGGTGGGCCCATCCAGGAATGCACCGACATTAAATGAGGCCTAAAAGAAACTGGCGCGTGTTCCAGGACGGACCCAGGGGCTGTTGTTGGCATACTCTGTGCCAACGTACCCTCTCCGCCGCAGACAAGTAAGACCACGTGGCGGCCTAGCGAGCAGGCGGGCGATCAGGCCCCTCTCGCCGGGCGCTGGCCCCCGTGGCGGCTGGCGAGTAGGTAGGCGATCAGCCCTCTCGCCGCACCGTCCACGGGCGGTCTGGCGAAAGCAGCGAGCGACCGAGCCCTCTCACCACGATCGGCCCATGTGGCGGCTGGCGAGCACGCTGGCGACCAGCCCTCTCGCGGCATCGGCCCGTGGCGGCTTGGCGGCAGCAAAGGGCGATCAGGTCCTCTCGCGGTGCCGACCCGTCGCGGCCGGGCGAAAGCGTGCGCCCAGCCCCTTCGCCGAAGCGCCCCCGTGGCGCTTAGCGAGCGGCGGGCAATCGAGCCCTTCTCCGGGCGCCGACTTCGTGGCGGCTGGAGAGAGCGGTGGGCGATCCGTCCTCTCACCATGCGAAGCGCCCACATGGCGGCTCGGGCGAGCAAGCGGCGATCAGTCCTCTCGCCGCCGAAGCGCCCACGGGCGGCTTAACGAAAGCAAAGCGAGTGATTAGGCCCGTCTTTCTAAGCGTCGGCCCCCTTGGCGGTCTGTTGTGCTGGCGGGCAATCAAGCCGCTCTCGCCAGGCCACGCGGGCGACCAAAAGAATGAGAAGTAGGCTTCGCCTCGAAGTCTCCTTCCCCTGACACGCTGTGTCAAAGCCATTGATTGCGAAGAGTTCTACCGTCGACACGATGACGGCCCATCCCTCTGACGCCTCACACCTAACCCGTCGTAGGACAGTCACTTCCCCGGCGGATCGGGCGAAGCCATACAACGACATTAAATGAGGCTTGAGGGACGTGACTACAGTGATGGATGTAATAAATGAATCATAGATCAGTGTGATGTCACCTTCTCACCTGCTCGAGCTAACCCAGTCTATATAAGGGAGCTCTGGTGCATGGAGAGAGGGGAGGGGATCCGAGCCCGAGTGAACTAAGACTTAGAGAGGAAAAAGAGAAGGAGACCAAACAGAAAAAAGCATTGTAACCAGCTCGATACACATCAACAAAGATCTAGCAGGACGTAGGGCTGTTACCCACACTAGGGGCCAGAACCTGGGTACATCGGTGTGTTTTTTGGTCTGTAGACCCTCGGGATCCCTCGCGTGAAAGTCATTAGGGTTTCCGACTGCGAAGACGCCCTCTACCGAACCTTAATCTCCGTTCTGGGAGAAACCCCGTCCGCTGACAGGGTCCTGTCCGGCGAAATACGTCGACACTAGCTGAAGGTAATAATTAATTTTTCCTATTTTAAAGGTACGAGGATAACTCCTACAATATTTTTCTCATGTTGTGCACTTCTTGCAGGTGCCTGCCATGTGCTAGCTCAATGTGACGAAAGATGGATTTCCCATCAAGTCTGCTCTTAGGGTTGCATTTCTATGCAAGGATACTAACACGGTGCGTGATCAGCCTTTGGGGAAGGGCTACATGAGGGTGCAGGTTACTATGTTCATGAAGACTTCCTATCTATTGTGCTGGAGTTTCCACCAACGAAGATATCACCACTCTCAGGCAAGTACGGATGTCGTTCATCAAGTCTTCATAGGTCAAAGTAAAAATCCCCCTCGTCATCTCGATCATTCCAATACTACAATACATTAGGTATGTATGTGCTTCATAGGTTCCTACCGTACTTGTGCCTGGTCCTCCTCCCACCACCATAACGGGTCCTATATAGAGTGCAGAGCTAGCGCGTAAAAGGACTAGCACGACAGCCATAGAACAACAAGTGGCCTCGAAGGAAAAGCTGACAGAGACCACAGTGCCCCTTCAAATACATGAAAATCCTCCTATCCTGACCTCAGAGACTCCTTCTGCCTAGAAAGGAAAGAATTATTATTTAAGCATGGCATATCACCTAGAATATCATAAGAAATTCCTATGTCCACTCTTGGCTTAATGATTTTCTTGAGAAGGATGGGATTCATGATTTTCTTTAAGCATATCATAATCATGTTGAAGTGAGTCATGCTCAAATTTTAAAATCTTATATTTAACTTTCTCCTTCCCAAGATAATTATTAAGCTCCTCTAACATATTCATTAAATCATCATATGAAGGCTCTTTATCATCACATACCTCATCTTTACCTTTTGCCATAAAGCAACAAATCAAAGATGATAGCATTGGAGGTTCATTGTCGCTTGAGGTGAAGGTTGAGCTTTCTTCATCACTTGAGGTAGAAGTGTAGGATTCTTCTACCGATGTCCAATCCTCAATACAATCATTGTTTATTGACGTGGATGATCCATATAGTTCTTGAAGCTTGATCTACATTTCATGGGTGCTCTTGAGATTGCAAATTAGATTGAAAACATCTATGCTTATAAAACTAATTAAAGCATTAGTAGCTTGAGTGTCGAGATGTAGGCATTTCTCTTCTCCTCTAGTTAGAGCAACTTTATTCAACTGAAGAGAAAAGCCCAAATCTATGATCCACTGTATTTGGAAGCTCATGGATTTAAAATAAAAAATCAAAAATCATTTCCATGAGGCATAATTAGAACCATTAAGCATAGGTGAATTGGTGTAGTGCCCTAAACCCCTAATTGATGACTAAGCTTTAATACCACTTGTAAGATCGAGAATGCTGACTAGAGGGAGGATGAATAGGTGGCTTTCAAAAATTTCTTCTACAATCAATTCTCGCCTAAGTACCCCCTATGACCAAACTGTAACAATAAATAATGCAAAAGCAATAAAATAAGGTTTTGACAATTAAGACCTAAAACAACTAGGTTCACTATGTGCACTAGCTAATCATGTCTCTCCTCAAAAATATGCAATCCTAAAGACAATCAAGTAATTTAATTTTAGGAATATAAATTGCAACAATTTAAATAGAGAATTGCAAATAAAGTATAGACAGACACACCAATATTTTACCGTGGTGTTCGGAGACTTGCCGGTCTCTTCTCATCTAAGTTAAGGCAAACCCAAACCACTTTGGACCGGCTCCACAAATTGAGCACCCGCCTCGAATCCACTAGTAGTTGCTCTGGGTAGGTGAGCATCGACCTTTAACTTTGCTAGGCCGTCTCACAATCTCCTTGAGAAGGTCACTATGCTCGACGCCTCCAAACGCCTTTTAGGTGTCGGTAAACACCAGGAGTAACAAGCCAAGCCTTCTAACTTGAGCCTCACCAAGTACAACACATGTACAACGGTGAACACCGAGTGTAACACATGCATAAGGCTCTCCTTAAGTGCAACACATGCACAATAGGCTCTTAATCCTCTCCTAATTGCAACACAGACAATTAGGGTTCACTCTTAAGCTCAAAAACCAAATGTGAGTGTGCAACACATGCACAACCTCACCCAAATGCTAAAGAGAACCAACAATCCTACCTTTGCCCCCCATGGGTTCCTTTTATAGCCCCCTCACACAAAAACTAGCCGTTGGTAGTCAAATTGGGCAAAATCAATATTTTTCGGTATTACCGCACTTCTGGGGCTGGTAGTATCGGCCTCGAGGCAAACTACTAGAAAAATTGCCATTGCACAGAAAGTTCGGTGCTACCACCGAACTAGGGGTGGTACTACCACTCGAGCGGTAGTACTGGCCATTACCCATGGTAGTACCAGCCACAAACTCCGAAAAGCACATTCTCTAGAATAAATATACTGGCTTTATGAGCGGTAATACTAACCCGCAAGATTACTAATTTTACGGGTGGTAGTACCGCCTAGCAAGATACTACCAAAGATCATAACTTCGATATGATCGATTTTTTGATAAAATTTGATTTCACACAAAAATATTCTTTCCAAATCAAACATTAATAAGGATTGATTCTTTGAGCCATGCAATGATTAACACATGATCAAGTCAATTTGCAAAACACATTTGCAAACTCTATTCATATGCTCCAAAGAATCTCATTGAAAACTCCAACTTTATTTGCAAAACACATTCGCAAATAAACCAAGAACCTATGAGATCAATCCTTTTAGCCATATGATGATCAACACATGATCAAGCCAACTTGCAAACCACGATTGCAAGCCCTATTTACATGCTCTAGGAACAAAATCCATAACTTCCTGCTCATTTGCAAAACACGTTTGCAAATAACAAATTAACCCACTTAACAGCAAATCTTGAGTCATGTGAAGATCAACTCATGTTCAAGTCAATTTTCAAACACTTTTGCAAACTCTATTCATATGCTCCAAGGTAAGATTCATAAAACCAATATTTTGCAAAGACTCATTTTGTAAAAACAAAGTATAAATTTTTCTTTTCTTAGCCTTATGATGATCAACACATAATCAAGTCATAAGCTAAGACTCTGATGCATGAGCTCTCTATTTGCAATACATGCAAATATCGAGCTCCATGCAAATAACAACCACTAAAATCAAGTTGCATGAGCTCTTTCCTTTTGCAACACATGCAAAACTTAACTCCAAGCAAAAACCATTTAAATCAAATTGCATGAGCTATCTCCTTTTTACAACACATGCAAATCCATAACCCCATGCGAAATCCAAATAATTTTTTTGGATTATTTTCACTACGCCTCCTAAGTCATCTGTCATAATCGTTTTTCCTAAAAATTTAAGAACCGACTCAGATGAAGCGATAGTGATGTACTATTCTGTAGTAGTGGTCGATTCTTTTTCATATACTGCACACATACAACTTCTGAGTTATCATGTGTGTTTGAGTTGCCATATGCATCATTTCTATTAAATATTTACTTGCATGTGTAGATAAGATCATCTTTTCTTTTTATCTAATTATGTATGGACTTGATTCCGGTCGGCCAGCAGCATGCGCACGGCCATGCATGATGTGACTAGATAAGTTTGTTATCTCTATCTCTACTAATTCTAATTAGGAGTTGGTGGTAGTACACCCGTTCTCCATCCTCACCCCGACACGTATACCCACTTGCGTGGCTGAGTGGGAAGCGGGTAGTGGCCACCCTAGTAGATTGGATTGGATCATCCCATCGCGGGAGGTAAATGAATATGCATGACTCATTTATTGTTTTTGTTTCTTCTATTGATCTGGCATTCGAATCGGTGGCGATTGCTCTTGGTGCTTTTCGGATTGGATTGATTGATTCCCTTTCGGAGGAAGCAGAGCTCCGATTCATAGAGTTAGGTCTCTTTTCATCTCTTTTCCTTTTGTTGTCTTCCTTATTCGATAATTTTTTAATCTGGATTTCATAGATATCTCCTTAGTTGCTTAATCTATATAACAACATCGCTTCTTGCCTCTCCTGTAGATGTATTGAGCTTATCCATTAAGCAGAGGTAATGGGCGACTTTCCTGATCTCGACGATGCGGCGCGGGAGCAGCCGCCGATCAGTGGACAAGAAGATAGATGGCGACTTGTTGGAGCTCGCTTATTGTGAATGATGCCAATAGGTTGAGGGAGGCGCTCGCGGGGGGAGGCGAGGAAGCAGTGAAGCTGGTTGATGGGGTGGGACTATGGTATGGCTAGAGCAAAACGTACGAGCCACACACGCCACTGATGGTGGCAGCCACATACAGATAACGTCTACCTCTTCAACGTTTTTGTGCCCATAGAACAGCAGGTGATACCTCTCTCGGTCCATCGATCGATCTCGAATTATGGCGTTACAAATTTATATTCTTAAGTGTTGTGATGTTATTATTTAATTTTGTAAAATTAAAGATAATTTTAAGCTCGAGTTTGTAAACAGGTGCTTGGAATTTATATACCTCAACGAATTGATTTAAATATTCAGAGTGAACATTATTATTCAGAGAAGGTTAATACTCTTTGCAAATAAATTTTTTATTATAAATTAAGTTTCTGTTGTAACGCATGAACACATAGCTAATAATATCTTATTTGAAAGACATGGTACCAATTGTGTCGTGGCGCTGCGCTTCAATAGCTAGCAGGATTCTGTAGTTTTCTTCTTTTGTTAAATCCTAGTGTTGAAATCACTAATACGCGGGCACCCGTATCACCATTCGGCCGTTTTGTGGGTTTGGTATATAGACGAGTTTCGTGGATTCAATATCGAGTGTGACTCCCACTCGTTTTACCATTTTAATCTCTCGATCTCTCTCCTCGAGAAAGCAAAATCTTCATCTCTGGGTGTCTTCACCTCCGGAGATGCTGCCACTGATGGTCGTATGTATTTCCTCCCATATGCTAATCCGTAGGGATGGAAAAAAACTGACGAGTTCAAATTAAAATTATTACAATAATTAATGAGTTTAAAAATAAAATAAGTCCATTTTTTAGAAAAAAAAAGTTAATAAGACTTAGCTCGATACCACTTAAATAATAAATGAAATAATTTTATATCTAATTATATCAATTTTAAAAAAACTCTATAATAATTCGTTAAGCTTGATAACCAGCCCTGCTACCACATCATCTTGCTCCCCATCTCTCACCCCAAGTCGTTTTCAAGTCTTAGGGCATGTTTGAGACATGGGAATTTCACATAAATTTTATAGAAATTTGACAGGAATTAGTTCAGTTCCCGAAGGAACTGGGAAAAATTTCCGCGTTCCTGCGGTGACAGACAGCTTTGACCCTGTCGTCAAGCCTTGGGCTCAACCATTACATCCACCACTGTCGCACCGTAGCTTAGGCCGTACGTCTCACCAAAACCACATCACCCAAGTGCAACCATGCCACGACAGCCACCACACCGGCTACCCGGAATACAATCCCTGCTGCGGTCGCTACCGGCGACTCATGGTTGAAAGTATAGGATTTACATGCGGAAATTTAGCTGATATTTTCCAGTTGAAAGTTCACTTTTCATTTTGAAAGTACAAAACTTTCACTTGGCACTTTCTACCTTCGGTCCCATTAGTGGCTTCTCAAAATTGTTCGACTTGACTGGTGGGCCAGCCTGACAGCCCTAATGGGTTTGCCGGTTTGGGCCGCACTAGAATGATGAGAAGTAGCAATCCTACCATGTTGGAGGCTACCGGCGACTTAGCTTTAGTCAATTGTCACTGTACAGTGGTCAGACCGCTTATTACTTAAGGCCCTGTTTGGGGAGCTGTAATTTGAAAAAAAGCTTTTGGTTTCTTTGTCAGTCAGAAGTTGTGGTGGGCGGTGGCTTTTCTTGTTATCTTTGTTTGGCAACCGGTCATTGCAGTTGTAGCTTTTGGGGGCCAACCTAGCAGAGAGGTAACAACATAGCAAGCACTGGCAGTATCCGAGTGGGGAGGTGGCGTGGAGGCGGCAAGGTGGGGTGGCGAAGGTTGATAAGACAGAGCGACCGAGATAGGAGGTGGTCAGCGAAGCCACAATTGAAAAGCTCCTCCTCGCAGCCTTGACTTTTGGGGTGTTCTGCGTGGCTTAGCTTCATTGCTTTGAAGCCATCTTTGTTTGGGGAGCTTTTGGCCCAAAGCTAAAGCAAAGTGAGCACAGACTCCCCAAACAGCCCTAAGTTGCACCATTTTATTGTTCTTTTGGCTGCGTTCGCATGAAAATATACTTTCTCAGCTTTTAAGTTTATAGGCCATATTTTTTTGGCATATGGATTAAAGAGATATTGAAACTAACTAGATTACCCTTAATTATTGCTCCCTCCTATCACAAATAGCTATCGTTTTGGACATAAGTACGATCAAACTTTTAAAACTTTAACTGTCAATTTCTTTTTAAATATTCATATTGGATACATGAAAAATTAGATGTGTAGATTTGTCTCGAAAAGTACTTTCATACTATTATAATCTTATTGGGTTTTATAAATATATTGTATTAGAAATTAGTGGTCAAAGTTATGATTTGGAGATCGTGTCAATATCTAAAATAATAACTATTTGTAATATGATGTGGAAAGAGAGTGAGAGAGAATAGAGTCATATTTCATGCAAGACTAGTTATGTGTCCATGCGTCACAATGGAAATTTAATTTGCAACAAAATATTTATTTGCAAAGAGTACTAACCATGTCTGAATGTGAATATTTATATCAATTTATCGAAGCATACAAATTCTAAACACATGTTTACAAACTTGAATTTAAATTTATCTTTAATTTCACAATATGAAGGCCCTCATGTTACAAAATATTTGTAAATTATAGATGCACATAAGTGTTGCTTATGTACAAGCACAATAAATAGCAAAGGTGAAGAGAATCAAACCGATAGTGTGGACATAGCATCGAATAGGTGGTGGACAAATCTTGGAACCGTAGAGGGGGACGGAAGGGAACATTACCGGGGGCGAGGAGCTGTAGTTGCGCATCGATTGGCTAGTGCCGCTTCATCGCTGCCTTCCTCGCAGGTGTAGCCATCGATAGCTGCGCTTGTGAGAACGCAAAACCATGAAATCAGACCGAATCACCCCACCTGAGGGGAAATCTCGACATCACCGATGACGCCGTTGCAAACACAGTTGTGGTTGCGGCGGCTTGTCAGCTTGTGGTGGGAGATAAGGCACGTGTAGGGTGGAGGAGGAGATGAGAGCGTAAGAAGTTTCGTGTGGCCGCAAGCGTTGAGCGAGGGGGTCAAGGGAGGCGCACATGTCGAACGAGGTGTGGGACTATTGGGTTAAACCCCACTTTCATCTCAACTGATTATATTAGATATAACGGATCAGATACTCTAAAGAAGAACAGACAGCCACCACTGATTTCTAATTAAAAGTAGCAGAGACATAACATATTTAAGCTTAATTGACTGAGAAGAGAGACAGGAAGTGGGGTAGCAGAGAAGAAATCAATAAAATGGGGTAGTTGCGGGATACTATGTATTAGAAATGTTGTATCTGGAGCTGTATCTGTGTGATATGGTATATATTTTGATATATAGATACTGTGTATTGGTAGTGCCTCCGTTTAACGACGATGTGTGCTTTTGTTCTCTTAGATTACACTTGGCTCTCAGGAATTCGTGAAGAAAGTTTCTGGAACTTATGGTGACATCCCTCAGAACTGCCACCAATGTTACCACGTACGAATTTGGTCGTCAGAATGGAACAGCTTTCAGCGTCCCACTGCCGAGGGGCCGCGTGGTCGGTTTCTTCGGGCGCTCGGGGGCGCGCGTCGACGCAATCGGCATTTACGTGCACACATGATGCAGGGCCAACTAGACCTGGAAATTGGGCCGTGCCGGACCGGTACGGCCCAAGCCCGTTGTGCTTCGGGTCAACATGAAACGGGCCAGCACGGTCTGATTATTTCTTCGTGCCGGGCCGGGCCAGTACGGACAGCAAAAATCAAGGCCCGGCACGGCCCAAAGGCACGCCGGGCTGCTGTCGGGCTGGGCCGGCCCGAACACGGCACTGGAGAGAATGCAACATACTAAATATTTTTTTATAAATTCATACGTTGTTCAAATGAAAAGGTTGTCTACATGAAAAAGATGTGTCTCGAAATTCTCTACAACTTTCATGTAGAATATAAATTCATATGAGCAAAGGAAGACCCTGAAAAATGCAGATTACCGAGAGATGTGGCGTCGGTCTGAAACTATACAGCGCACTAAATATTTTTTTATAAATTCATACGTTACTCAAATGGAAAAGTTGTCTACATAAAAAAGATGTGTCTCGAAATTCTCTACAACTTTCATGTAGAATATAAATTCATATGAGCAAAGGAAGACACTGAAAAATGCAGATTACCGAGAGACGTGGCGTCGGTCTGAAACTGCACAGCGCACTAAATATTTTTTTATAAATTCATACGTTGCTCAAATGGAAAAGTTGTCAACATGAAAAAGATGCGTCTCGAAATTCTCTACAACTTTCATGTAGAGTATAAATTCATATGAGCAAAGAAAGACCCTGAAAAATACAAATTACAGATTCGGACCGGCTTTCGGACCGTGCCGGCCCGAGCACGGCCTATACAGTCGGGCCGTGCCGGGTGGCCCATCGTGCCAGGTTTTTAGGCCCGATCCGGCACGCCATTCGGGCCGTGCCAGCCCGGCCTATTTTTTTTCGTGCCGGGTCGTGGTTCGGTCCATTTTTTTTCGTGCCGGGTCGTGCTGGCCCACTAAGACCCGCCCCAATTTCCAGGTCTAGGGCCAACCGCGCGCGTCCCTCCCGGCGTCAACGCGTCACATGCAATGCAGGTCATCATTGTCGTCGTTAACGACGATGTTTGCTTTTGTTCTCGTAGATTACGCTTGGCCCTCAGGAATTCATGAAGGAAGTTTCTGGAACTTATGGTGACATCCCTCAGAATTGTCACCAATGTTACCATTGAAAGTGCATCTAGGTACTAATATTATTTTGGTGATTAATGACAAACACATATAATGACAATCTATGTAATTGAGTAAATGCTTAACTTAGTGCTTAACAAGTGACAAACCTCTAATATGATTATATTGCTATGAGACTAACATTTGAGTATTAGTCTCATCTACTTAGAGGAAAATCAAAAATCAAGTGGAATGGTTAAGCAAAGATAAGGTATGCAATTTTGGTATCTCTTCTATATTTGTTATTGTATTCCTTTTGTGCAAATGCATAGTGAACTCCAAGTAGCATGTTGATTATATATATGCACATTGGTTCATGTCATACTTATTTGTGCATATATATTCATTTGAGTTCATTATGTGCTTTGTTTTTAGTATGCATATATTAATTAGAGTTAAACTTCATATTGCTATAAATTGACTTGGTGCATGCATGTTTTGGTTGTGTATCTTTTCATGCACCTCTCCTAGTGGAGTTTAATCTAGAGTTGGATCACATATTTACTCTTATTCCAAGTATTATTTGTACATGTACAATTCGTGTATATTCTATCATGTGCTTCATTTAAATAAAGACTGTGATCCTTGCCATGATTTAATTGATTCATCATATTGGCTATTATCTCTCTAGTGCATATAGATCAATTACATATTCATCATGATGCACTTAAGTAGAGAACATTTCTTATATCAAGTGTTTCCATTTATGTTGCGCTTCTTCATATGAAACACTTGTAGTAATCAACTGCTTACAAATATCAATTTATTTATATCTATTGAGCTTTTGAAACTAATGTCTTTCATGAGTGGTTTGGAAAGAATTAGGTTCCGTGTGTGTATGATGACCAAGGTATCTTGAAGGATGATCGTCAAGCCGAGGTCAACAAGACAACGATGTCACCAAGAGTTGAGGACTAAGTCAAGACCGACTTGGTGTGGAGATCGTCGGAGAGGATGATCAAGTCAAGGTCGATAGGACGAGAGTCTCATGAGGTGAATCGAGTCAAGTTGGACAAAGCGGAGATGTCATCAATCTTTTGGGAAAAGACATCATGCACATTGCATCCACGGAGAAGACGGCATGCGGATTGAATGTAAGTCTTAGATTTCTCGTTTGAATTTGAGTCTAAGGATTGCCGTACTATTAAGAGAGATGCTCCATTAAATGACTTTTAGATGTGTCAAGTACTCAAACAACTCAAATCTCACTCAATGGTACAGCTTTCGGCTTCCCTCTGCGGAGGGGCCGCGTGGTCGGTTTCTTCGGGCGCTCGGGGACGTTCGTCGACGCGATCGGCATTTACGTCCACACATGATGCAGGGTCAACCGCGCGCGCCCCTCCCGGCGTCACATGCAATGCAGGTCGTCGTCGTTGCTGTTGGAATAAGCTTGCTGGGGATCGATCCACTCCTTTGTACGTGTCCATCCGATTGATTTGCTCCCTGGTCATTCATGTGTCACCACTTGTCCAGTTATCTTTTCTTGCTGTTTCTTTTCGGTGTCTGGACGTCTTTATTTCGTCCACTATGAATAAATGAATTCGCCCGTGTTTTGTTTCTGTTGCGACGTCTAATTTTGACTTTCGAGTGTGTGCACATGTTTGTCTTTGCGTGCTCTAAAGATGTTTTCTGAGGGGTTGTGTGATGAAGGTCTGCGTTGCTGGTTCGTCCGACCTCCACGTGCTTCTTCATCTTTTCATCTAATTCCAACTAATAATTCGGTTGAGCCTTAGTCCTATCCGGTCTGTTCACGGAGATATGAACGGCTGTTTGTTTGCTGGATCGAAGCTACTCCACGTACGTGGAAGTATACTAGGTAAGATAACATGTTTCTTTTTCCTTGATGTAGTAAAACGAAACTAAAGGTGAGTGTCGGACTGGGCGGGCAAATTCCACCATGCCGAAATTCCCAATTCCAAGCAAATATTTCAACTATTTATTTGTTCATCTCAAAATTAAAGCATGTCTAAGTACATGTATGTATAGTCGAGTATAACCAGGATGTATGTATAGTCGAGTATAACCAAGATTGACATTAGTTATTGCCTAACACCTATGTTATGGATTTCAAGTCTGAAGTTGCATATTTATCAAGGAAGTTCCATATAACAAGTATGACTATCTATTGGAACCATCTGAACTGTCTGTGAAACATGTATCACAGTGTATCTATCACGAGCGGTTTTTATTAGAATCGTTTGTGATATGACTCTATCATAGACCAGTTTTATCAAGAATCATCTGTAATATGTATCTATCATAGATAGCTTTTATCTAGAACCGTTTATGACAATATTTTTTCTATCTTTCTTGGCAGAACTTTCATGAATACTATCTATTATTGAAATTTCCTTCTCCTTAAATATTTCTACAATGGTATTTACAATACACAACTAGTTATAGATTTTGTAATTGAATACCTAAACATCTGAGATGCTTCGAGACATAGCTTTTCTGGTCGGGATCATCTTAAGGTATAAATATTTGTAGCATTTTCATCTACTTTCTTATTCTAATGTTGATGAATTCCATGATAAAATCTAATTCCATTTATAGTTCATTCTAAAGGTTGTCATGCTCTAATTTATCTTCCACTTTACCCTCATCCCCGAATAAGGATACCATAAGTAGCCTATTTTTATTCTGGTCTTGTGTAAGAATAAGATCATTTTGATGGTTCTCTATTTGATGAACTCCTTCTCTTGAGCTCTGCATTTCTCTCAAGAGATTCTTTTGATAGATCCCTAAGGGAAGGAGTTCATCAAATATGGAGTTCATGAAATAGAGAACCATCAAAATGATCCTATTCCTATACAAGACTAGAGTGAAAATATGTTGTCTATGGTATTCTCATTCGGGGTTGAGGATGAAGTGGAAGTGATAAATCAGAGCAAGACAACTTTTAGGATGAATAATGGATGGAATTGAATTTTTCCTTAGAATCCATCAACATTATAATAAGAAAGTAGATGAAAGTGCGACAAATATTCATACTTTAAGATGATCCTAACCAGACAAGCTGTGCCTCGATGCATCTAGAATGTTTAGATATTTAATTATAAATTTTATAACTTATTGTATCTTGTAAATATATTTGCAGAAATATTTAAAGAGAAGAAAATTTACACATACTACTTATAGAACTTTTACCAAGAGAGGAAGAAAAACTTTTGGTTCTAACAAGCAAGACACTATTCAATCATTCGATTTAAGATGAACAAATATTAAAGATGATTTTAGGTGATAATATATTGACAAGATATGATACCACAACTACAAAGAAGTATACATTGAAAAACAAAATTAATTATTTGATATATCAAGACAAGAAGACCTTACATCTTTTCCATGTCTACCATCATATGTGTTATAGCTTCTATAATAGAGGCTTTTTTGCTCTCTCTAAAGTTCCATAGCTCCGGCATAGTGTCTACTTATTTGATACTAATAACTGATTGACTTCCAGTCATATCTCTTAATCTCTATAAAAGCGATTATATTGTTATGGAAAGGGTGTCTTGGTACATTATCAGTAACCATATCGAATTAAATACTAGAAACCTTTATATTACCTCTATAAGCTCAACTTTAGCTTCTTCTAACTCTGTATTCGCCCTCGCTCCTTAATGATGAGTGCCTTGTTAAGAGAATCAAGATCTTACAATTTATCTTCTATATCTTTAAGTTTTTGCTTTATCTCATAAATCTTTTCTATTAACTCAGACTTTTTCTTTCAGTTGTTCTATCTCTACCTTAAGTTTTTGTTTAGTATCCTACAGCTTTTCTATATCGTCTATCTTGTTTGTAGGCTCTATTTTATATATGTATGCAATTTGCAATCACTGGGACATATAATATATATGATGAATCACGTTAGAAGTTAAATATTTAGATGTTTTTGGAATATAATGTTCAAAATTCAAAGCTTGCAAAAATGATATAATCGAAAGGATAAAGCAATTCATAATTGTTATGTCGACTTGACATTGAATCATGTCTGCTTAACATATTAATGAGTAATTGTATGATAGAGTGCTCTCAAGTGTCGGGCTACTAAAGGTTAGACCTTCACCTTCCTCGCCACAAGGTGTAGAGCTGCTAGAGACAAATCTCTTATAACCACTACACTAGGGTCATATGATCAAAATTGAACTACATAATTAACTAAGCAAATAAGGCTTTAAACTCTTACCTTCCTAAATTATGGGCCATAAAGTACTTAAAGTCAATTTCACTATTGAAATGATCAAAATTAGATTATAAATAGTATCTAAGTGTTCTTCTAGTGTATAGGTGTAGCAACAAATACAAAAAGGAAAACACTATGGGCAACTTTAATTACTCACACAGAATTTTTTCTTGTCATCATCCAAAGAAGCATACAAAAAACATCTTGAACGTGAAATACATTTAAAGGATAAAGAATATCATTAGTTTGTAACACTATGGTAAAAATATATATTAGTTCAAGATAATGGTTAAATAGATCATTTGAAACAAAATATGACATGATCATAGAAATATTAGAAGTTCTAAGAACATGGCATATGCTTACTTAAACAAGTCATATTATTAGAATTAAAAGTCATATTCTTAGAATTATTGAATACTGAATATGATGATCAAGCTCAAAGATAGTAAAATAAAAGCAATACTTTCTACCATTAATAGGAAGTAACTTTATAGTTCAAGGCCACATTCACTATTTCAATTATTTTAGTTCATCAATAGACCCATAGCATCGTTGAGTATACAACTGATGTCAATATGTACATCTAGGGGAGAAATATCTATGTGGCGCAAGGGCTCTAGTGGGAGGGCTGAAAGACCATGTGGAGGTCTATACCTTTGTGTGATAAGTAATTGACTAGATTAAAGATTGATCTGATGAATAAAAGTGTAGATTAAAGGTTGATCTGAATTGATTTTGTGACTTGGAGCATTTTGATAGGTTCCTAACCAAGTCGTGTTTCCTTGCTGAGTATTTTTAGCTTCTCGACTGGTTTTCTTCCTCGGTTGAGTGCTAAGTGCCGAGTGCTACCAATCTTTGCTGAGTTCCTCTAGCTTTCTGATTGGTTTCTTTGCTAAGTACTGTGTTATGAGTGGTTCCTATCTTTGCTAAGCACATCTAGCTTTTTGATTAATTTTGCTGAGTGCCGAGTGCCTCTAGTCCTTACTGCGCGTTTTTAGATTCTTGACTGGTTTCTTTCTTGGTTGAGTACTTTGCTGTGGGCAAGGGTTTTGTCAAGGACTCAGTAAAATTGCCATGATTGAGTTTCTAAGAGTTCTCTATCAAAATCTTTGGGGCGCTGGCAGTCGTCCTTAGAGCGTTTGGTGGTTAGCCGAGTGGTTAGCCAGGTGGTTAGCTGAGTGTTTAGTCGAGTGTTTAGCCAAGTGGTTAGCCAAATAGTTTAACCAAGTGGGGTACAGTATATGGGTTTGCCGACTGGTTGTGATTAATTTGTGTTTGACTATTTAGAGATAATCAACAAATATGTTTGTGGGCATTGCTATGTGAAAGGTTTTCTTGTCTTTGATGGTTATAGGACGACGGTGCTGGGTCATGGTGAGGCGGAAATTGACCGGGACTAGGCGAGGTGCGTCAGAGGTCCAGAATGGTTGGGAGATCGTCGGAAGATGACCGGAGACGGAGTTCGTGCAAGCCAGGAAGGCAAGAAAAGGAGCAGAAGCTAGCTAGATGCTGCTGCGGATCAATGAGGACTGTCAGAGTACGGTCTAGTTGATAGGAATAGCGGGTCTAGTAGTATGCTTTGAGAGCCATGCAAGAAAAACCCTGTGTTAGCGGTTTAGGGTTTTCCCTTGCAGGCTGTGTGAGTGGGCTCTTCCTAACCAATTTACTTTCTACAATTTAAGTTACACAAATTTACTTTACGCAAGTTGATTCACCTCCTTCTACATGCTTTCCTTCTTGCGTCTTTTGCGTTCTTGAGTTGTTGATCTTGTGTTTCAAATCTGTGTGGTTTTCCGCTTGCAGGTAAGTTTTCAAGATCTTACCGTTCATCAATGTCCCAAGAGCAAGCCTTGAACCGATTTCCCTGTTCTCTCTACCGATCTTAGTGTGTTCTTTCTTCTCGGGCAAAAAGGTCGAAACTTTGAGATTAATCCTTGTGATTGGTTTGTAAATCAAGTTTCTGACTGTCCCAAGATCACATCTATTTGTGATAAGCTAATGTCACCGATGGTTGGTGGTTCAAACCGTCTGTGATACTTGACAAATGGTTTGCACCGTGAACCATCTGTGATATTATATTATCACAGACAATTCTTAGCATATATTGTAACTTTGACGGTCATGCTAGCAAAACCGTCTGTGATTAACTTTAATGTAGATGGTTTTTGAAAACTATTTGTGATAGACGTCTTATATAGGCCTTTCTGTAGTAGTGTAATTTATTGAAATTACACACTTGGCACATAAATTTGTAAAATAATATAAATTAAATGAAGTAATAGAATCAATATAATCAAAGGAAGTGCTTGCTTTACTCATCGAATTCTTGGGCTTGTTTTGGTTTTACAATGGAAGTCTCCTGGACGTCAGTGCCTACATGCATAATATCGTTAGGAATAAATAATAACCAAATGATGAGGACATCCCTACCTCTAATACAACTATACCTACTACGCCTCAACTATATATGCAAGGACCAATTACTAGAGCACTTGCTCGTCAACTCAATTATTAGGTAAAGTCATTCTTAAGTGTATCTAATTACACTTTTGAGAATAATTCAATACCTGATGCGTGTGATGTGCTTATACTTAGGAACCAAGGTTTGGATCAGCAAGTATGCACATTTACATCAAGCAAAGTTGGAGATCAAGTGTGCCACGTTTTGAAGCCCAAGTTGACCTTGGGATACCAGCCTAAGTAAAATGAGCATAACTTTTGCATATAGCATCCCATTATGAATTCTTACACTTGATGAAAAGCTTACTTTGAGATCTTTTCAATGGATTTGACCCCACCTAAAAATTCCTTTGTAGCACTCCGCAATCACCAAAACAAGTCAGGTTAACATTCTAGTCCGAGTCAAACTTGGGCCTTGGGCTTTGTACGAGCCGTATTTGGCAACTCTTTTGTGCTAGCCAAATCCCCCTTCTCTATTACCTATATATAGCTAGGGATTCCCCTAAAATTACTTGGGATTTGTTTAGTCGTAGTTTTCTTTTGTGAAACTATTAGGTATTGTCTTATCCGGCCAGATCGATCACAATACCATGCTTCAAAACTCCACATCAATACTTCAATTATAATTGCAATTTTAGATTTGTTTTGCTTTGTTCTTTGATTTATTGTAGTAATTGATCTTTGTGATCAGGTCAATCGGGTTTTGGCACAGTTGATAATAATTCGAAGTTTGGTTCAACGATTGCTTGGCTTCGGTCGTGTTTTAGTCAGTAGCCTGGGTTGTGAGGGTCGTCTCCACTAATCGAGTGTTATCCATCTCACGAAAAGATCAGGCCACCATTAGCCTCATTAGGTGGTATCAGAGCTTTCGTTGATTGGTAAGAATTTCAGTACCATATATTAGTTTTTGTTTTCTGTCCTAAATTGAAAATTACTCCACAAAAAATTCAACCTTTAGATTCAATCTGGTATTTTAGTGTGTTTTGTTAGGTTTCAATCTAATGTCCTTGTTTTAGTTGCTGATCGTTTTTCCTTCGTATAGTTTTTATTTCAATCGTCTAGTACATTGTTTTGTTCATAAATTTCGCATGCGAGCTCAGATTGTAGTGTTCTTGCACTTGCTTGAAACTTGGAGCAAGCTTTATAGAAACCTAGTTGGGCACGGACTCTAATTCCGTATCCAAGTCAATTTAATCTGGACGTCAATGTTGGTTAAGCAAGTTGTATTTCCAATTCAGATCTTTTTGTTATTTTGATCATAATTCTCATTTCCAAACTCCAATTAAGAAGTTTTTACTTTCTTGAATCCCTGAAGAGTCCTATACAAAAACGTTTCTAGGTGTCCCTTGTGATTCAGACTCTTTCAAACTGAATTTGATTCAGATTTGATCAGATCAGTTGAATTTAGGTCAAATTTGTACACCTCGGTGTTTTGGCTATAACTTCTACATACGGGCTCCAAATTGTGTGTTCGTATAGTAGTTTTAAAGGATAGAACATTACCTTCGGTCATTTTTATACTTTAATTATGGCAACAAGATTGCTGCACTGTTCTGGCCAAATTTGGGTTTCTTGTGTCAATTTGCGTTCTAGCTTGTTCTTTTGAGTTGGTTGAGTCCAGTAAAATCTACAAACTATAAAACTCTAAAAATATCAGTATACATACCATTGGAAACTAATTCATCCTTTTGCAAATACTTTGATCCTAATTGAGACTAGCTATTTGATATTGCTTAGGGCTGCTCTACTTGATACATTGCAAAATCTTGAATTATCATATCATACTATCTTATGATATCGAGTTAGAGACTCTAAAACTTTGTTCATACTAGTGTTGGCCGAAAGTCACCCAAAGAAATAAAAGAGAAAGAAAGAGCCAAAAGGCCAAAAAAGAAGAAAAAGAAAGAAAATAGTGGCCGGTTGCACTACATTGAGTAAAACCCTAATATGTGTTCGTTATTTTCAGATTGTGCAATTGTATTAATTAGTGAGCAATCTTGTATCCTTTTTACATTCTTGAAGCAATAGGTTAGTGTCTCTCTACGAGTTGTGCAATTGAACTTTTGGTGCCTCATTTATATTTTATACCTCATTCCTTGATTGCAAAAGTACCATTATCTTTGCGCATATGTTTTCTTGAAATTCACTTAAATCCTTGTGATCGGCAACTAAGGCTTGTGAATTCTAGTTTGGGTCATTACTTATCATTACAATAACAAGAATTATGATATTGCATAGGAAATAAATATTGTCTGTCCAAGCTCCACCTTCTGCTAACCAAATAGGTATCGTTCTCCTTGCAATCGCTTTCCCAAGTTTGAGTGCGTTTATCACAAACCAACCGCCAGTCACCACCTGTTTTCTTGGTAAAAATTGGTACAAACTTCGTGAAAACTTGAGTGTGAAATACTTTGAACCATCAACACCTAGTAGTTGATAGAAACATATACTTGTGATTTGTTGCTTGTCTTGTACTAACAATGACAGATTCCACTGATCATAGCAAGGATGATGCACCTCTTACATTGCGTACAAGGAAATCGTACAACACTTTTCACGCCTATTGAATTAACATTCAGAGTGCCTTGAGGGGATTCTAGATCGCACCAATGCAGAGCTTGCTGCTCTTGTTACATCTGTATAGGGCAGCTAGAGAGAGCTCCACCACCTGCTGCCCCTACTACTACTGTGATAGCATCTAGGGCCCTAATTTTATTCTATATGATTTTATGATTTTGGTGTTGATGACTAAGTCAATGACCACTAAGCAAGAAGTATTACTGTTTGGATATCTAAGAAGACATAAATCAAAAAGGTCAAGATTAAGGACCTTTGTTACTAGTTTTGGCTTGGGAGATGATTCAAGTCAAATAGCTAGGGTAGTTTTTAGTTTGGTCGTACTATAAAGGAGGATTGTGCACAAGTTCAAGCTTTGGTTCATAGGCTAAAATTAATTAGACTGCTTGGAGTCATGGTCTTCCCAAAATATTTTCCCCCCACTAAATCAACCTTTGACCCAAACAAGATAGTATGTGTTTCGTCGGACTCAATATCATTGTTCTTAAATTTAAGTCCGAAGCAACCTTAGTCAAATACCTTCTCGCGCCAGACTATCCATAATCTTCTAAAAATCCATCCGGCGCAAACTAAAGTCTACGCCGGACCATTCCTTTTCGGTCCAACACTGAAATCTTCTCAATCGAGTATTTAACCGAGTGCATTCCATTCACGACGGACCAACCTTGATTGCTCAGAAAAGTTAGTCCGGTGAAAGCTTTGTCTTTGCCGGACCATACCCTTATTTGTCCGTTGTTAAAAGCCTTATGAACAAGAGTTTAATCAAGCATACGCCTTTCAAGTTGTACCAACTTTCGCTAAAGCAAAAACTAGTCCGATGCAAATGTATTCCTCTCAATTAGATATGTCCTGTTCTTCCAAAAGTTCGCGGGTGCAAACCCTTTTTAAATCCTTCTACGGCGGATCAAATTCTTGCGATCCGGTGCACATGATCATGTTTCCATCTTTTCGCTGGACCTATTTTCTCTCAGAACCCATGTACGACGGATCAAGCTAATTTAGTCCGGTGCCAATGCTCTTTCCTACATCATTGGTCTAAAGTATAAAGAACAAAATTTTAAGCTAAACCATGCTAAGTCCGTAGCAGTTGAGGTTAGGCTATTTTCTTACAGTCTGACATGTCCAACGGATACTGTGGTAGGTGTAACGGCTATATTCTATCCAAATAGCTATATAAGCACTGCCAGAGCATTCCTTTGGACATCTTTTTGATCTTTGATTTCCTTGACATTTTAGCACCTTAGACTTTTCATTCCTTCAAGGAGACCGTGCTTCAACCTTAATATCACATTCTACACTTTCTAAGTGTTATAGGCTCCAAGCTTAGTGTCGGCGTATTCCACCTGACAAGCCCTAGTCTACAGACCGGGTTTGGTTCGGTAGGAGGGCGTCTTCGCGGCTGGCAAACCCTAGAGAGCGAAAACCCTGAGGACTCCCACACGAAGGACTTTGGTGCCTATGAACTAAGATGACACAAAGATTTTACCCAGGTTCAGGCCCCCTAAGCCAGGGTAATAGCCCGACGTCCTGTTAGATTTTTTACTGAGTGTTCGAAGCTAGTACAGAGCTCTCGGGTTACAAGTTCTTCCTCCTTAGGTTCTATAGATGAACTTTCGATGGATCCCCCCTTTTCCATGCACCAGAGTGCCCTTCTATAGGCCAGGCTAACAGGGGTAGGTATAAGGGGGGTCATCATGCTGATCTTCATACATTTATTACTCCTTCCCGTGTTGTCCCGTTCCTCCAGCCTCATTAAATGCCGACGCATGGCTTCGCCCGGTCCGCCCGGCATGGGACCCCTCTGCGACATGTAGGTGACAGGCGTTAGAGGAATGGGCTTGTAGCAGAATTCCTTGTAATCCATGGACCTGACACAGCAGACCCGCCTCTGACATGGTACGATAGGGTAAGGAGGCTTCGAGGCGAAGCCACCGCTTTCCACCTTTTTGGCCTTGTGGCGGGGCGAGCAGGGTGTCCTCGCCCACCTGCTCGCCCGAACGCCACGTGGACCGACACCTGGCCGGCGGGGCGTGCTCGCCCACCACCTGCCAAACCGCCACGTGGGTTGGGCGCCGGGCGAGCAGGGCGTCCTCGTCCACCGCCCAAATGCCATCGGGCGACACACGGCCGCGGGCGTGCTCGCCTACCGCCTAAGTCGCCACGCGGCCGGGCGCCGGGCGGCGGCGCCTCGCCCACTGCCGCCGAACGCCACATGGACCGACACTGGGCGTGGCGGGCGTGTTTCGCCACCGCCGCTAAAGCCGCCACGTGGGCGGGCGCCGGCGAGCAGAGCGCCTCGTCCACTGCTCACCCGAACGCCACGTGGTCCGACACTGCCGGGCGGGCGTGCCGCCACCGCCGCTAAGCCGCCATCTGAGCTGCGATGCTTTGTGCGGTGGAGAGGTACCACCGCCAAAACGCCGATAGTAGCCCCGCCCCGTCCTAGAACACGCGTACAGTCCTTTTAGGGTCTTCATTAAATGCGGTGCGTTCTTGGATGGGGCCACCACTCATGAGGATCGACCGCCTTGGTTCCGCGATTCTCCGCATCCGCCGATTTTTCTTAGGACCAAAGCGGCGCCACGATCTTGTCCCTTCGCGAACAGTCGTGGCGAGTGGTACATATATTAGATACATCTGTATCAGGTGGTTTACGCCTTCTACTTTCTTGCACACTTCAACCTTTGGTTCTTCGTCTTCTTTGCCCTCATGGCGTCTCCCATTCCTGCTTCCACCGCTGATGCCGCCACGGTGAAGAGGATCTCTCACATTGTACCGGAGGGCACCCTCCATTTTTGGGCAGGGACCCCCACGCCGCGGTGCCTCTCCGACGAGATTCTTCTCCACACCTGGGCGATGATGGCGGGTCTGGTCCCACCATTTTTCGACTTCTTTCTCACTGTCCTCCATTTCTACGAAATTCACCACCTTCACCTCACCCCCAACTCCATCGTCTTCCTTTCCATTTTCGCACACCTCTGTGAAATGTTCATGGGGGTGATGTCGAACCTTCCTCTTTTTCGCTATTTCTTCATTTGCCGCGCCTCCAACGATGGCGAGTTAGTGGGGAGTTGCTATTTTCACCTCCAGGACAGGTTGGCCTCCCGCTACATTGCCTTCCAGCCCAGGTCCAACTGGAAGGCGTGGCGCAGCGACTGGCTGTACATCAATGATGACAACGGAGTCGACGCATACAGGGGTGCCGCCGCCAGCGAGAGGCCTCGAAAGTGGAACTCGCCGGTCGAGGAGATGGCAGAACTCCTTGCAATGGCAGCCCGCATCAACAGACTGCGGGACGCCGGATTAACTGGGGCGCTAGTGGTCCGGAACTTTGTGGTCCGGAGAATCAGCCCTCTTCATCGACGCGCCCGCCCTGCATGGCAGTACACGGGTGACGACGACATAACTCGCACGTACCCTGGTCGTGAGTCTTCGCTTTCCCTTGGCTTTTTTCGTATACATGCTTTTTTCTGCGGCTCCCTACCAACCAGCAGTCTTTCTTTATCTCTTTGTTAGGTGCGGGAAACCTGGAGTGGCCACTCATCAACAAATGGCTCGCTGGGTTGATGCTGCCGATTCCAAGCGGCTTGGACTTTCCAGCAGCGGCTCGACCGTTTGCTGACTTGGAGTCCGCGGAGCGCCTGCGGATCGTCAGGCAGCTCCCGCCGATGGACTCCACCGGGCCCGCCGTGGTGCCAGCCCGTGGTCCACTGGTGATCAGGGGGACGACCTCTGCCAGTGATCGGACCGCGGGCAAGCGACCACTTGCCCCTGATGCCATGGGCTCAGACCCCAAGAAGGTCCACGTCGTGGGCCAGACCTCTGCCGCCGTCAGCTCTGATGCGGCAGCACCTTCACAAGGGGCGGCGACACAGGCCGCCCCAACCATGTTTCGCCTCGGGCGCGCCTCTGCGGCGCCCGCTCCTTCTCCTCGGCACCAGCCCGACTACTCTTGTCTGCGGCGCCGGCGCCAGCAGCTCCTTCTCCTCCGTGGCCCCGGCCCTTCTCGGCGCGGCGCACATCGCCTTCAGCAGCTCCTTCTCCGGCGCTGGCCCGGCCCTTCTCTGGCCCGGCGCCATCCGCCACGGGAGCCCATGCCACCGCTCAACAAGGTGGGCTCGTGTTCCCGCAGGCTGCCTTCAGCTTCAGGGTGGCGCCAAGGGCAACTCCTCAGGATGCCCCAGAGGTGCAGATACCCCCTGCGCCTACCGGGGCGGCGGGAATTTTCGCCCAGGTGCCTCCGACCGCCACTGCTGAGAGGACCGAGGGGGGCGAGCCCAGCGCCCGGCGCTCCTCGCCATCTCGCCTCTCGCCGCTCGCTTGCGCCCGCGCGCCGTCGAGCTCTTCACCGAACTTGGCGAAATACACGCTTCGGCTTCGCTCTGCCGCTGGCCGCCAGCATGGGTCCCAGACGGCCCAAAGAACTAAGCGTCGGTGAGGCGGTGGCAAGGAGCGGTGAGGCGGATGCGCAAAGGTGGCATTGACGAAGAAAGGGCTAACCGCCGCCATGCAGTGGCGAGAGGGCGAGGTGGCGCTGAAGCACTCAGAGCACGAGTCCTACCGCCTGCGGCATAATCTCGCCATTATGCTCAAGAAGGCCTTCCAGCGCACCAGGAGGTGCTTCGAGCCCTTGGGGGTGGCTCTGAATCCGCCCCTGCAGGACACTGCTTTGCAATTTGCCCATGCGACCAACCAGGCCGCAGAGGCACTCCGGGGGTTGCCCACCGCCTTGGCCGCCCGCTCTGCCAGAGAGGGGCAGGAAGTCACGATCATGATCGCAACTTACGTGCTATCTCGCTGTGCCAGCCGCGACGCCGCCTTTGATCCAATGGCGGTGGTGACCGGCAACGAGGAAGGGCGCTTGGCGAGCGGAGGAGCTTGCGCTGCCATGCCGAGCACGAGCCGCTGCTGCAGGCGGAGCAGCCGATCATGGACGTCTCCACCCCGTTGGCGGAGGAAGAGGGCGCCGGCGACCTTGACCTAGGCGCCGAGTGAAGGGCTGGGCGGCCACTTCACTTCTTTTGCTTCTTTTCAGTTTAATCTGTCTTCCTGTGCATGCAAACATCTGGACAATATCTTAGTGTAATGGATGCTTTACTTATTTTACCTGTGCGCTCGTTTATTCTGCTTGATTGATTTTGTTTGCTGGAGCTGCCAGGCGACCAGGCTTGAACTTGGCCAAAATGCCAAGCAAACTTTCAATTTTAGGGCAACGCTTCGGGATCCCTTTTTAGGTCACATGCAGCCAGCCACAAACACAAGCATAAACCACGCAAGTTACGCAGAACTTAGGTAAAAATAACCTTAAACCTGGCAGTTTATGCGAAACGCAGAACCGCCTTACCTTTATGTTTTTTACGCAAGATTGTCGCGGGTTCAAATCCCTTCGAAACTTAGATCCCGATGATCTCCTAGAAATGTGCTGTAGTGTGGCGCGGCGAGGCAACAAGTTTCCGAGAGTGTTTTCATGCCAGCAGTACTCGACGGTGATGACCAGCGGCGCTTCAGAGAGCCGACCCGAGGCATACGAGCTGTGTTCAAGTACTGTGCCTAACTTGCACTCCGGTCACTTGCCCTTGCCGGACGCTAACACGTAGCACCTTTCCTTTTATCAGCAAGGAGCCATTGGTTTCTGACGCCTGCGACAAACACGCACAGCTTGATCCATCTTAGTGCATGCACATAAGGGAGTGACCAAGAATGTGGCAGGAAGCACTTATCTTGCTTATATACTGCTAGGAGACCAACCCCCAAGCATCTAGGCGACCAGCCCTGGGCGCCAGGCGACCAACCTCCAAGCCTCTGGGCGACCAGCCCCCAAGCATATCGGCGACACGTGGAGGTGCTTCCACACCTGGCCTATGCGTGTGCAAAACTACAAAAAGGATGAGTAGGCACCACGCAGGGCATATGCAAGGTAGGCCTAAGTAACGTAAGCCCCAGCATGGGATGGTCCTGGTCCGCTCTCTTTGGTTTCTAAGTCCTGGTGACCCTCAGGAAATCATCTGCATGGCGTGTGCGTCAAAGCAGTGAGCTCCCGGAAGGGTGCAGGCAGCGGTGTTTCATGGGGACAACCAGCGGTGCTTTAGGGAGCCAACCCGAGGCGTGCGAGCCGCGTTTGAGCACCGTGCCAAACCCGCCCCCTGGTTGCCCATCTTTGTCGGACACAGACACCGAGCGAAGCCGCGGATCACCAAGGAATTAGCAAACATACGGGACCAGCGACATCCACGCGAAAAAAATTGCCACTCAGGGCATAGAAAGGGACAAAAACGACAAAGCAAAAGCCTTATAGGCCACAATTTTACCAACCGCCAGTAGCCACCGATCAACCGGGGGAAAGACTCACCCCGGGACTGACCAAAGCGAACTACTCGGTACTTACAATTCTTTTACGGGTAGAACTTCCGCAAAAACTCTATGTTGTAGGAATTTGCTAGTTCTTGGCCATCCTCAGTGGCCAACCTGACCTCCACGGATCGAGATACTGAAACCACCTTAAAGGGGCCCTCCCACCGGGGAGATAGTTTGTGGAACCCGGCATGCGTCTGAACTCTGCGCAAGACCAGGTCGCCTGTTGCCAGTGTTCTCTCGGAGACCCGGGTGACATGGTACCGCCTAAGGCTCTGCTGATACTGGGCGACGCGAAGGGCGGCCCGATCACACACTTCCTCCAGAAGGTTGACTTCTTCTCGTCGGAGATCCTCTTGGCCTTCCTCGTTGAGCAGCGAGGCAGCGGAGAACCGGCGACAACTCGGAGGGGAGAACGGCTTCGCCCGTACACGGGAAGAAAGGTGTTTTGATGGCGGGCCGGGCGTGGTCGCGGCGACGAACACGGCCGGGAGTTCTTCCGTCCATCGCGCCCCTCGCTTGTGGAGCCGATCAAACGCCCTTGTCTTGAGGCCCTTCAGTACCAGCGCGTTGGCGCATTCTGCTTGCCCATTACTCTTGGGATGAGCTACCGAAGCAAAACATACTTTGGTGCCCATTTCGTCGCAGAATTCCAGAAAAGCCGCACTGGTGAGCTGAGTCCCGTTGTCGGTGATGATGCGGTTGGCGACTCCAAAGCGGGTGAAGATCCCGTGCATGAATTTGATAATGGCGGCGGCCGTGATGGCGGCGCCACCGCCGGCTTCAACCCACTTGGTGAATTTGTCGATGGCGGCGAAGAGATGGGTGAAGCCCCTCGTGGCTCGCGAGGCGGGCCCAGATATTCAGCCCCAGGCATAAGCGGCCAAGAGAGGCGGGATGGTTTGCGAGCTTGGCTGGTCGGTGGATCTGCTGGCGAAGCCGACAAGCTTTGCATTTCCTCACCGGCTCGCAAGCATCCCGGAGGCGATGGGCCAATAAAATTCTTGGCGAACGCTTGCCGGCTAGCTTTCGGCGGGACATATGGCTCCCTTTGCGCCTCCATGGATATCAGAGAGCAGGCTGCTCCCCTCTTTTCCAAGTGATGCACTTCAGTAGAATTCCGTTTTTGCTCCGACGATATAGGTCCCCACCTACTAGAGTATAGCACTTGGCCTTGCGTGCAATCTTCTCAGCCGAGGCATCATCGTCGGGGATTACTTGGTCACGCAGGAAGGCTAGGATCGGATCCATCCACTGACCTTCCTGGCCAAGCGTGGCGAACACTCGGTGCTCGCCCGGGTACTCTGCTGGGCCTAGCATTTCCCCTGGTGCCACATCGGTGGCACCGCCGTCTTCCCTCCTAGACCTGGGGGCTGGGGTGGACGTGGTGCCTTCCCTCCCTGAATTGGAGGCCATGGCAGCAGCGTCGCCCTTCCCGCCTAAATCGGAGGCCGTGACGACCATACTGTCATCCCCACCTGAACTGGGTGCTGCGACAGTGACACCATCATCCACGCCTGAACTGGGGGCTGCGACATGAGTCACGACCCGACAACCGTCAAGGTCATGAGTGTTGGTGCGGTAGTTGTCTTCATCCCCGAAGGTGACAGGGAGACACACCTGTCCCAGGAGGAACAAACCAGCCTCTGGGCTATCCCGAAGAAAGGCAGAGCCAGGCGTAGATCCTGTCGCGGGATCTGGAGCGCCAGGAATGCCGTGGAGGACAGGAGGTTGATGGAACTTCCTCCGTCCACCAGCACACGCCCCAGACGTACATTCCGGATCATGGGCGACACCACGATCGGGAGATGCCCTAGGCCGGTGGTGCTTTCAGGGTGGTTGGCCTGACTGAAAGTGATCGTCTCCTCCGACCACTTCAGCATCCGACTCGCTCCTGAGCCCGACGCTGTGGCGCACACTTCCCTCTTTAGCCGTTTGTACGCGGCGTTGGAGAGAATGGTGGATGAACCACCATGGATGTACGCCACGGCGTGGTCCACCTGCTGGAAGGCCAGCGGGACGGGGTCTTCGTCTTGGTCGTCGTCGGGGCGGCGCTCCTTGAGCCGCTGCTCCACCATCTTGTTCACAACCCGACAACCGTCAAGGTCATGAGTGTTGGTGCGGTGGATTGGGCAATAGAGCTCGCCCTCCTTTTGCCCGCGGCCATCGTTCCCACGACCGCGACGGTCATCACGCCGGTCGCAGCGGTCATCCCGCCGGTCACGGCGGTCATCACGCTGGTCACGGCGGTTACGCTTTCGCGACGCGGGATTCTCCTGATCACGCTCGGCGGCCAAGACCCGCCTGGTCTCTCCTGCCTCGCGCTTCCGTGCCTTCTTGCTTGCACGACCGGAACCCTTCGAGGTTCCGGCCTCGTCTTTGCCTTGGCCACCCTTGGGTCCAGACGCTGGCCCCCTTGCCTCCGCGCCCCGCGCACACTTATGTGCGAGGTAGAAGAGCTCGGAGGTGGTGTTAATGGTACGGGTGGCCATCTTCTCCTTCATCTTACGGTCACGGACGCCTCTTCGAAAGGCGATGACGACCGACTGCTCCGATATGTGGGGGATCGTGTTGCGGCAGTGGCAAAACCGCCGGATGAAGTCACGCAACGACTCCTCCTTCTCCTGCTCTAGGGTGTGGAGATCGTCCTCCACACCTAGCTGCGCAAAGGAGCCTTGAAAGTTGGCGACGAAGAGGCCGCACAACTCCTCCCACGAGTGCACCGACCCTCGGGGGAGGTTCAACAACCAAGAACGGGCGAAGCCCGTCAAGGCCGTCGGGAGGTAGTTGGCCATGATCTTTTCAGACCCGCCAGCTGCTCGCACCACCGTGGTATAGATTTGGAGGAACTCCTCTGGGTTGGTGGTGCCGTCATACTTTTCTATGGACGCCGGGCGGAACCTGTCGGGCCACGCCACGCGGCGCAGCCATCGGGAGAACGCCTGGCACCCAACGCCATAGAGGGAGCCCAGCTGCTCACCGGAGGCCCGATCCGGAGACCGTCCTTGGGAGTGTGGGGCCTGGCTCCCGACAGAGTTGGAGGAGTGAATCTCCTCCTTGGTCAGAGAGTGAGAACCATGGGAGGGGCTCTCATCGTCAGAAGCTATCCTGGGCCGAGTGGCACGGCAGGTGACCACGAAGGTCATCACCGCGCCGGCTGTGACTCTCATCCAAGTGCGACCGAAGGTCCACACGGTCCCTCGCGGAACCGGGACCAGCGCCACGCACACCCTTCCTTCGGCTCCGCCCTTTGGCCGAACCATTTTGTTAGGGCGGCTAGGCGCTGGGTGCGTTCAAGACGCCCCATCTTGGCCGAATACCGATGGTACCCGCCGTCGAAACCCTACTCGAGTTGGGCGCATCCACGAGACCAGCGATGCTCGCAGCCAGGGGTGGCGGGAGTCTCTGCGAGTTCCACCGAGGGTGGTCAAGAGGAGACGAAGCGCATGTAGATTTTGGGCGGAGAGAGTGCCTCCATGGCGGCCGGCGTCGCACGGGTGCTCGCCGCTTCAAGGAACCATGCGCCACCTCGCTTTGGGGCGGTGAGATGATCCTTCGGCCGGTGAGGCTGCGGGATTCGCTCGAGGCGACGCCCGACCCCGCCGCTCCTTGATGCTAAGAACCCGCCATCCCCAGATGCGCGGGCTTGCTTCTGAACAAAGAACACCCAAGTCCTTTGGGAGTTAGCGGAAAACCAACCACAAACCCCTACCTAGCGCCCCACAGGCGTATTCCACTGACAGCCCTAGTCTCTGAGCCGGGTTTGGTTGGTGGGAGGCGTCTTCACGCTGGCAAACCCTAGCGAGCGAAAACCCTGAGGACTCCCACACGAAGGACTTTGGTGCCTATGAACTAAGATGACACAAAGATTTTACCTGAGTTGAGCCCCTAAGCGGTGGTAATAGCCCGACGTCCTGTTAGATTTTTTCTTGAGTGTTGAAGCTAGTCTGAGCTCTCGGGTTACAAGTTCTTCCTCCTTAGGTTCTACAGATGAACTCTCGATGGATCCCCCTTTTCCATGCACCGAGTGCCCTTCTATAGGCAGAGCTAGCAGGGGGTAGGTATAAGGGGTCATCATCTTGATCTCCATACATTTATTACTCTTTCCGTGATGTCTGTTCCTCTAGCCTCATTAAATGCCGGCGCATGGCCGCCGTCCTTGGGATGGGACCCTCTGTGATGGGTAGGTGACAGCGTCCGAGGAATGGGCTTGTAGTGAGAATTCCTTGTAATCCATGGACTGACACTGAGCAGACCGCCTCGACATGGTGCGATAGGGTAAAAAGGAGGCCGAGGCGGCCACCGCTTTCACCTTTGGCCTTGTGGCGGGGTGAGCAGGCGTCCTCGCCACTGCCGCCCAACGCATACGTGGACCGACACTGGCGGGCGGGCGTTTCGCCCCACCTGCCAAGCCACCACGTGGGTTGGGCCGGGCGGCGAGGCGTCCTCGCCCCGCCGCCCGCGTCACATGGGCGACACGGCGGCCGGGCGTGTTTCGCCACCGCGCCAAGCTACCACGAAATTGGGCGCCCGCGCGCAGGCGCCTCGCCCACTGCCGCCCAACGCCACGTGGACCAACACCTAGCCGGCGGGCGTGCTCGCCCACCGCGCCAAGCCGCCACGTGGCGGGCACCGGGTGAGTAGGGTTCTCGCCACCATTTCGCCCAACGCCACGTGGTCCGACACCTGGCCGGCGGGGCGTGCTCGCCCACCGCTTGCCAAGCCGCCACGCGGGCTGCGCATGCTTTTGTGCGGTGGAGAGGGTACCCTGGCGCAAAGTACGCCGACACTTAGTCTAGTTGGTGTTGTGGTAATTGAACCAAGAGACAGGACTTGTGGATAGTCTATTACTCTTGGAACAAATTGTTCCTAGATGGCTTGGAGAAGGAGTTGGTGCGACCTATCCAAAAGTGTTTGTTGAAGGCCACCACTGGTTCTAAGAGGTTAGGGCTCACCTCACCAGAGTGGTGAAAGAGTTACCCTAGTGAAGACCAAAGCTACTGTGACTAGCTTTGGATGAGCTATACTTTGTGTTAAGTGCTCTAATGTGGAGTAAGAGTTTGGCTCCGAACCACAGGATAAATCTTTGTATCTATAATTCATTTTTTGGCTATTGATCTTTGTTGTGATTATTTCTTGCTGGTTTTGTTGTCTATACTTTCTTGTTGATCTCTTGAATCTCGAGTAGTTAAGCTCCAGGTTGATTTTTACTAGTGAGGAAATCTAATTTTTAAGAGTTGCCTATTCACCCCCTCTATGCCAACTCGATCCTTCATACTGATGTACCACGAAAACGTCGTACACCTTCCATTGCTCGCTCGTGGGCAGACGAAGTAGAAGAAGTCATTAATGAAGGAAATCAATATGTTGCTGATAGAGATGGCAATGGATCGGGTCGGGTGCGGGTTTTACAAGACCCGACCCGACAGAAACCTTGAATTGAAAAACTCGACCCGAACCCGAATACTCTATCGGGTAAAAAACTATACCCGAACCCGGCAAGTACCCAAAACCCGATGGGTTTGTGTAGTACGCGTGGCAATAGGTCGGGTCAGGTGTGGGTTTTGCAAAACCTGAGCAGACAAGAAACTCGAACCAAAAAACCCGAACCGAACCCAGCGGGTACCTGAAACCCGACCGCAAATCCGGCGGATACCCGATCGGTATGTGCGGTATTTCGCGTACCCATCAGGTACCCGTGGGTAAAAATTAAAACCCGAACCGACCCGCACCCATCTCGGGTACCCGACCCGAAGAACCCACGGGTAAAAATTAGAACCCGAACCAGACCCGAAGAACCCACGTGTAAAAATTAGAACCCGCACCCGACCCGATCGGGTACAAAACCCGCGGGTTCCCAAACCCGCGGGTCTAATTGCCAACCCTAGTTGTTGATACGGAGTTCGATGGAGAATCCAATCCTTAAAATGATCGTGATCATCAGCAATGTCGTTTCAATCACCAAGGTATGAGAAGAGATCCACCACCAAGAGGGGTATGTGACCATGATGGTCTACTTGGTAAAATTAAATTCATTATACCTCCTTTTGCTGGAAAGTATGATCCTGATGCATATCTCACATCGGAGCTAGCTGTAGAACAAAAATTTGCTTGCTATACTTTTCCTGAAGATAAGAAAGTTAGGGCTGTTACCAATGAGTTCAGAGATTTTGCATCTATTTGGTGGAGAATATTGTCAAAATATTCAGAACATACGTAGAACTTGGAATGTTTTGAAGAGAGCTATGAGACATAGATTTGTACCTTCCTATTATTCTCATGATTTGCTAAACAAATTACAACATTTAAGACAAGGTAGTAGTTCTGTATAGGATTAATATCAAGAATTGCAAACTGGGTTACTACGTTGTGGTTTAGAAGAAATTGAAGATACTAAAATGGCTAAATTTTTGGGTGGTTTAAATTGTGAAATTTAGGATATACTTGATTATAAGGAGTACAATTCTGTCACTTGCTTGTTTCATCTTACTTGTAAGGCTGAAAGAGAAGTCAGGGATGTCAATCAAAGACAAAAGAAAATTTTAAAGGATCTTTTGCAGGTTGTTCCAATCAAGTACAATTAAAGGATCCATACAATACTTTCAGTCAAGACTCTATACCAAGTTTGTCCCACAAGAGTCAGCGCCCAACTACTTCAACCATACCTACAGCACCTCAACTAGATATACAAGGACCAAATACCAAAGCATGTGCTTGTCAACTCAATTATTAGGTAAAGTCATTCTTAAGCATATCTAATTACACTTTTGAGAATAATTCACTACCTGATGCGTGTGATGTGTTTATACTTAGGAACTATGGTTTGGATTAGTAAATATACACATCTACCTCAAGCAAAGTTAGAGATCTAGTGTACCACATTTTGAAGCCTAGTTAGGCCATCGGACTACAATTTGAAGTAAAACAAGCATACTTTTTGCATACGGTGTTGGATTGGCAAGTTCTTACACTTGATGAAAATCTTACATCAAGATCTTTCGAATGGATTTGACCCCACCTAAAAATTCCTTCGGAGCACTCTGTAATCACCAAAATAAGTCGAGTCAACTTTCTAGTTTGAGTCAAACTTGGGCCTTGGGTTTTGTACAAGTCCTATTCGGCCACTCCTTTGTGCTAGCCAAATCCTCCTTCTCTTTTACCTATATATAGCTAGGGAGTCCCCAAAATTACTTGGGTTTTGTTTGGTCATAGTTTTCCTTGGTGAAACTATTAGGTATTCTCTTGTTCGGTGAGATCAACAACAATACCGTACTTCGGAACCCTACATGAATACTTCAATTATATTTGCAATTTTATATTACTTTTGCTTTGTTCTTACTTGTTCTTTGATTGCTTCCAGGAATTGATATTCATGATCAGGTCAGTCGGGTTTGGGCACGATTGGTAACAATTCGGAGTTTCAGTGATTGTTTGGCATCGGTCGTGTTTTGGTTGGTAGCCTGGATTGTGACTGTCATCTCCATTAATCGAGAGCTATCCATCTCACTGAAAAATGGTGCCTCCATTAGTCAATTGTCATTGTACAATGGTCAGACCGCTTATTAATTAGGTTGCACCATTTGTTCTGGTTACTCATTGGTGGGTTATGCATAACAATATACTTTCTCAGTCTAAGTTTATAGGCTATATTTTCTTTTGCCATATAGATTGAAGAGATATTGAAAATAACTAGACTACCCTTAATTATTGCTCCCTTCAGTCACAAATAGCTATCGTTTTGGACATAAATAGAGTCAAACTTTTAAAACTTTGACTGTCAATATCTTTTTAAATATTTATATTGGTTACATGAAAATCAGATGTGTAGATTTGTATCGAAAAGTACTTTCATAATATTATAATTTTATTGGATTTTATAAATATATTGTAATAGAAATTAGTGGTCAAAGCTGTGGTTTGGAGACCGTGTTGATGTCCAAAATAACAACTATTTGTAAGGAGGAGTATATCTAAGCACTATATTCAATGCATGCATAGCAAAGAATATAAAGTAAAGTTGAATATTTTTAGGGATATAAAAGGAACATCACAGTAATTTTGCATTAGAATATAAAATGCACCCTATATTTATGGATAAGATCATTCAAAATCGTCCTATATTTATGGATAAGATCCTTCAAAATAGCTATGCACAAGTTCGTTCAAATATAGCTAGGACATGTTTAAAAAAACGCTTTATAAACTCTGCAGGGTGTTAATGGTAGGTACACAATGGTGCACGTTGGAGTATTACTTCTCTCTTATGCGAATGGTAAAGTTCTACGAAAATGTTTCAACTTTAAAGGAAATAAAATGGCTGTTGCATTCCTTGAAATATACAATGCTTTGTCCATTCATCCATTGAGTTACAAGCTTTCAGTAATGGCTTTCTAGTGGTTCTTCTATCATAAGAGCAATTCCCACCGAATACATTCGCCAATATAAATAATTTACTTCAATAATGGTTGTCACTTGCAAAGCATTTCATGTTACCAAAACTTTCTAAATTTATGTATGATCCATTGAATATTTTGTAAAAGGAAATGCTAAGTTTTGTGGTACTGTCAAATGTCAAGTGTTGCCTCTGCTATTCTGGGAAGAAAAGAACTAACATTGGTACAAAATACTCTTGTTTAGGTTACGCTAGCAATTTTGCCCCATCTTCGCTCAAGAATACTCAAAAAAGTTTTTTTTGCAGGGAATAGTGTTCAACTCCTGCAGGGATCCAGCGAAATTCCCATTCGAGCCTTATATTTCTAATCATTGAGTTGTGCCCAACCATTTCGTCTCTCCTTCAGCTGTTACAATAAGGCCCTGTTTGTTTCAGCTAGAGATTGTGAAAAACAGCTTTTAAAAACTAGATTGTAAAAGCTGGATTGTTAAAAAGCTGGAGGTTGAAAAGCTCATGGTTGTTTGGTAACCCAGATTATAGTCGGGAGCAATGGTGGGTAATTTTGGTTGAAGTTGGGGAAAGTTGAGGAAAGCTGGGGGCAATGGTGGGTAATTTTGGTTGAAGTTGGATGGGCATTGTGGTCTTTTGCAAAAAAAAAAGCTGAGGAAAGCTGGGGAAGAGTGGATTGTGGGATTGCTACAATCTGGCCTCCAGATTGTTATAATCTAGATTAAAAGTTTGCTGTTTGTTGCCCTTCCAGCTTTTAAAAGCTGCTTTCCACAATCTCCAGCTGAAACAAACAGGGCCTAAATTGGAGTGGAGGATTAATTAAGCGTTGGTCCTTTCATCAGCATATTGTTGAGTGTGAAGCAACTCTGGAATCATGAAGCTAATTAAATGTGATAAGGAAGAGATGGTTAGCTAAAATCGAAACTATATCTTCAGAACAGAACAGTGTTTTAAAACTAGTCGTTCCAGTTTTTGTCAAGTTGATAACACAGCGCAAAACTTGTGGGTTAGAAGAATGATGCACTTCACGACTGCCAACTTGGCAGAATGTATTTGACGCTGTTTTAGGTGAACTAACGAAGGAACAGATAAGTGCGAGTGTTTTAAACTAACTGTTCGCTTGTTGCAGCTTCGATAAATTAGAGAAGACAGCAAGGTTAAAATGAAATGGTATCTCTAGAACAGAACGAATGTATAAAACTACTTGTTCCTGTTTGAATCAACTTGGTTACACAACACTAAACTTGCAGGTTAGAACAATGATGCATCTACGGAACAATTGTTTTTTTTTCACAATTGGCAACTTAGAGAATATGCCACATGCTTAACTTGGACAGAAACTTGTGCTTCGAGTAGTACTAGTACATATACAGGGGACTCTTCCACCACCAATCTATCCGCAGAGCTATAGCACAGCCAGATCATACAGGGCAGGCGAAGGCTAGAAAATGGTAGCTAAATAAGTGGCCTGTTCATCTCCTTTGTTGTAATTTTTTTCTCTTCCCCTGATCTATGCTTTGGTCAAAATTAAGCAGGGAAGCATGCAAATTGTGGTTCGTAATTTTAACCAAGTGCTTGTGGCAGATGATGTAGTTGATATCTGCTTTCCGTTTGGTTAATTGTTTCTTAATTTGTCAGTAGAAGCTTGTCAAAGTTACCAGTTAGTGAATGACCTGATCGCTTGGGCTATGCGAATTGTGTGGGGTTTTGACATGACTCAGGAATTCACACATTCTAGTTCAAGCCCTATGTATATTTATTTATAATCTGAGTGGGATATATATTTTGGTTCAAAGCCAGGTTCTATTTTGTTCCTAATTAGATTGTTATTTTTCGTCATTTGATTATTGCATCCTTCGTTATGTTGTCTGCTTGCCATCTGAATTGGGTAGCGCGGAAGAGTTTACTTTGAGCCTTTGAAATTGTACTGTGGTCTGGGCATCAATGTTTCTCTTTCCCAATTGTGGGAGCTTACTCCTTTTTGTGGTTATCCACATAGTGCAACAACATGGAGTTGATGTTATGGAACATTGATCATTTGATATACTGAGTTGATGTTAAGAAGAAAGGCAAAAGTGCTTGGTTTGGGTGTGTTTTAATAAGATTTTGCTGAAATCCTTTTTTGTAGAGGTGTTTGATCATGATCTGTATGGTGCATTTGAGTGCAGAAGTTCTTTTGCTATTGTTGCTGTATGTGGATCTTGCTTCTTGCTTTGATATCTACATTGGATGGAAGGATTTAAATAGCTGTACATAGCCGAGATAGTCATAACACTAGCAGTTAGCATTACCACATATAAAGATATCCGTACATATCAGTACAAATCATGCAGTTCCAAAGTTTATCTAAAAGTGCGCCAAAATGCTTTTGACTAGGCTGTGTATTGTCTTCTGGGGTATGGCATTGTTGAGCACTTGTACAACTTTTGGGGTGATATTGTTCAGTATTATGAAACTCTCTAAGCTAGTTACTTGCCTTATGTTCTTTTATATTTCATAATTTTACTTTTAAGAAAGTTCAAGTTTGGTATTTGCTAATTGATATTTTTACAGGTTTGCTATTTTTAAGTTTCTTATCTTTTATTAACTCTAAAGTTGACTTTCTTGGCCATTGGAGTAGCTTTGAAATATATGTGTGTCTGATTCTAATTTTGATCCAATGGTTCAGAAATATGACTTTATAAATAGACATTAATTCATTTATTAGCACTATTGCTCTCTCATGACCCAATTGCTAAAACTTGATTTATATATGTGAAGTATATATAAAATATTAGGCACGGCAAAGATTGAGTGTGCTCAAGTAAGATGTCCATTTACAGTGGGCGGATCATTGGTCAGGCGTGAGGAGGAGCTGCTCCAGCTAACGACAAAGATGTGGCAATTTCATGAATGGTACTTGGACGCGACCAAGCTTGGTCTACAGTTGTTCGTTGTCAAGTACAAGAAACAAGATTTTTTTCACGGCGATGGTGAATTTTTTGTCAAATGGGACGTCATATATGATCTATACCAGACAGACGCCCTCGGCGCGGCCTTGCTGGGTTGCTGGACTCTGTAAGTGTCTTAATTATTTACAAAAAAACATCGTGCACTCCCTTATACTATACTAACTTGCAAGCCTAACTAATTTCTTCTTATGTAGCATGAAGATACAAAGATGCCGAAGAGAACGTATTTTCGACATAAGTTTCATGGACCCAGTAGTTATCAACGAGACAACCGTTAGAGACCACCCAAGCGATACAGAGAATAACGTATACAATGCGCTAATGGGTCAAAAATATAAGTCAAAGATATATCCAGCCTACGCATTTCAATACGTGTTTTCATACCACCTCATTCTACTCCTTTTTCATAACACGAAATTAGAACTAATTAGTTATCTACGTTGACATATCTATGTATAGTTTTCACTGGATTCTTCTTATAATCGAGCTAGATCGTAGCTCGATCACAATTATGGACTCGGAAAGGAAACCAGTTAACAAGTATCAAAACTTTATCGACATGCTCAACCGGTATTAATTCTTGTTCCTTTCATTATCGTACTAGTTCTATTTCCTTCCATTTGAAACAAATTCTAATCATGTACAATTAAGTAATCACATGTGTAGTGCATTTGCACGTTCCGTGCTAAAAGCAGGCGTATTCAACGAAATTTGACATTACAATTGCCTCTCAAGCACGTATATCATAATGCTAGCTTTTAGTTAGTTAACTTAATTTCCTTGCATCCATTTCACGCTTTCAACTTTTTCCACCGAGATCTTGAGTCACCATTGGGCAACAATTTATCTGGCTACTATGTATGTGAGTTTATGCACACCAAACCGGAGCCATGACCGCATGCTAAAAGGCAACAAGGGGTGAGTAAATATAATTACTAGCTTTAATGATGTATAGGTACTCATTATATCTTGTACAAATTCAAGGATTGATTAGTTAATGACTTAACGATAGGTGCCTCAATATTTGGCGGAACAAGGTTCGAACTCTCGCCCAAACGCAGTGAGAGCAATCCAAGAACAACTCGTTGGCTTTATTTACGATGAGGTCGTAAATCCAAAAGCCGAGTTTCACGAACCAAATTTAAACAGGTGGGACCCTTCGATAAGGACCGGTGAACTATCGGGGTCAACATCTACGGCTAGCAAGAGCGATGCGCGTAAAAGATCGATGAATGAAGGAAAAGAAATACTAAAGTTGTAATTAAAGTTGTGTACATATATATTGTAATACATTAGGCGATGAGCGAGAAGAACAAATATGTGTATATATTTTAATACATTAGATGTAATTAAATTTGTTAATGAATGTTCAGTGATTTAATGATCAAGCAAAGTGCATGATTGATTATATGTGCTTTAATTAGTTGTGATTTAACACACACATATATAATAGCTACTGGACACACACACAAACAGACATATATATATACACAAAACATCGCACCGATTGGAGAAATCAGCAGTCGATGAGAACCTCATCGATACGGTTGGAGACACCAACCCGATCGATAAATCTCGGGGTTCACGACGTGCTGCCACGTGTGACTTCCAACCAGATCTTGATACTCTATCGATGCAGGGAGGAATCGGGATCGATGCCCTTGAGCATCGATCCCGAATAGCTAATACGATTCAAAAACCGGTACTAAAGGTGTTTTGAACCGATCTTGAAGGCCCTTTAGTAGTAGTGGAAGGCTTGCGTTCTTTGGTTCTAGAACAGTTCGAGGCCATGATAAGTGAAGGCCAATGGGAGATGAGTGTAATCAGGAGAATCTAATAGTGATTACGCGGATAACAAAGTTTCGACAAAAGATTTACAGACAACAGTGAAGGCAGGATGCGTTGTTAATTGAGTTGGGGGTAAATTTCATGAGTTACATTCTTTTACTGAGTTAGACTGGATGGGTATAACCCTTGTAAGGAGAGGAGGAAAAAGACAGATTATGAAATGGAATGAAATCTTGTTTTGCTTTTCGTTTCTGTTCTTCTTTTCTACCTTCTTCTTCTCTCTAGCAACTCTTCTTTTGAGCAAGCGCTAGGCATCTTGCACACCAAAGTGATTCGGCTACAAGGGAAAGTAACATATGGTATCAGAGCAAGGTCAGTCAGGTCTAGAGCCATGAAATCCCAGAGGAAGGTTGGGGAATTCAAGATCGGTTTTGATCGGTATTAATGATCCCTGTGAAATACTGGGAATCTAGTTGGTTCAGCCTGTACTGGACATCATGGCTCCCCCAAAGCCCTCGGTGCAAACTCCACTTGTCCTATAGGCGATGGGAGAAACAGCAGGACGATCAGATGAGAAGTGGTCTTCAATTAAAGAGAGCCTCGGTCTGTTGTTTGCAAGAGTGGGAATGACATACATAGCGCAGCAGCAACTGATGGCTAGAATAGAGATTACCGCCCAGGTGGTGGAGAAAAACTCTTTGGAGCAGCAATTACTCACGAAGCAACTAGAGGCTACAGCTCAAGTGGTGGCATGGCTTACTACTGAGAGAGTAATGGAGGTGAATCAGGGTGGAGAAAGAGTAGCCTCTGTAGCTGAGAAGGAATTGTATACACCATTCACCTCTTGTTGAACACTGGTCGAACTCTTGGCATGCAGACACATAGCGATGGGGATTGCTCATTTTCCCTTTGTACCAATGTTACGGTGGTCTTTGGTGTTGCAAGGAAAATGGAAATTTGAACAAGTTTGAGGGAACACAAGGAAATATGAAAATGGCTCAGGGAGAGTTGTGGAAATCAAGGTAAATACAGGAATATCGCCAAATGAATGGTTTGTGCTACTAGTGCAGGGAGAAATATGAACGCAATCACCACTTGCATTGTAAAAAGAAGGGACCAACATAGCTGCAAGCTATTACGGTGGAAGGGCATAAGGAGGTTCTTTCTGATGAAGTATTGGATATATTGTGTGGGGAACCATCCCTGGGAGTCCATTGATTCACCCAAATGCGTGGTACATCTTAAGTGAATCAAGGGAAACTCGGGCGTTCCGTGAATATACCCGTGTTGGTCCTAGGAAAGTTTGCCAACACGAGCATTCTCATCCAACAGTTGACATCACAACACATACATAATTATCGGAAGCATAAACGTTATTACATTCCAAAACTAGGATTGCTATCCATAACCACATATTTAGAGTTATTACACCAAGTAGTAGCGGAATTCATAAGATAAACAACAAAAGGGCTAGCATGGCATGCCCCCAAACCCTCAGGCAACCAATTGGGGTAAAAACGGCGACTAAACGTTAGAATTGTCGAAATCTGCCCGGTAAAAGTCCCTAGGCAGTGCCTCATCCTCACCTGTAGCAAGTGGACAATCTGGTTGAGTACAAAGAGTGTAGTTGCACAATAATATAAGTTGCATATTGATTTCTAACTACATGTGGTTGCTACATCAAAGGGAGGCAAAATGACAATTTCAGCATAAAACAATATTTGGGATAAAGCATAAACATGTATAGATTGACAAATTGCATTTAGTAAACATTTGGAAAATCTAATACATAATATAACATCATCAAATCCACATTTATATCATGCCTTCAAGCATTATCCGAACCATGAGTTCCATCGCTCATGCTTGATTTCATACACAAGTACTCCAATACTCGTGTCTTTTTCCCACTCCAATCCCATTCCTACCAAGTCCTTAATACTCGCCCAGTGACTGACAATTTAAGAGATCTTCCTTAACCATGGACGCGGCTATTCGAATAGTTTAAACTCTGCAGAGGTACGACTTTACCCACACGACACGCCACACTCGTAAGCCAAGCTATTAACACATTTCCTTGGATGTGTCGGCCGAGGTGAACGTGACAAACCATTTTCCAGTATGCATGGTAGTGTATCTAAACCATCCGGATGACTGTGACCCTTGATCCCGCGTGCCCAGTGCCCTATGTGTGTGGATCAAGGAGTACACCCATTGTTGGACATCCCCAACTCAACAAAGTTCGAGAGACTCCGAGGACACTCCTTGGCGCTCCACTAAGCCCAAGGAATTCCGGCGGACATTCCTTGATGCTCCACTAAGCTCAAGGAATTCCGAGTGCACATGGTTTACACAACCTAGTCATACACAAGTACTTGGTTACGCCGGTCCCATAAACGGCGTGTGGTTCGCACGATAGTTACTCAAAGAGACGTCACTAGGATTCAATCCTTAAGGTCCTTAACCAACATCTCTACTCATTAACCAACATTTGAAACCATCATTATCATAATAATTCTCAATCATTGCGACCAATGGACTAAGTCCATCTATCGCGGTTTCTAACGATGTTCTAAGCATGGCTAAGCAATTCGCACGAACCCATATACAATAATAATAAACCAACCACCTAGGGTGACAATGGATCATGGAAAGAACATGATAAGGGGATAACATCACAATGTGGTAATAGCTAAGAATTCTACCCAATTATAATTGTAGTTGAAAGTAAGCATGCAATTGATAAAATAATTCCAAAAATGTAAATTTCAAATAGTAGGAGCAATCATGGTCAAGGAGTAAAGTAGTACCTTACTGCTCGTTCTTGACTTCGAAGGCGTAGTCATACTCGGGAGTGCCTTCCAAAACGTCAACACCTAATGAGAAAATCTAAATCCATAAACACCAAATCAAGAATTCAAATGGTGCACATGATTGAAAGATGTATGAAATGCTCATGATGTGTAGTACTAATGGTAATATGAAATTACTAATTGAGTTTTGCATCAAAAGTTCAAGTATCAGGGCATTTTATTGAATATATATCCAGAGTATCCGGATTTTTAACCCCGGAGTATCCGGGTTGACCCCCTTGGTCTCACGTAATCTGCCCTATCCGGAGTATCCGGATAAAACCTCGGAGTGTCCAGGTTGGCCCTCTCGGTCTGGCGAATTCTGCCATATCCGGACTATCCGGATGAAAACCCCGGAGTGTCTGGGTTGGGCGGTCTGTTTCAAAAATGGCTATTTGTCTATTGTCCTCTACACTTCCAAAGAATGGACTAGGGTTTCAAAGGGATGGACTAGGGTAGAATCTTACCACTACAAGGTTGTTTTTGCACTTGGTGAAGGTTGGTCTCGGTGGGTGGAATGACAAAAGGTGTCGCAACGCCGGTTCTCGTGGTTCGTCTCCTCCTAGCTTGTGTAGACGACGATGACCTCGCTCACTCACGCTTGCAACAGCAACTAGTCCTCCTCCTCAAGCTTTCATGCGACATGCGCGACCCGATTCAAGGTGTGATGATGAATTCCATGGAGAAGAAGGAAATGAGTCACAATGGCAAAATTTTTAGAACATGGTGAGAAAAAAAATTGGTTGCCACTCACCCAAAACTTGGTGCCTCAAGAATCCAATTGGATGGATTTGAAGCTCTTGATCTTGGCTTCGATGTGGTATAACATGCACAAGCTCAAACTCAAGATTGGAGGGGATTTGTGGGGGAGAATGGCAAGAGGTTGGAGAAGAACACTCTTACTGTTTTTCAGGTTTTGGAGGAGCAAATGAGCAGGTGGGGGAGGAGAAACCAAGGTGCATCACCTTATATATGGGGCTAGGTCCCACATGTAATAGGGTGAGTGAAAAGAGTGGGTATGAGTGATTGGAGTGAGAAAAGGCATGGAGGGGATGTGCAGCCCACAAGTTCCCATGCAAGGTAGGACCCATGTGTCATTGATTGGTTAGGTAAGTGGGTAGAGGTAGGTAAAGTAAAAAGTGTTATAGTAGATATGTGCAGCCTACTCTCCTCTCTTATGAACATGGCCCACATGTCATTGACTAAGGTGAAATAACATGTGTGCAGTTTTGGAAAATGATTTTCAGGGTTTTGTTACTCTCTCTTTATGCAAGATGAATGTCCTAACACTTGTATGATTATAATTAAAAGAGGATTACAATGACATTACGGAAGACGTTAACATGGCAAGCCTTGCTTACCGGATTAGCGAAAATCGGGCTATTACATATTGGAAGCAACTAAAATTGATAAAGAAGACATGTTGACTTATCATCAGCATACATGCTGGAGTGAAGAAATAGAAACTGTGCGCATACTAGCATTAGTAAGAAATCAAGTCATGCTCTTTCTTGTGGATTCTGGGAGTTCACATAGTTTTGTGAATGTTGGGTTCTTGCACCGGATTGGTGGAGTACCAAAAAAGATGAAACCAGTTCAAGTAAGGGTGGCAAATGGCGAGATCTTGCAATGTGATAGCTGGGTACCCAAGATGGAATGGTGGTCTCAGGGTCACACATTTCAAACAGACTTGAGGGTGATTGAACTGGAAGCTTATGATGCCATTTTAGGAATGGGCTGGCTGGAGGCTCACATCCCCTATGGTTTGTGATTGGAAGAACGAATGGTAGAATTCAATCATAAGGGCTAGAAGGTTCAACTACAAGGAGTGAAGGGAAAGGAACAAGTTCAACTTACGTTGCTAACTATGGATCAATTAGATGAAGGAAAGGGAATGATATACGAGCTCTGGCTGTGTTAGAGTGGAAGGAATCAACTATGAAGGACTTGATACCAGCAACAATTGCAAAGGTACTAACCCAATATGAAGAAGTGTTTTCTGAACCAACTGAGTTGCCTCTAAAAAGAGTGTATGACCATACTATATCTTTGGTGCCAGGATCGGTACCAATAAACTCAAGACCATATAAATATTCTCCATTGCATAAAACCCAAATTGAGAGACAAGTATCTAAAATGCTCTCCTTAGGCATTATCAAACCGACTACCAGTCCCTTCGCCTTGCCTGTATTGCTAGTACAGAAGAAAGATGGATCTTTGAGGTTCTGTGCCGATTATCGTCGGTTCAACAATCTCACGATAAAGAACAAGTTTCCGATGTCTGTAATTGATGAACTATTGGATGAGTTGGTTGGCACCAGGTACTTTTCTAAGTTCGACTTGAGGACGGGCTATCACCGAATTCGGATGAATGAGGATGACGAGTACGGCATTCAAGACTCATCACAGTCACTATCAATTCAGAGTGATGCCATTTGGCCTTACTAATGCACCGGTGACATTTCAATGCATTACGAATTCCATCCTGGTGCCGTTTCTCAAGAAATTTGTAATAGTGTTCATGGATGACATACTTGTGTATAGTCCAGACCTTAATTCTCATACTGAATGCCTGGCATCGGTGCTACAAGCTCTACAGGACAACCATTTTTAAAAAAAAGTCCAAATGCATATTTGCTCAAAATCAATTGGAATACCTAGGTCATATAATCTTGGATTGAAAGACCATGTGGAGGTCTATCCTTGTGTGTGATGAGTAATTGACGAGTTTTGAGCTTGGTTTGATTTGAATTGGATTTTCGATTTAAAGCAATTTGAGTGTTGGGATAATCATTGAGAGAAATTATGATTGATTAATGATTTTGGGATAATCATTGAATATATGTGTGGGCATTGCTATGTGAAAGGTTTTTCCTTGTCTTTGATGGTTACAGGGTGACGGTGCTAGGTCATGGTGAGACAGAGGATGACCGGGACTAGGCGAGGAGCGTCGGAGGTCCAGACGATCGGGAGATCGCCGGAAAATGATCGAAGACGGAGTCCGGGCAAGCCAAGAAGATAAGGAAAGGAGGAGATGCTAGTTAGACGCCGCGTGGATCAAGGAAAGCCATCGGATTGCGGTCTAGTTGATAGGTTAGCGGGTCTAGGTAGTATGCTTTGAAAACCGTGCAAGAAAACCCGGTATGTGTGTGGGTTTTGGGTTATCCCTTGCATGGCTATGTGAGTGGGCAAATCCTAGCCCTTAGATGAGTTCTCTAGGGTTGAGGGCTGCATCCAAGGGTGGTAAGTGGCCCAAGAGTTGTATAAATAGGGGTGGAGGGTTAGCCTCCTCCCCTTGAAGGTTGTAGAGGTTTTTATGCTCCTTTGAGCTTTGCCCACCTCGTTGTGAGACTTTGTAAACCTCTTCCTTCCAGAAATGCAAATCTTTTTCATTCATGGTTGAATTTACATTACGCACTTACTTTATGTCTTAAATTCAGCATTTAAATTCCTACAAGTTACCTTCTCGTAATTTACTTTCTTGCAAATTGGATTTGCCTCCCCTCCTTCTAAATGTTGATCTTGAATGTTTTGAGTATGTTCATATGTTTTTACATCTCTTTTGCACTCTAGGATAGAGTAGAGATCATCTTTTCTATTATGTTGCAACTCTGTCAAGAACTTGTTCTTCGCGCAGCAGTCAGTGTTTATTTTTTAAAAAAATCTACAAAAATCCTTTTTGAGTAATTCTTATTAGATATTGTGCGGAACTCTCATATCCATCAGTTGAAAATTTTGGGAGTCCACTGGTTGCATAGTTTGGGCGCCATGAAGTGAAAACGGAGCCCCAAACCTTCTGCTCGAAGTTTCTGACTATCTGTGTTCTTTGATTTTTGCTGTTTGTTCTGTAAGGAGTTTTGATGTGAAATTTGGTGGAGTTCTTTATGACTCATTTTCTCATAGTTAAAAAATTCTCAAAATTTCTTAAGCAACCCACCATCCACATGTTCTAATTGAGGACAGTTTCTGGAAATTCTTGTTTTGCTTTTTTAAAAGTGGTTTTTGTGATTTGAATTGATCTCCTTTCTAAAAGCAAGAGTTGAATTAATTCCTTTTTTTTAGATACTAGACAACTTGGATTGTGACTCAAAAATCCTCACATATTCTATGGTACTCATCCATGCAAGCTAGGGGTACACATAGTTGTCTAGTTGTTCGGGTTTTTCACGATTTTCTTTACGCGATCTTTTCGAGGTATTAGTTGAAGTATTTTGGTGGAAAATTTTATTGGCGACCATTCACCGCCCCCCTCTATTTGCCATCTCGATCCTTCAATTGGTATCAGAGTTGATTTTGCTCTTCAATAGATCTTGACCGGTCTCGAGAGCCATGACGACAGACAAGTATTCCACCAAGCCTCCCATCTTTTATGGTGTCGATTTTCCTTTTTAGAAGTCCCGGATGGAGTCATACATCACTTCCCAGGGCTTCCTGATATGGCAGAAGGTGAAGCTCCCATATGAGGTTCCTGCCGATAAGAACGTCACGGCCGACAATATGGCTGACGTTGAGGCAAATGCTAAGGCGAGGAACATTCTCATACAGGGACTCAGCCATAGTGAGTATGATCAAATCTCTCACCTACGATCCTCTCACAAGATTTTGGTGACCTTCGATGCATACCATGAGGGCACTACCCAAATCAAGACCGTGAGACAGGATCAATACAAGCGTGAGTACAACAAGTTTGAACAACACGCTGGTAGAGTCTTGACGAGTGTTTCGGTCGATTTACAAAAATTTTGAGTGATCTCCGGGCAGTTGGTTGCACATACCCTGACTCAGATAATACTCGACACTTCTTGACCGCACTCGATCTTCGTGTTTGGGAGATGAAAGTGACCACCATTAAGGACACTACCGACTTGTCAGCCTTGACTCTTGACGGGCTCTATTCCCGACTCAAGACTCATGAGATCGACGTCGTCTCTTGCAAGACGAAATCACAGTCGATAACCTTGGTCACCGATCCCATTCGATCTTCTTTTGATTCTTCTGTTGGTTTTTCCCTCTCTGCCCTTTGCGAGCTAAGCGATGACCAACTGGAAAAATTTTTAGAAACTGAGCTTACTCTTTTAGCTCGCAAGTTTTCTTACGCCTACAAGAGCGTGAGAGAAGGGAAGAGAGATGGTGGGATCACCTGCTTCGAATGTGGTGGCCCCAACCACATTCGAGCGAATTGTCCCAAACTAGAGAAGGGCAAGAACGACTCCGGCGGTTCCGATAAGAACGACTACACCGATAAGGACCGCAACAAGAAGCCTCCAGTTCGCGAGCTGACGCACGAGAAGAAGTACCGCAACTTCTCCAAGAACAAGAAGCTCTTCCAACACGTCCTCGCCGCCCTTGACGACATCAACCTCTCCAACACGGAGACATGGAGCGACGAAGGCGAGGATGATCCGCAAGAGAAGAAAGGCGGTGACGACTTCTCCAGCATGTGCTTCATGGCGGACACCAACGGTATTAGCGACTCCGAGCTCCACAGTGACTCGGAAGAGGTACCTTCTTATGACCAGTTCAATGAAGCTTTTTGCAAATTAGAAAAAATTCATGCTAGAGCTAGGTGTATGGAGCTTGAGAAGGAAGTAGGTACCTTAACTCGAGAGTTAGCTTCTCTTAGATCTTCTCCCTTCCGAGTCACTGATGACTATTCTTTGTGTGATGCTTTGCTTATGGAGCTTGAGAACCTAAGGACCTTGCATGATAGTGTGCAAACTGAACTTGAAAGTCTTAGGTTGGAGAATGCTAGCACTTGTACGATTGATATTTTCTCTCTAGATGCTAGTTTTCTTCATGCTCATGCTACTCCATCATGTGAAAATTGTCCTTAGTTACTTGCTGAAATAGATACTATGAGTGTTCACCTTAGGAACCTTTCTTCTAGAAATGATGAACTCGAAATGCATCCTTCTAAGGACCCTGTCAGCTCGTGTGAGGGCTGTAAGCAACTAAAACTTAACAATAAAACTTTAAATTTCAAATATGCTAAACTTGATATGGACTTACTAGATAAGTCACTTAAGAGTTGCTTGCATTGTTCTGTGATTGAGGGGGACTTGGATAAAATCTAAGTCGAGTTTAGGAAGAAGTTAGAAGACTAAGCCCATAGGATTAGAGAACCTCCTTGTGTTTCTTGTGAGGCCCTCAAGATTGAGGCAGCCGTGCTGAGAGAGAAAAATGCACGTGCTGGTGTTTCTTTTTCTCTTTCTGGTTCTTCTTCTTCCTCTCACCCCTGTTCTTCATGTGCCTCTCTCTTCCGGAAGTGTGAGTATCTCATGAGCACTCTCGAGAAGTTTGTAGGAGGTAAGAAAAAGCTAAACCTCATTCTAGACCAATAAAAAATTAGTAGATTTAATCAGGATCTAGGATTTGACTACATGGAGCACGCTAGAACTCATCCTCCTACCATTGTACGTGGATCCAAGAGTAGAGAGATTGTGGTAGCTCCCAGGGCGAGTACCACTGTGTTTAGGTTTGCTGGGGTTGTCCATGGGACTTCTGAACAGAATGGTGCTTCTCCTGTCACTTCTGTCTCTAGTAAGGTGAAGTATTCATGCACCTTCTGTAAGAAGGATGGTCACCTAGTAGATTTCTGTTTTAGCGGTGCCAAGATCACGAGGCGTGAGTGTGTTGCTGCTCTTAGGGGTATTCAGGGTCATCCCCAGACTCTGAGTACTCCTAAGGCACACACTGCTACTAGACAAGTTAGAGAGTCGCCCATTTTTGGGCAGCGTCTAGAACTCGGTTTTCATGTTGTTCAGTCGAGTTTTAGTCTTGGAGTTGCTCATGGTCAATCTTTCCGCCGTGCTCTTGATATTCCTCATTTTTTCTTTCGAGGTAGATATCAGCGGCGTGTGGTGTTTTCAAGTTGGAGATTTAGGCAACCTCATTGGGATGGTCTAGCCTTTGCACCACGGTGGGCCAAACCAATGATAGCTCCTACATCTTCTACTAGAGTTGCTTCATCTGATTTTGTGAGAATCGAGCTTCAGAGAGACACTAGAGTCCAGTCTTCTCCTTCTGTGGCTGGTACTTTGAGACATCATGTGATTCAGTATTGGGTTCCCAGGTCCTCACTTTATCCTAGTACTGAGTCTTCTCTCTCTCTTTTGACTTGATCAGGTTTGTCGGATTGGGAAGGGAGATGTTTGGATTGTTGACTCCGGTTGTTCTCGCCATATGACCGGAGACTCCGTTGGTTCTCTTCCATAGTCCGAGCCCCCGGTAATGAATTGATCACTTTTGGGGATACTTTTTTAGGTAGAGTCATTGCTAAAGGTACTGTCTACATTAATGAAAATTTTATTCTTAAGGACGTTGCCGTAGTGAGTAAGCTGCAATATAATTTGCTTTCTGTTTCTCAGCTTATCGATGACCCTTTCGAGGTAAGCTTTAAGAGTAATGTTTGTAGAATCCTTGATTCATTAGGAGAGTTAGTTTGCGGGATTTCTAGATTTGGGAGTCTTTCATGCTGATTTTTCTGTTTCTTCTGGAGACTCTCTTCAGTGTTTGATTGCTTCTGAGTCCCGTGATCTCTCTTTCTGGTATTGGACACTTGGTCACATTGGTTTTGATCATTTGACCAGAGTTAGCAGCCGTGATCTTATTCGTGGTTTGCCCAAACTCAAGATGGTCAAAGAATTAGTTTGCTCTCCCTGTCGACATGGCAAGATGGTTACTGCTTCTCATCCTCTAGTCACCGTAGTGATGACTGATGCACCAGGACAGCTTTTACATATGGACACTGTTGGTCCAGCTAGAGTGGAGTCAGCAGGAGGGAAGTGGTATGTCCTTGTCATTGTTGATGATTTTTTGAGATATTCTTGGGTATTTTTCATAGCCTCGAAGGATGAGACTTTTTCTCACTTTAGGGGATTTGTTAGTAGGTTGTCTATTGAGCTCCCAGGTGCATTAGGAGCTATACATAGTGATAATGGCACCAAGTTCAAGAATTCCTACTTTGAGAGTTTCTGTATGGAGTCTGGTTTAGAACATCAGTTCTCTTTTCCCTACGCCCCTTAGCAAAATGGCGTAGTGGAAAGGAAGAACGGGACCACAGTTAAGATGGCGAGACGATGCTAGATTAATCTGATACTCCTAGAAAGTTTTAATGAGGCTATAATTCTTTGCTTGTTATGTTTCCAATCGCATTTTCTTGAGAGCATATTTGCATCGCACTTCTTATGAGTTGAGGTATGGGCGAAAGCCCAGTGTTTCTCATTTTCGCGTTTTTGGTTGCAAGTGTTTTATCTTGAAGTCTAGTAACCTAGATAAGTTTGAGTCTCGTTCTTCTGATGGTATTTTTCTAGGTTACTCGACTTCTTCTCGTAGTTATAGGGTCTGGAGTTGTGATGTGAATAGGATTATAGAGACCTGTGACGTGACCTTTGATGAGGCTAGCCCAAGAGCTAGACCTGATATTTTAGGTTCTTCTTATGCCTCCAAGATCATCTTTGTAGAGAATGAGGATGATGGAGATGATGGTGTTCCACCTGATCCAGTTCCCTCTATACTTGAGGTGCCTCCTATTTCTATTTTTGCACCTTAGGGAGATCAGCCTTTGCCTTCAGACTCTCCTTTAGCAAGTGGCTCTGTTCCTTCCTCTTCTGCTCAAGAGTTAGAGGCCACTTCTGCTTCTGGTCCTCTTCATCATATTCAGCGTTCTCATCCACCTGAGCAGATCATTGGTGATCTATTTGAGCGTGTTACGCGCTCAAAATCAGGCTTATCTTCTTTCTGTCTTCACTCTGACTTTGTTGCCTCTTTTGAGCCAAAGAATGTTACTCATGCATTATCCGATGAATCATGGATTAATGCTATGCATGAAGAATTGGAAAACTTTGAGAGGAACAGAGTCTGGCAGCTTGTAGAGCCCCCATCTGGTCATAATGTTATTGGCACCAAGTGGGTGTTCAAAAACAAGCAAAGTGAGGATGGGGTTATCATTCGCAACAAGGCTAGGCTAATTGCACAGGGCTTCACTCAGGTTGAGGGTCTTGACTTTGAGGAGACCTTTGCCCTTGTAGCTAGACTAGAGGCGATTAGAATCCTACTTGCATTCTCTGCATCCCAGGGCTTCAAGCTCTATCAAATGGATGTCAAGAGTGCATTTCTCAATGGCTTCATTGAGGAAGAGGTGTATGTCAAATAATCTCCAGGATTTGAGAACCCCAAATACCCGAACCATATCTACAAGCTTTCTAAAGTCTTGTATGAACTTAAGTAGGCCCCTAGAGCTTGGTGTGAGAGGTTTAAGTCCTATCTTCTCAATCATGGTTTCAAAATAGGTATAGTAGACAAAACTCTATTCATCAGACATCAGGATTCTCATTTCCTTCTTGTCCAGATTTATGTGGACGATATTATCTTTGGTGGCTCATCTTACTCTCTTGTGTCTTATTTTTCTAAGGTGATGAGCACAGAATTTGAGATGAGTGTGATGGGTGAGTTGAGCTACTTCCTCGGCTTCCAAATCAAGCAGAATCGGGAGGGTACTTTCCTACACCAAGGTAAGTACACTCGGGATCTCCTGAGGAGGTTTGATATGTCTAATGGAAAGCCCGTGATGACTCCTATGGCCACCACTGCTGTCCTTGAGCCCGGTGAGGATGGTGAGCCTACTGATCAAAAGGAGTTTCGGAGCATGATTGGCTCCCTCTTGTATCTTACTGCCTTGCGGCCGGACATACACTTTGCTGTGTGTATGTGTGCTCGCTTTCAGGCTTCTCCTCGCGTCTCTCATCGCCAGGCGGTGAAACACATCTTTAGGCACCTTCGAGCTACCATTAATTATGGTATCTGGTACTCTTCTTTCTCTTGTCTATCCCTTAGAGCCTTTTCCGATGCTGACTTTGCCGGCTGTAGGATAGATAGGAAGAGCACTTCTGGCACTTGCCAATTCATTGGCACTTCTCTTGTTTGTTGGTCATCTAGGAAGCAGTCCGGTGTTGCCTGATCTCACCGATGAGGCGAGTATGTTGTTGACCAAGTCTTGTGGCAGTGCTTTGGATAAGATCGACCTTACGGGACTTTGGGTTAGAAATAGAGAGTGTTCTATTTTTCTGTGATAACACTTCTGCTATCTGCATTGCAAAGAACCCAGTGCAGCATTCCCGGACCAAGCACATGGATGTTAGATATCACTTCCTTACAGACTATGTGGAGAAAGGAGATATAGTGCTTCAGTTTGTGGAGAGTGACCACCGTTGGCCGATATCTTTACCAAGCCTTTGGATAGCTCTAGGTTTGTTGCCTTGAAGAGTAAGCTTAGAGTCGTGTGCCCTTACAGCCTTCTGTGAGGGGGAGCTGATCTATATATTATGTATTATATTTTATTTCATTTCAGTTTTTCCTTTCTTTTGTTTTTCTCTGAGTGCTTATGGGTTTTATTTATTAGAGTTATGAGTTCACATCACTTAGACTTCTGGCATGCTTTTGCATGGACCTCTCATCTTGTGTTTTAGGTTGCTATCATGCTTAATTAGCTGTACTCTCTTCTCTCTAGGTTGAGTTCCCTCACAGTCTTATAAGTCTAGCATGTGTTGGGCCCCTTGTGTAGACAGGGTCTGTGTGCACTCCTTAGTTTGGGATCTAGAGGTAGATTCCCTATGTCAGTCATTGGGGAAGGTGAGAGCGAGTCTAAGCCATAGTGTTCTCTACTATCTTCTCTTTACTTTATAGGTACCCAGTTTGCAGTTTCTTATTTTCTTCTCTCCATTCTGTATTTCTGGTTTTGATTGAGTTATTTTGGATCCTTCAATTGATATTTTTCTTAAACTTAATCTTGTTAATAACTCAAGTTAAACCAGATTTGTGCTTAAAATTGAATCACATGTTGAGGGGAGTTTAAAAATCTGTCTCGTGCATTGCATATAGACTTGATTTTTCATTTTATGAGCTTTATCTACTATGCAAATGATCCATGCTTCATTTTATACACCATGCTATATTATAAAGAAAATTACTTGCTTAGATATGTCCAAGTTTATTTATCTTGCTAAGCTTGCAAAATTAAAAAAAAACTTTACAAGAAAAACTTGATAAAACATGTTGCGTTTACTTGCTAAGTTTCTTCTCTAGGTGTATTTGCCATGATTTGTGAAATTCTGGAATTCTCTAGAGTCCATATAGCAACTTGGGTGAATCTTGTTTGATCCATACTTGAGTCCTTCACTAGATTAACAATGAAAATACCAAAATGAAAGTGAAGCAAAATTGACTCTTTTTGTGCGCATTAGACTCAACACCTCACATTCACAAGACGGCTTCTCATTGCACTTGAGATGAACTTAGAATGTGTTGTGTATGACCAAGATCATTCTTTTAAGAGTCCCTCTTGAGATGATCGATTATGGCTTGAGTCAATTGCTTTAAAAATGCAAAAAAAAAACATACATGGGTAAAGAATGCAAATAATATCAAACATTTGCAACCCGCTATGTCTTTCAAAAATTTAAAGAAAAATTTGCATACAATAAAAAAAATTTAAGCTCGAAGGATTTTGTATGAACTTCTAGATTCTCCAAAGTATTGAGTAGGTTGAACTCTAGGTTTTCCATTTGATTCTTTGAATGGTTTTGCTTCTAATTTTAAAACTAATGGCAAGTATTGCTCATGTTCATTTTTGTAAAAAATGACATGGTTTAAATTAAATCTTGCTAGCAAAATGTTTATTTGCACTTGGACAAACCTTAGCTTAGTCTATTTTTGCCATAACTTAGCTTGGTGTCATAACTTGTCTTGTTGGTCACTTGGATAATCTTTAAAGCTCCCTTAGGCTGCATTACTTTCATAAAAATAACAAAAAAAGGGGGAGAAAAGAAAATACTTTCTTGATGCCTATATTGCCAAAAGGGGGAGAACTCGTTAGAAAAGGCATCATTAACAACAAAAATATGAACAATCTTAATTCTTATGATATTTGTTAATCCTTGCTATCTTTCATAGATCATAAGTATTTCTAATTGCCAACTTGGTCATGTTCTTGATTTCTATTTCTTTGATCAAGTTTAGCTTTGCATTCAAATTGCTTTCTTCTCTTATTCAAACTCAAAACTTATGCCTTTTCATGTGTTTGTCAATATACTCATCAAGGGGGAGATTGAAAGACCATGTGGAGGTCTATCGTTGTGTGTGATGAGTAATTGACGAGTTTTGAGCTTGGTTTGATTTGAATTTGAGTTTGATTTGAATTAGATTTTCAATTTAAAGCAATTTGAGTATTGGTTGCTTTTCCTAGTGCTAGGCCTAGGAGTAGTAAAGACCGAAACTTTGAGAGAAATTATGATTGATTAATAATTTTGGAATAATCATTGAATATATGTGTGGGCATTGCTATATGAAAGGTTTTTCCTTGTCTTTGATGGTTACATGGCAACGGTGCTAAGTCATAGTGAGGCGAAGGAAGACCGGGACTAGGCAAGGAGCGTCGGAGGTCCAAACGGTCAGGAGATCACCGGAAGATGATTGGAGATGGAGTCCGGGCAAGCCAAGAAGACATGGAAAGGAGAATATGCTAGTTAGACGCCGCGTGGATCAACGAAGGCCGTCAGATTGCGGTCTAGTTGATAGATTAGCGGGTCTAGGTAGTATGCTTTGAAAACCGTGCAAGAAAACCCGGTATGTGTGTGGGTTTTGAGTTAGCCCTTGCATGGCTGTGTGAGTGGGCAAATCCTAGCCCTTAGATGAGTTCTCTAGGGCTGAGGGCTGCATCCAAGGGTGGTAGGTGGCCCAAGAGTAGTATAAATAGGGGTGGAAGGGTAGCCTCCTCCCCTTGAAGGTTGTAGAGGTTTTTGTGCTCCTTTGAGCTTTGCCCACCTTATTGTGAGGTTTTGTAAATCTCTTCCTTTTAGAAATGCAAATCTTTTTCATTCATACTTGAATTTACATTACACACTTACTTTATATATGTCATAAATTCAGCATTTAAATTCCTGCAAGTTAACTTCTCGTAATTTACTTTCTTGCAATTTGGATTTGCCTCCCCTCCTAAATGCTTATCTTGGATGTTTTGAGTGTGTTCATATGGTTTTACATCTCTTTTGCACTCTAGAATAGAGTAGAGATCATCTTTTCTATTAAGTTACAACTCTGTCCAGAACTTATTCTTCATGCAGCAGTCAGTGTTTGTTTTTTATAAAAATCTAGAAAAATCTTTTTTGAGTGGTTCTTATTGGATATTGTGTGGTAATCTCATATCCATCAGTGTAAAAATTTGGGAGTCCACTGGTAGCACAGTTTGGGCGCCATGAAGTGAAAACCGAGCCCCAAACCTTCTACTCGAAGTTCCTGACTGTCTGTGTTCTTTGATTTTTTTTATGATTTGTTTGTAAGGATTTTTGCTATGAAATTTGGTGGAGGCCTTCATGACTAATTTTCTCATTGTAAGAAAAATTCTCAAAATTTCTTGAGCACCAGAAACCCACCATCCACTTGTTCTAATTGAGGACAATTTCTGAAAATTCTGCTTTTGCTTTTCTGAAAGTGGCTTTTGTGATTTGAATTGATCTTCTTTCTAAAAGCAAGAGTTGAATTGATTCCTTTTTATTTTGGATACTAGACAACCAGGATTGTGACTCAAAAATCCCCATATATTCTATGGTACTCATCCATGCAAGCTTGGGGTACACATAGTTGGCTAGTTGTTCGGGTTTTTCACGATTTCCTTTGCATGATCTTTTCAAGGTATTAGTTGGAGAATTTTGGGGGAAAATTTTATTGGCGACCATTTACCCCCCTCTATTCGCCATCTCGATCCTTCATGGATGAAGGTGTTGCAACAAATCCTCAGAAGACTCAAGTTATGCTTGAGTGGATGAGACCAATGAATGCAACGGAATTACATGAATTCTTGGGGTTAACCGGATATTACAGGAAGTTTGTGAGGAATTACGGACTCATAGTTAAACCATTAACAAACTTATTTAAGAAAAAGGCATTTGAGTGGGGTAGGAAAGCTGAAGAATCATTCATATAATTGAATCAAGCCATGGTGTCCACACCAGTATTGAAGCTGCCCAACTTTGAACAGAGATTTGAAGTTGAAACAGACACCTGCAATCAAGGAGTCAGAGTAGTTCTAGTGCAATAAGGACATCCAATTGCCTTCTTCAGTAAAGCCTTAGGCCCAGTGCATCAGCAGCTGTCCATTTATGAAAAAGAATTCTTGGCATCAATGCTAGCGGTTGAAAGATGGTGACCATATCTACAACATAGTAACTTTGTTATCAAAACGGATCACTAAAGTTTGTGTTATTTAGAAGAACAACAATTACATTCGGAGATGCAATGGAAAGCTATGACACGACTCATGGGTTTGTAGTTCAAAATAGCTTACAAAAAGAGGAAGGAAAATGTGGTGGCAGACGCATTATCTAGGGCATGGCAACTTATGGTAATGCAATCGATATCCAAAGTGCAACCAGCATGGATTCAAGAAGTTATTAATTCCTATGGCATGGATCCTGAGGCACAATAGCACCTAGCACAACTTGCAATACATAGCCCGGATGAGAAAGGGTTTGAGCTACGACAAGGTTTGATCAAGAATAAGGGCAGAATCTGGATTGGAGATAACTTAGCACTTCAAACAAAATTAATTATAGCTTTCCACTCAAGTGCTACATGGGGTCATTCAGGAATTCATGCTACATATCAAAGGCTCAAGAAGTTATTTTGCTGGAATAAAATGAGGCAAGGAGTTGAGGATGTAGTTAAACAATGTGAGATCTATCAATTTGCAAAAAGTGAAAGAGCAAAACCTATGGGATTATTACAACCCTTACTGATTCCAACAGAGGCTTGGCAAGATTTGACTATGGACTTAATTGAGGGTTTACCAACATCTGAAGGGTATAATGTGATCATGGTGGTGGTAGACAGGTTTCAAAGTATAGTCACTTCATTGCACTCAAGCATCCTTACTGCTCAGAAGGTGGCTAAGTTGTTCTTGGAACAAGTTGTGAAACTTCATGGCATGCTAAAAACCATTACATCAGATCATGACAAGGTATTCACTAGCACATTTTGGCAAGAATTGTTTAAAGCTTTAAACACTAAACTGCAATTGAGCACTGCTTATCACCCCGAAACAGATGGGCAAAGTGAAAGAGTGAATCAATGCATGGAAATGTACCTAAGATGTGCATTCCAAAATTCACGAGAAAATGAAAAGCTTAGTTAGCCTTAGCCGTATTTTGGTACAACACGAATTTCCATTTATCCTTGGGGTGCTCTCCATTCAAAGCATTGTATGGAAGAGAACCGAATTATGATGCTATTCCAAGTGTGTTGGGAGATGAATCAAAGGAAGTTGCTGAATTGCTATTGGACCAAGAGATGCACAAGGAGATGATCAAGTAGCAGCTAGCACGAGCACAAAATAGAATGAAACCTCAGGCGAACAGAAAGAGACAAGATAGGCAGTTTGCAGTAGGAGAGAAAGTGTTGCTCAAGTTACAGCCGTATGCGCAAACGCCATTAGTAAACAGGCTGTATCTGAAATTAGCATACAAATTTTTTAGACCTTATACAGTTAATGAAAAGATTGGATAGACAGCTTACCGACTAAATTTGACATTAGAAAGTCAAATTCACCCGGTATTTCATGTCTCACAATTGAAGGCTTTCAATCCTGATTATTCACCGGAATTCACTAAACTACCGAAGATTGTAGAATTCGATGCAAGACAAACAGAGCTGGAAGAAATTCTCGAAAGGAGATTGGTAAAACAAGGGGATTCTGTAGTAACACAAGGACTAGTGAAGTGACTAGTATTCCAGTGGAATCAGCCACCTGGGAGGATCTTAGGGGCTGTTTGGGGGGTTGTGCTTCAGCTTTGAGCCAAAAGCACCCCTAAACAGCATGGTTGCAAAGTAGATCGGAAACTAAACCATAGCAGAAGCACTCCCAAAAGCTACAGCTGTTAGGGAGGAGCTTTTCAGCTGTGGTTTCGCTTGACCACCTCCCACCTCGGTCGCTCTGCCTTCTCAATCTCTGCCACCCTGCCTTGCCGCCTACACATCACCTCCCCACTCGGATGCTGCTGTACTTCGCTTTGTTGCTACCTCCCTACTCGGTTGGCCCCTAAAAACTACAACTATAACAGCCAGTTTGCCAAACAGTATAACAAGAAAAGCCACAGTCACCAGCTACAACCAAAAGTAGCTTTTTAGCCCAGGCGTAGCTCCCCCAAATAGACCCTTAGTGTCCTGCAAAAATGGTTTCCTGCGGCTATTGCTTGGGGGCAAGCAATGTCTCCAAGGGGATAATGTAAAAGTTCACGGGCATGATAAGTGAATGCCAACGGCTCAGATTAGAGATGAGTGTAATCAGGAGAATCTAATGGTGATTAGGTGGGTAACAAAGTTTCAGTAAAAGCATTACAGCAATAATAAAGGCAGGATGCGCTGGTAATTGAGTTGGGGGTAAATTTAGTGAGTTACATTCTATTACCGAGTTAGACTCGATGGGTACAACCCTTGTAAGGAGAAGAGGAAAAAGACAGATTATGAAATGGAATGAAACCTTGTTTTGCTTTTCGCTTCTGTTCTTCTTTTCTTCCTTCTTCTTCTCTCTGGCGACTCTTCTTTTGAGCAAGTGCTAGGCATCTCATGCACCGAAGTGATTCAGCTGCAAGGGGAAGTAACAGGTTCATTCGATGTCCACGTGCTTCTTCATCTTTTCATCTAATGCCTACTCACTCTGAAACACGAAAATTTTTAGTGGGCGACAACCCACGAAAATAATACCATCTTAAGCGAAAATAGTTATTTTAAATGGCAATAGCCTTATTTTCATCGGACCATGGCCGTCAGAGATAAGGAGCTGAAAGTTAGCTTAATTTTCGTCGGCAATCAACGAAAGTTACTGCGGAAGCCACAATTTTAAATAAACCCACGATGGTAAGCGAAGTAATTAATTTCGTCGGTTTTCTACTCGCCCACGAAAGTTAATAAGATTAATTTTAAATCGGTTTTAGTCGAGCCCACGAAAGTTAATGGTTTATTTTAAATAGGTTTACGTCTAGCCCACGAAAGTTACTAAGGTTAATTTTCGTCGGTTTATGTCTAGCCCACGAAAATTAATAAGGTTTATTTTAAATCGGCACAATCAGCCAATTTAAAATAAATTAGGTTAATTTTTGTGGGCTTTTTCGCCCACTTAAAATTATTCGGAGCCGACAAAAAAAACAGCCCTTTGTTTAACCCATTTTTCATACATATTTAGACAAATATCATTCATTTATACATATATCATCCATTCATTCATCCACCCACATATATCATCCATTCATTCATCCACATATATCATTCATCCATTCATTCATCCACATATATCATCCATTCATTCATCCACATATATCATTCATACACATATATATCATTCATTCATCCACACATACTGCTAGTCATACACATAATATCATTCATCCACACATAATAATATCATTTCACAGATTATTACCAAACATCTCAAGATTACATATCACGAGAGTCATTTGAGTTGTGGCCGCTACCTGCAGAGCCAAATAGGTTTTGAACGAATTGAGATGGCCTCTCGGAATCCTAAAGATCAAAATTCACGATTAGTCAAAAATTGTGGGAAGTAACAAAACTAAGCAAGAATATGACAAGTGACAAACGAACACGCTCTCCAGTCTTTCTTTGGTATTTGTGGTGGCGGAGTTTGGTAAACCTGGGGCGTGTTGTCCCCGATCCCTACGATCTGATGAGACCAAATTTAACTAGATTAGAGTAAGTTCGCCAAATTGACCAAATTTAACTGTTCAAATAAGTAGATAACATAACACCATATGGGCCACTTCCAACATAGTTTAATCTTGGGTAACTACTTAGACCCTTTGCCATGCCCTACTGATTAGGATGATCACTTTCACGACAAGCTGAATTTAGGGAAAATAGGGTGGGTGCCCAACACACAGTGTCTGATCAAATGCATGCATTGTTTTTCAAACATGCTTAGGTCAAAACTTAAGTGATCCAAGGCGGGCATTTGTTCATGGAGACAAATGCTACGGTTTCATGATGTCGAGATGAGACTTTATTATTGATCGGTGGTTACACATTGCTCCTCTCAAGGGGAAAAATTGAAAGCCACATAATATTAGTATCGATGAGTACAACATTTCGTGACAACGCCTTGACTTTGTGCGACTTAGGTGAGTGATGGTATAAAAGTGATCACACGGAGAGGTCGAGTTCGTTTCAGGATGTGCTTCTTTATGCTTGAAATGAGTTGTTGCCGGGTGCTAGTTTCAATGCGAGGTCCTTGCAAAAGGGATATGTTGGGATGAGCATGATCTTCTAGAAGAAATCAATGGAATTTAGCAACATAATCGGTGTAGTATTAGATACATGGATAGATGAATGAACAATTAATTAATGGTCCTTGCCATCGATTGATGACTCATTGAAGCATTGACCCTTTTGTAAAATTGTAGTCACCGTGATTCGATTTTAGTTTCAGGAGGATGAGGCTGATTTCTCTTGGTAATTAACATGGTGAATCTAACCAGGACAATTTTGTTCTTTTGCCAAGTTTTAACAAACAAAACATGTCATAAACATACTACTGATCGTGTTGAGCATCCATATATCGCTAGAAAAGACCAAGTTTAGCTAACTTTGAGCTACAGGAGAAGGTCTTGGAGGATACATCCCCATTGTGGCGGTGGTGGTGGCGGCCGCCATGGTGGAAAGACAATGGTGCAGCCTCTTCTGGAACATTGCTGTAAATGCAATGTGTCATTTCATATATTATTGCATGCTCGAATGCTAGCTGTTGAGGGCTCAGACTTACTTGAATAGCCACTTTCTTTGTACACGCATCTTGAGCATAGTATGCCTCCTACAACCTTTGATGTTCATCCCACGCCTTAGCTCCTCATGAGCCTAGCAACCTCTACCTCCTACTCTGAGGGGCGACGATTACTACTAACCCCCGAGCTCTGCGAAGAAGACCCCCTCTGAGCTCGCACCTCCCTCGAGTCAATCACTCCGGTGAGCATGGAGTACCTTCAAAATACAGGAACACAAAGGCTTTAGAACTTCAATTTATTGCTCGCATTAACAAAGTTTGAGAAACTATGACATTTTACCGTCCATGGCCCTTTCCGCCTCCGTTAGCATGCTGCGGCCATGCCGTCAATACGTTTCGCCAATCGTAGCCTTCACCATGGCCTTTGACCATTTCACGCCCATATCTCTCCTGCAGTGAGCGAACCATACAACTTAGAGCTCGAAGTTGATGAGAACTCAATGAAAATTGTGGATAACTCACCGGTCGATCTAAGGCCACCGAGTGCACAAATGCACAGGGTGTGATGGGTCTCGTCCTTATGACCTCGCACATAAACTTGATGTCACTCGGTGAACACCACTTTGAGCCTCCTATAGCTAGGGGTTAGTGGCATACATATACTTGTGAATATGTTCTTGCAAATATTTGGTGCGACCTGTCTTACCATGCGTTTAGCCATACGGATGTGTCCATCATCGCCATACGTATGGCCTCCGCCTCGCCTCTGCGATCTCTGTGCTTCCTTGACTTCGCGATCCATTCAGAGAAGCCCATTCTTCGACAAAGAGCCCAAGAAGCATCTGGGCGGTCTTCCATCCACGGAAGTGTGACTGCACACATGTGTTAATACATCAAAACAATATTAACATCACAACCTAATGACCATGAACCCTAATATGCTTTACCTGCCCATACTGTTCTTCGGTCAAGTAAGTTTCCAAAGTGATTTAAACTTGCTAGTTCGACGCCCTATGCCCTTCAAGTACATATTTGTTGCTTGAATCCGGGCATTGGAGAATGCATCCTCGAGTACCTTCGTTGCATTGGCATGGAACACATTAGTCGCGTGGCCCAATTAGGCGGGGATCGACCCAAGCAGTAGCGTTTACGCAATGTCAAATTTAAGAATTGTTATTACAAAATTATAGAACTCAACAATTTCATGACTCAAAATAATAGCTGAACAAAATAATGATAAAGTCGATGAAGTACAACAAAACAATTAATGATTCAGATGTCCTACTATGTCTTTTGTAGTCCTACTTCAAACAAAGAAAAGGGCAAAAATTTTGTTTCACATGGATCATGAAGGAGGCCGCGGATTGGCCGAAAGGTGTGAACCCATCCGTCGCCAACCCAATGCAAACATTTCTCGCATCGCGGGTGAAGTCTGCGTCAAAGTTGTCCAGAGCCCTCCATGCCTCACCATCAGACGGGTGCACCATCACTCCGTCATTCTCACGTACACCTTCCTTATGCCACCTCATGTGCCTAGCGGTTCTCTTTGAGAGAAGCAGTCGTTTGACCCGCGGTGTAATCGGCATGTAACGAAGTTGCTTATGTGCAACATCAGTCATCACCTTTGCACCATCTTCATTTACGACCTCGACGTACCTCGGTTTGCCACACTTTAAGCACTTCTTCTCATTCTTATACCCTTTCCAGAAAAGCATGCGATTGTCTTTGCACACATCAATCTTCTCATATTTCATACCGAGAGTAGAAACCAATCTCTTGGCATGGTACATATCTTTGGGCATGTTATGAGGCTTCGGAAGCACATCACTGATCAAGTTGGAGAGCTCGTTGTAACAATTATTCGAGAAGGCAAACTTTGACTTAATGGCTATGAGCCGTGTCACAAAAGCTAGGAGGGTCACTTCTGTTAGTTCGTGCAACGGCTCTTCCGAAGCTTTGAGGGCCTCGAAGAACCTTTCAACCTCTGGTGTAGGCGGATCCTCGGAATGTAGTTCGAACTCCGGCCGTATAGCTTCAAGCATCTCGTCCATCCTATCATCACCCGCCCTATCATCATCTACCTCTTCTACTTCAGCTTGAGAGAATGACTCACCGTGGTGCACCCTGACTCATAGCTTGGCATGAAACCGTCTTGACAAAGGTCTAGCGTCACCTTTGTCTTATCATGTTTGGACAAATTTTGGCACTTGCCGCATAGGCACCTCACCTTATCGGTACTAGACAAAAGCATACGGTTCACAAAAGCCGTAGTCTTGACCACCCACTCATCCGAGTGAGCCCCACTCTTATCCCAACCATCATACATCCATCGCCAATCGTCACCCATACTTGAGGCTATAGATTAAAGCAAGTGTAAAGAACATGTGTCATGGGATTTAAAGCGTGGAACACTTGGCTAAAGCAACTGTCAATATCTTTTAAATATTTAAATTAGATATGTAAAAATGGTATGGCTAAAGCAACTGCCTTATAAAAATAAATGGAGGGAGTATATACAAAAAAGAATATTGTCACATAAGTGCTTTAAATCTACCACAATACTGAACAAACCCTAAATCATGGAAATAGCAGGAACGCAACAATAAGCACCCATGCATACTTGGATGGTCAAATGGACATATTAACTTGTGCACCAAGAACACAATGTTGCATCTTTAATTATTGACAAACTAAAGCTCTCACATCCTCCTCTATGTCTCTTTTAGACAAGATCATAATATCTCATAGCAAAAAAGGAAAGAAAAAAGAAGTGACAATGATCTTCAATGTCTAACCAGCAGTACTCCAGCACAAGCTAGTTTCTTTACCACCCATCTGTAGCGAGTAAAGATCGAACAAGCAAAAGAAATTTATGGAATATATATGTTCAGTGGTTATAACAATCTAAATTCAACAAAGACAACAGTTAGATCAAGGTTCTTAGTTTAATTACTGCAAATTGAAAAAAATTCGGGATAGGCCATCCCTTGTCTCAGTGGCTCAATGAGACAAGGGATGGCATATCAGATTTTAACAATTGCAGTGGCATCTAAAAAATTTCCCCATCTGGGTGTTGTAAAAGCAGTGTATGAGTTCTTATATGCTCCAGCTTAAGGAAAAGTGCACAAAATTTTGAGTCAGTAGTTACTAACTATTGACAGTAGATCAGCTCAACTCACTTCCTTAAGAATTTGTGCAGTTTTCTTAATTGAGGAACATAGAAGCATTTTTTCAAAACTGTTAACTCTATATACTTCTAGATTACCATCTACAGGATAGATTTATGTCAGGAAGTAGGAAATAGTTAATCTGTAGGTTGTTTTGGTGGTTGTGACATTGCGTTGGAATAATCCACATGAAGCTGATAGGGTGTTATTTATTGCCTATTTCTGTTGCCTATCTATTGGAATATTTGTACTGTAGTATCTATTGCAGTTTGCAACCGAGTACCAACAGTTCATATGCTTTTCAAAGGTGATACCTATCGTCCCATAAAAGTTGCATCTGATTTAGCTTCCATATTCTGCCGAGCTGTTGTTATTGATTTGAAACTCAAAGAAGTCAAGTGTTCTGAACTTGGTGATCATAGGCCTCCATGTTGTGCAGCCCAGCCTTCACACAAACAGAACATATAAAGTTGGATGATACTGTGTTTGATGACCGAAAAATACCTAGACATTCGGCTATTATTTGTTGACTTTTCAGGCTGTTGTCTGAAAAAGTCTGGCAATATGTTTAATGGCATTAGCTTTCAGTGTAGTGAACTGAGTGGCAATCTTCAGGCCTATCATTCTTACACATGCAAAACAGACAGAAGCGGTTATTGGCTCTGTGACAATATCACCATTCGCCAAGTCCCCAGTGCTTTGACAAGAGTATGAAAATAGAATTTGTCTGGTCTATAGTCCAAATTAACATTCCACGCAAAAAGGAACTAAAGTTGCTCTGTAGGAAGGATGCATGAAAAATTCTTCTCATGAACGATATTGGAGATTTGAGAAGAACAATGGTGGCACTTCAATGTTCTTAAAGGGATTACATCCGTACTATATGAACTTGACAAAAACACATGCACACCCTAATTTTGTAAGATCACAGAAAAACAAATACCTTGCGATTTTGTATGCCGTGGGGACTGGGGAAGATCTACTCGGCTCCGCGTCTGGCGGCAGCCGGGCGGGCGACGGGCGACGCGTCTGGCGGCCGCGGCGTGGAAGAACTGCTCGGTGGTGGGACGGGCGGACGGCGTCTGGGCGGGCGGCAGCGGCGGCGTGGAAGATCTGCTCGGCGGCCGGGACGGGCGGCGACGCCCGGGCGGCAGAGACAGGAGAAGATCTCCTCGCGCCACGGAGATCGGGCAGCGTCTGGGCAGGCGGGACAGACGGCGTCTGGGGCGCGCTGAAGCGGGGGCGACGGCGACATCGGGGCATGGCGTGCTGGGCAGGGGGCGGTGGCGGCGGGCGCTGGAGATGAGTGCGGGAGACGAAACGCGTGAAATGGCCGAGCCGAGCCGAACCGGAGTTCAATAAGTCGTCTATTTTCGTGGGCTTCTTTTAGCCGACGAAAACTAATTAATTTTTGTCGGCCACAACCTAACCGACGAAAATAAGAGCCGCCACGTAACCCTAACCCAAGGTTTATTTTCGTGGGTTTCTCTTAGCCGACGAAAAATAATTAATTTTCGTCGGCCACAACCCAACCGACGAAAATAATAAGGTTCACCGAAACCCTAACCCGGGTTTACTTTCGTCGGTTCCTCCTTGCCAACGAAAATTAATTAAATTTCGTGGGCTATATATAAGTTGACGAAAATTAAACCATAACTTTCGTCAGCTGATTTTGGCCGTCGAAAATAAATTAAATTTCGTCGGCTTCCTTAAGAGCCGACGAAAGTTAAAATGACCGACGAAAATTTTCAGAATTTGACTGATAATTCGGTTGAGCCTTAGTCCTATCCGGTCTGTTCACACATATATGAATGGTTGTTTGTTTGCTAGATCGAAGCTACGCTACGTGGAAGTACACTAGGTAAGATAACAAGTTTCTTTTTCCTTGATGTAGTAAAAAAGACAGGCCTGCATAAGCCCAAATGGTCTAATTCGACGAGGAGCCAATGCTTCTATACTCTTTTAATTAAAGCGAATTCTGCAAATTTGTGCCCAGCATGAAGAAGCCATAACTAGCCCACTAGGTTGGCCCAAGGTCTACTCTAGCTAGGGATGTATCTATTTCTCACCCCCATGCCACTGTAAAATCGTGTGAAAAGTTTCCCAAAGTTCACACAAATTACTACTTGTAGACCAAAGAATATTTTTATGACCCTACAAAAATTTCTGGAGAAAAACATGAAAAAGATTTGAGCAGCCATGAGAAAGAATGGTTATTAACAGGTGAAAATTATTGTCTTTTTCATAGTTTTTTAATTGCAAATAGTTTGGAATTGAAACATCTTTCCCATATGTATCCAAGTTTTTGACAACCTTTGGAAACGGTAGAAGCGTACATAAAGATAGTAAAGGGTCTTTGCCCCAACCTCTGTGGCCTATGGTTGTGATGTAGATATGCATACGTTAAGTACTTTTTGGTTTAGTATTTTAATTAACTGGCAAGAATTACTAAACCATATCAAATATCAACTAGTGAATCGTTGTTTCCTTATGTAATCTTTGTTATATTTATATAAGAATTATGTATTACTTAGTAGGTTAGAGCCTCCTCATAGTAGCACTTATGGTTGCACAGATATCTTGAATTATACAACGCTATGCTTAGTCCTTAATTAATCCAAGCGAGAACTCCCCCTACACTATATGCAAATCCATCCCTTACACTTCACAGATTATATTAATAACTCGTCCGCATCCAAACTTAGTTTTCAATTTTGATTTTACACTAAAATAACGTAGGTAGCGTCTCTGGTCTATCATGTCAAAATTCCCAATTCCAAACAAATGTTTCAACCATTTATTTGTTCTTCTCAAAACTAAAGCATGGCTAAGCAAATGTATGTATAGTCGAGTATAACCAAGATTGACATTTGCCTAACTCCTATATTATGGATTTCAAGGCCGAAGTTGCATATTTATCAAGAAAGTTCCATAAAACAAGTAGGACTATCTATTAATACCATCTGAACTAGCTGTGAAACACGTATCACAGATAGTTTGTATCAAGAATTGTCTGTTATATGTGTCTATCACAAACAGTTTTTATCTAGAATCGTCTGTGACATGACTCTATCACACATCATTTTTATCAAGAACCATCTATAATATATGTCTATTATAGATGATTTTTATCTAGAATCGTTTATGACAACATTTTTTCTAGCTCACTTGGCAGAACTTCCATAAATAGTATCTATTGTTGAAATTTTCTTCTCCTTAGATACTTCTGTAATGGTATTTATAAGGCATAACCAGTTATAGATTTTGTAATTGAATATCTAAACATCCGAGATGCTTCGAGGCACAGCTTTTCTGGCCAAGATCATCTTAAAGTATGAACATTTATAGCACTTTCATCTACTTTTTTATTCTAATGTTGATGGATTTCAAGACAAAATCCAATTCCATCCACAGTTTGTTCTAAAGGTTGTCATACTTTGATTTATCTTCCACTTTATCCTCATCTTGGAAGGAGTTCATCGAATATAGAATTCATAAAATAGAGAACTATCAAAAATAATCCTATTCCTACATAAGACCCAGAAAGTCTCTAGAGCTAGTTTTCGCTGTAGTTGTCAAATTAATGCATGAAAGTTTTTTATTCATATCATAAGGACTACTGTACAGTGAAGATAATATTTCAGGTTGTACATGAACTTTATTTTGGCTATCAAAATTGACAGGAACAAGAAGCATCGATTACATGAGGTGGCGCCAACGCGCAATGCAAATATGTGAATCATCACAAGCTCCTCACCAAGTCTTATTATTCCGACGTAAAAAGCATATGTGAGCTTTGGTAGACAGAGTTCCCAGCACAGACAATGAGGTACAGGAATTGAAGGCATTGCGAATTTCTCCTCGATTGCAAAAATATCCTTGGCAAGTCGCCAAGAGATGGGACGAAGATGCAAATCAAACTGGAAGTGTACTTCATAAATTTTTTGTGTGTCGCTGTGCCGGAGAAAGTCTAACATATGAAACAATTCTGAAAGGGTCTAGTGAAACAAATAAGGGCTGTTTAGTTGTCTGATTTCATGCGATCAAACTCGTGAGAGTCAGGGAACCAGCGTTTGGTTACTCGTTGTATCGTGTGTCTGTATCCACGCATGCAAGATGGCTGTTTGGTTGCCTGTGCGCGGTGCGAAGCCAGACCAGCTCGATGCACAAAGCACTCGCAGCCAAACTCGTGAGAAACGAGCTCTATGACCGTTTCTCCAGAACCAGACTGGGACGATGCAGACTCACGTGACTAGATTCGTACGAGACGACAACCAAACAGCCCCATAATAACCACAATGGGGCTTCTCCATGTAGATAACAACGTCAGCAACATCTGCTCTGTACAAGGCTTCAGGTTCCCTTTAGGCACGAACCTTGCCTAGTTGTACAGAAGTGCGAAAAAGGAGTGGCGTGAGGGATTTAGTGGTGACTATAATTAGTAACCCAATTGGGTGTTCCTTCTCCTTACATGTGCCTAAGGTCACATCTAGAGTATCTTTCCGGGATCAGCTATTGCTTTTAGGTAGTTTGATCTCCTGATAGCTGTGATTGTTTTATGTAAAGTTGCTCTAACGTTTAACTAGTGCCACAACTCTCCACTATCTGCTGATCTTGATTTTACTAGGTTGAGTTGCGCGCGATGTCGCGCCGCGAGGGAAAAATTAGGCATAAATTTTTTGCAAACCGAATTTGAGGAACCACGGGTCTTCTTTTTCAAAATAATCGCGTATGATCCATTTACAATTCGAATTTTAAAAATCTTCCGGATCGAAAAGAACCGGTTTTTTTTTTGCAAAATAACCGCTTTGGGGTCTATTTTAAAAATCGCCGAAAGGACCGTAATTTAGATATTTTTTGGATCTATTTTACCTAAGAAACCACCGAAAGGACCTAAACGCGATTTTCAATTTTTCCGAAAGGACCTAAACGTGATTTCTAGATTTTCGGCAATGTCATGAGATTTTACCGTTTTGGGGTCTATTTTAGTTAAAAATCGCCGAAAGGACCTAAACGCGATTTTCAATTTTTCCGAAAGGACCTAAATGCGATTTCCAAAAAAATTTCGGCAATCCCATGAGCTTTTACCGTTTTGGGGTCTATTTTACTTTAAAATCGCCGAAAGGACCTAAACGCGATTTTCAATCTTTCCGAAAGGACCCGAACGTAATTTTTGAGTTTTCGGAGGACCTCCCCAGTGGGCGACACGTGGACCCCCTGGGAGGCCGGTAATCCCAGGGGCTTTATATAGATACATATACATATTCTCTTAATAATTTGTACGTTTCAAGTAGAGTCATCTGTACATTTTAAGACATAAATTGCCCGTTCTTAATTCTAAAAAAATTTTATAGTGGATAACATAGATAGGAAGTAGTGATAATAGAAATTAAATCTAACTATCTATTCCTCAAAGGTATTTTAGATTTTTTCTATCCATTCATTAGGGGTATTTTAGACTTTTTCAAATTCATTCACAGTTTTGGATTTATCGAATACTTAGTGATCTTTAGAGGCCTCTTATCCATTCATCCGCTATTCATCTGAATCACAGGACTTGTTTTACCGTAGAGGACAAACAGTATAACGGAATTTTTTACCTTTTTGCCACTCTCTGAATTTTACTACCAATACTACAGCTGATAGTATAATTAGATCTAAATTGATTTCAACCATTAAATTCAAGAATGCACGGTTTATATTGATTTTAATCTACTGTAAAAGAGCTCTAATTCTGTTGTGTTTAAACGCAAATTAACAGCCACTCCAAATCACTAAATTGGGTCTAATATTCTAACTATATGTGCCGATTTACTTATCAAATCGGCATAAAGGATTTCCAAATGAATGAGAATGTTTTACATTAAAATGTTTAAAGATTAAAGCTCGAATTCGTAGTGTTACAACTTACAACGAACAAAACAATAGATTTTGGAAGTTTATAACCCTTATTCTATTTTTTAGTTTCATGTTTATTTACGATTCATCAAAGCAATAGATTGATTTTTTACGAAGTTTTAATGACTTCCCTTTGTTTTTGTTTCATAGGTGAGCTCGTTGGGCTAGTATGTTAATTAGACCTTGTTTGGTAAAGCTCTAGATCCCAGCTCTATTTGAGATCTAAAATTTGTAGGCTAAAATAAAGTGAATTAAGTTTATATTATTTGGTCTAAAATGTAAACAACATGACCTATCTAAACATTCTTAATGTACTCATAGCTCTAACTCTACGGTCAGATCCACAGATCTGATGGAGCTGGAGCTGTACCAAACACAGCCTTAATGTTTAATAACTGGTGAACGAGTACACTACACTATTATAGAAAGGTTTATATTAGATGCTCTATCAATAATGGTTTTTGGCTAAAATCGTTAGTGATGACAATGGTAGATATCACTAAGGGTAAAATCCTCATATGCCACTAGAAGTTTACCTCATCCCTTATTTGCCAGGGCCCACATGTCATTGACACATTTTTGGATTTCTCAAATTCACAATGGCAAATTGGGAATTAATCCTATCACCAATGGTTTTAAACAAAAACTATCAATGATAGCTATCACATCAACGATGGTTTTAACAAAAACCGTTAATGATGTAAATTTATATTACTGATAGTTTTTATTTAAAACTGTTAATAATATAAATTCACATCATTAATGGTCCATCTTATTTAAATATGCATGCTTGCTAAGATCTGTTGAGCGATGACAATAAACCGTCAGGTCTTACGCTAGGCGGCGACAACGGTAGCCACTTGTTCCTGATCTCACGGTGGTGTCTCGCAATCAGGTTCCAGGCTGCCATGTGTTGGAACACAAAAGGAAGAACAAAAAATCAATTCAAAACGTGCAGCCATGAGGACTTCAGGGTGGAGCCGGGGCAGCAGGCCTTGGCCCCTAACCAAAATAAGATTCAGTAGATAGTAATTAGTAGTAGCCAGTATTAATAAACAACAAATAAAGATCTAGTCCAATCCCAACAGGTAAAATTTCTATTTTTCTCAACTTGATGTATGCAATGCTTAATTTCTCTTGCTAACTTAACAAATGGACTATATAAAATAGGTAAAGCTTTCTATTATTTAATGGTTGATAGGCTGTTACAATTGGTCATAACTCTTCCGGTGTTAACAGCAACCACAGAGCGAGTATTTTCAACTATGAAACTTGTCAAGACCCACATTCGAAATAAAATAGGAAATAACTTTCTTCGACATTACATGATAGTTTACATTGAAAAAGAACTAGCAGCGAAATTAGTTCAGATGAACTTATTGACTTATGATCTTTTAGGTAGTCGTAGAACTAAATTTAAGTTAGTAGAGATGTAAGTTTCTTATTCTAAAAAATATGTCATATTTTTCTTGTGGACATATGGTTATGCTATTTTTAAATTTAAATGCATTGATATTGCTATGATATTTTTTATGGATACTATGATATTTTTTAGTTGATTCACGTGGCCCCTCCTAATCCAAAATCCTAGCTCCGCCCCTGGAGGACTTGAACACCAGATCTCTCAGTTCACCAGAACAGCACACACAAATGAGCTAATGGCATTTTTATGATTACTAGTAGGGTATCCGTGTGTTGTAACGAAATCCTCAAATATATATATATATATATATACACACACACGGCTGCATATGTGGTGCAAACCACCCTTACTGTGAAAACCACCCATAAAAGTTTTGAAAAATTCTCAAAAAATTACCATATGTAGGGGAGGTGAGCCTCTACAATCCTGCAAAATTTGAAAATGAAACTCAATCGTATTTGAAAGATATGAAAAAGACAAACATCAAAATGAATAGTGCTAAACAGTGAAAAATTACTATTCATGCTGAATTTGTTTTTTTTCATATCTTTCAAATGTTTGTCTTTTTCATATCTTTCAAATGCGATTAGGTTTTATCTTTAAATTTTGCAGGATTGTAGAGGCTCACCTGCACTAAATATGCCCATATATATATATATACACACACACACATACATATATATATATATACACATACATATATATATATATACACATACATATATATATATACATACATATATATGTATGTGTGTGTATATATATATATATACATACAAATATATATAGGCGAAATATTCTTGTGCAAACCTCAATTCGCATTTGAAAGATATGAAGAAGACAAACAGCAAAAGAATAGTGAAAAACAGTCAAAAATTACTATTTATGCTGACTTTGTCTTTTTCATATCTTTCAAATGCGATTGAGTTTCAACTTCAAATTTTGCAGGGTTGTAGAGGTTCACCTATCCTACATATGGTAATTTTTTTAGAATTTTTCAAAACTTCTACATGTGGTTTCCACGGAGTTTTCATGGAATTGGTGGTTTGCACAGAATATTTCGCCATATATATATACATATATATATATAGAAAGGATCATAAACCGTACAATAAAGTATAATTTTTTTCACACATATCAAGCGGAGCATATCTCGACAACATCTCAACCGTTCATGTCAGATCCAACAGATCAGATGTTCTGAAGGAGAATGAACAACCGCCATCAACTCCTAATTAGAAGTAGTAGAGACATTGCTTCTTTTCTCTTGTTATTATAGAACTAGTAGCACCTCCTTTTAAAGCAAGCTCTCAAGAACTGACTCGGTAACACAAACCAAGTGATACTCGAAGTCTAAGAAGCTTTCCAAAACAAACTTTCCTAATTACAAGATTAAATCTATCAATCACCCCTTAATCTTGTAACGCAACTCTAACTTATTAAGACAATCGGCCTCAACTACGATTTGCTCAAACATTTACTTGATATAGGATGGAGAACGCATCTACTCAACATCTTGGATTCATCTTTGACGAACTTGAATTTAGACGACGAACACATCTTCTCAATATCCCAGACTCACCTTGATTTAACTTGACTTTAGACGCATTTAACACACCTCCTCAATGCCACCGAGTCAACTTTGACAAACTTGTCTTTGGATGGCAAACACACCTCCTCAACGCCTCGGAGTCAACTTTGACAAACTTGACTTTGGACAGCAAATACACCTCCTCAATATCCCGAAGTCATCTTTGACGAACTCGACATAGGATGGCAAACACACCTCTTCAACGTCCTGGACTTAACTTCCTTACTCGAGACTGCATCAAAGTAGTGCTGGTTCGTCGTCATATTGAACTTTAGCAAGGAGTGCTTTTTTCGCCTCCTTTTTCTTGTGGAATTCCGAAGCGAAATGCTCACAATCATTACAATTATACACCTCACTTTTGCCTTGTCAAATCTTCAATTCTTATGGCCTTGTCGACCATCGCCTTTTGAACCACTGAAGGAGCCCTTGTCGTCTCGACTTGATGATGGGGCCTCCCACTCGATGAGTGTTAGGAGTAGGTGCTCTTCTTCACTCGTGCCGGATCCCATAATCCGTTTCTCATGAGCCTTCAAGCGACTGATCACCTCCTCGATCGTTGTCACCTTGAGGTCACCGAACTACTTAATGGTGGAGACAATTTGTAGGAACCTACCAGGTACTGTACGAAGGAATTTGCTTACCACATAGCTCTACTCCATTTTATTGCCAAACCCTCTTATTTTGTTGACAATTGTCATCAACCAGATGGCAAAATCATCGACCAACTCTATCTCCGTTATGCGCAACCCCTCAAACTTAGCTTTAAGAGTCTGTACCTTTACCTCCTTGACGCGATCGGCAGCAAGATACATTGTCTTCAATGCCTCCCATGCATCTTTGGCTGTCAACTTTTTGGCCAGTAGGAAGAGCGTTTCCTTTAGGATGCCTTCGTAGATGGCTGCAAAAGCCATCTGATCCTTGTGCTCATCAACGTTGCCATCCATAATCATGCCCCATAGTCCTTGAGCCCTTAGATACATCTTCATCTTGATTGCCATGTTGTATAATTGCTCTTCATGAGCATCAGATAATGCAACGAGACAGCAGAACTCTCATTCGCCATCACACCCAACATTGCCTAGGACAACAGATCAAGAATCTTGCTCTCTTGACAGAAAGACTTCCTTCTCTATGTATAGGTTCATTGATGAAGACATATGGCAAAAATTTGTTGAGACAAAGATGACAGAAGAATTCATAGCTCACAGCAAAGCGCACAAAGCCCTCCAAGCCCAAAACACCCACCCCCACAGACTCAATACTACTGGATACACAGGTAAGAGTATGCAATAGAGGAGAGAGGATGAAGAGGCAATCCTAACAGAGGCATCCCCGCCATTTGCCTCGATCGTGGACCTGTACGCCTGAAACTGGCTAAGAGCAAGGTCGAATCCCACGTCTTCAGGCACTGTGACCTTTAAGAACCCCATAGATGGGAAAGTGCCCTGACGCTTGGTAAGATATCAAATTATCTAGTTTGCAATTACTCCATAACTTTATAATTATAAGTGAGATGACATGCCAGGCTCTTGTAGGAAGCGTTGAGTAAAGAATCTTTGTAAGGCTCTTTCCAGTCGGTCAGGGAGAAAAATATAATATAAATGGCCTTGGAAAACAAAGAGCATTCTGGTCTTACGTGAGGCAAAAGTGTTTTCATTGCCTAGAAAATAGGATTCCCACAGAACTCTGACATGCACCAGAGTAGGAAAAGATCCAAAACCAAACACAAGGAATGACTACTAGAAATTATTGATAAAAGGGCTGAGGAAAGGTTGGGACCACAATTCGATGATCAAATAAAAAGCTTTGAGGAAAGGATGTAGCAAAGGGTGATTGTGGAGAGGCATGTACGGGCCGTGCAAGCCCTAGAAGCATCGATGCAATTCAGCCTGACTAACCATCGAAGCAGCTACATGTTCACCCTTGAGACAAATGTCGATGATGCCAAATATCTTGTCGATGATGTAAAGGTAATATAAATCTCTTGAATACTCCGTAGATAGACCTAGTGGGTGTCTTAGCTAATTGTGTACCGTTATGTAGCTAGCCACACTGTGCAATCTCCTAATAAGGCTTGCTAATGGCTTCATTCCCCTGCAAGCTGCTTGGAGACGTGCGTATCCATTTCGTCCAAGGGAAATTATTCATGGTTGCCCGGTAGAGCCGGGTTACACGAATTGAATGCCGATGATGTACATAAAATTTGCAAGTTTGTCATGCTAGAGATACCCCTAAACGATGAGATCGTGACACTAGGGGATGCCAATGGTATATTCATTCAATGACCCAAGAGGGATATATCCTTCGACAACCATCCTCTAACACCGAAGCTACACACACAACATGAGCCACTTGCTACGTCGGTTACTAGCACTACGAGCCTCGTGTTGCAATCAAGCAGAACCACCAAATCGGCTACGGCCCTCAGATGACATAGCCAAGATTTTACTCGGGCCCACCATCTCCGTGAAGACAACCTATGATGGAAGGTGACAAGGGCAAATCGATGTAGACCACAAAGGTCCCTGACTTTTCGTTACCCCAAAAATTCAAGCCAGGATAGACATTCGTACCGGAATAACACTAGCGAATGCTTTCAATAGCATGCATTAGATTGCAAAATTGGTATATGGAACAAGCCAACAAGCTGGTGGCAAAATGGATATCGAGTATCTCGCTCAGGTTCAAAGAGGAGCATTTCATCTACCAGTCATTGGGGGGCTTCTTCGTGGCTGACTTCAATGACTTGTTCGATCTCTACAATATTGATGCCCTCGACTTCTCACTTATGAGATATTGGACATTGTAAGTGTGTGCAATCACAGTCTATATTTATGTAATACCAATAAATGTCATATATATACGATTCTTGCTTTTATATATAGATAGATACATGATCCTTGAAGCAAATAAAGTGGAACAACTGGTGGGTTTCATCGACCCACACATAGTGTCCAAGCAAATCATAGATGACAGTTTACAAACCATCCAATAGTACGTCAAAAACGCATTGTCGGCTCAACGCGATACAGAATATATACTTTTACCCTACAACCCACGGTAAGTGCTTCACTAATTGCTATACTTATTGATTTGTACTTTACATGCAACTCAAAGTTATGTTGAATTACTATGATGAGATACATATATAGATTTTACTGGGTTTTAATTGTAATTATGTCAAAGATAGAACCGGGTAATTTACCTTGATTCCTCAAAGGACGGCACCCACGACTTGAAGTCTATCAAAAATTTACTCGATAGGTCATTCAAAGTGCGCAAAGCTCATGAAGGGCCATTCAAGTACGGGTCGATGCTGAAGCACGATTATAAGTTTTCGGTAACTGCTAGTACACAATAATCTTATATCACACTCTGTAATAATATCTCTGGAACTAACTAATTCTATTTTTGTAGTGCCACCAGTAGCTAAAGGGCACTAACTAATGTGGATTCTATGTTTCCCACAACATGCAACTCATCATGGGTAAAAAGACTACCAATGATCTAGAGGTTTATCAATCTTGCAATAATTGTTTCATACTTATCAATTTATACATGCAAGACCATAATTGGTCTTCTAATTGACAGGTTTGGAAATGCGCTACAACTACCTTGGAACAGGCTGATCTGTTAAGAATTCGAGGACAACTCTGTTCCTTCTTATTGTGTGAGGTCATTAATCTAGAATGCGAGTGCCACATGCTTGAGTTGTGAATTTGTGAACTACTACTTAGGTTAATTTGTGAATCTTGTGCTGGGAATTTGTGAATTGAAGTTATGCATTTAATTGGTTAATATATATGAGTTGATTTCTGAAATGGATGTGCTCTACGTGGTGTAATAAGTAATCTGAGTTAATGTCTGAAATTGATGTGATAATATGTGTATGATGTAATCTATAATTTAGTTATTTTAGAGCGCGTGGCTAGGATTTTTTGGGGCTAGCCAATAAACAGCAAAAGCATCATCAATATAATATAACACCTAGAAGAAAAAAGTCTGTGATAATATAACATCACAGATGGTTCCAAATTGGAAACCATTTGTGGTGTGTAGGACATCACAAACGGTTCTAAATTAGAACCATCTATGATGTGACTTTCATAGATGGTTTGAGAACCATCTGTGATGTGCCATTGTATCACTTACACATAGTTACTGACAATTCTCAAAACTGTCTATGACAAAATTTTGAACTGTCTGTGATATAACTTTTTGTAGTAGTGTTATTTCTCACCAGTTTTATCAACCCTGCACCATTTTTTATTTCTTTAACTAATACTGGTCACTGGCCAGTCATGCTAATGTCTCTCCTCTATTATCGACTAGTCCCTCCATTCCTGAATAGATAATGTTTAGGATTTGCACTTTCACCAAGGCACTTGTGGAAATAACTAGATTGCCCTCCTTCATTATATCAATTGTTGCCTTTGAATGGTGTGTGTTACTTTATTCTACAGTAATAAATAACATTGAGAATAATGAATAGTAGGGGTATGTACAGGAAAATCAATCAAAAAATATCTCGAAATTATAGAATGACATGTATTTAGGAACAAAACTTATAAGCTAAAATGACATGTATTAAAAATGGAGGGAATACAAAAGAAGCCTTTTACTAAAGCCACATCATCACAAAATTAATAGAACTTTGATTGTTGAGTTCTTAATTATTAGCCATTAGATCAAGCAGTATTTTCTTTTCTTTTGAGCAAGGAATTCCCACATGATTAATGATGGAAGCAACAACACACCTCATCGTTGGATCAAACTACCTGTATTTCCCACAAGCAGTTAGATATTGCAAAATAATGTATTTCTTATATAAATCTATTGCTTTTCAAAACATAGTTGTATTTGTTACACAATTGTAATAGATAAAAATATATACACATGATTAATCTACCATGTCATAATCTAGCCCTACCAAAATATGTGGTGTAGATCTTCTCTTTTTCTCTTGATTAATATGGATGGCCACAATGGTATCGTGCCTTGTAGCTCTTCTTGGAGAACAATAAGAAGCAGGAGACAGATAAAATCTATATAAATGGAATGAGGGTGAGCTCAGTTCGGGTTGGGGGAGGACAGGATGGTGTAGGAGTTGTGACCAATCCCTCTTGCCTCAAGTATCTTCTCTAACTCTTCTTTCTATTCTCCTCCTCATCCGCTGGTTCATCACCACTACCTTCGCTTGCAACTATAGACGCAGCCACTTGCCTCCGAGGTACTACCAAATCACTTTGCCTACAACACTACCTTCAAGCGTGCCCCCATGGTTTCACATGTGTGTTTTCATCATCGTCGCCACCTCCCAAACCACCACTCGCCGGCATTGCCTCATTTATAGCCGCAGCACCATGCTACTCTACTTCTCTCCTGTGTGATAGGTGAGCCTAGCTTCATACATGGCATCCAACGTGGCAAAAACAACCCATGGTACCTGTTAGGTGGCATTTCAATTGTGAGAAATGGAAGGTGGGAATGGGATATGAGGGGTAGGATAGATTTAAATACATGTTTATTCTGTGGGAATGGGATAAGACGCTAGGTTTAGGAACAGGATACAAGTGGCTCATATCTTACCTATCCAAATGTAACACCCCAGCACCTCACGTACCCTAAATGTTACACCCTCAAGTATCAACATTACAAAACACAAGAAAGGCTAGAAAAGCAAACTAACATACTAGTAGGTTGTTGAACTTAACTAAAATTTTCGGCAGCACCTTCCCTAAAACTCGGATATCCACTCAGCAGACAAACAAGACAACAATACACATATATAGCAATTCATGACATCTAACTAGTCAACATGACCAAATAAGCATTTAACATGGGAGAGCAAATAGTCCAAAAGGCAACCATGACGCAAAGAGTGAAACTACACGGAGAGGTCACCACATAACCAAGGATATAGAGATCTAAGCCATCAACTACTTACAATGCTATCTATTCAAAAGCAGGTTCTTTTTAAGCCTAACATCATTTCTAAGAGGTGTGGCAACTACTCCAACTACATGATAGTCATTGTGGGTGAAGTAGTGCTATCCCCTCTCCCAAAATGCCGCTCTGGAGGTACCTAAAATGAATCATCACAAAAACAAGCGTGAGTTCATACAACTCAGCAAAGTGTACCATATTAATGCAAATAACTTAAAGCAGAAAATTAAGACAATTATAACATGATAAGACCTTGGCACATAAGAGCAACATTATAACTTAACATTCTTTACCCTTTAACCATGCAATGCACATGCATGCTCATAATGCACATTATCATAGATAATACCGGTATTGTTAGGTGCTCACCCGTCGGTGTGCATCCTCTTATTCCCTTCCAGCCCATGGAGGGGCCTACCGAAGTAAGACATTCATGTCTCACTACATGTGAGACATAGAGGCCCAATTAAGACACCTCTTCTGTTATGTATGCACAATTATAAATGAAATGAATCACATTGCAAACAACATTTTCATTCTCATAGCAAATCCATAAGCATTGACACATTTTTTAAATTCATACTCTTAGCATTTGCATCATATCAAGTACAATCATACTCATGAATATCATGTAATGGAGAACACTAGCAAGAAGACCATAAATTCTTCTAGCACTTAATTTACATGATACACTTGCCTTTAACCTCAAGGAGTGAGGTGGCGTGAAGATGAAGCCACTCCCGAAGCTACACCACTTGAAAATAATATTTGCATACTCATTTTCAAAACTATACAGACCACAACATCGCATAGTGCATCTACATTCTATTTTGAAAACAGCCCAAAATCCTAGCTAAAGGAAATCTGGACAGCAAGCATAGAAATAAGCATATCTCCTAAATGGCTAAACAAAAAATTTAGTTCTTATGCTCTAAATGACCACAAGAGGATAATCTACAATTATTCTAGAGCCATTCATTTAGAAAATGTACTAATAATTCACAGATCAGAGATGAACAAACATTACATGCATTAACTCTATTTCTAGACAACAGGCATAGATATGAGCATAACTTTCTATTGGCAAGGCCAATAATTTGATTCTTATACTCTAAATGATCACAAAAGGATAACCTATTTTTATCATACATCCATTCATTCAGGAGATGCTTCAATTATTCCCAAATCAGAAATGAACAGAGGTTATATATATTGACACTAGTTCTGAATAGTCTGTACTAAAATGAGCATATCTCCTAAATGACTAAACAAAAAATTGAGTTATTGCACTCTAAATGACCACAAGAGGATAATCAACATTTATCATATAATAATTCATTCAGGAGGTAGACTTAATGTCCTCGAATTGCACTCTCAATCTTAGTCTAAAATCTGAACCTTTAGCAACTTTAGATTTCAGGGCAGTATACTTCAAAATAGCATAACTATTGATTATTAAATCCAAATCAAGCAAAAAAGGACATTTTCATAATCTATATAAAATTTTCTAACTTTCTCTAGGCAATCAAAAATTCTAATTCGACCTGCATCTAGCTTTAAACATCAGCTCAAAGTTTCAGCTATCAACACGAGCATAATCAGGACAACCAACACTAAAACGACCATATCTTTTGATTGGCAGAATGAAATTTAGTGTTCTTAGTCTCAGATTAAAGGGGAAACAACGAGTTACAGCTTCCTCTACAGCCAAATATTCAGGAAACATTTTTAACTAGCTCGAAACACAGCCCTAACGAATAGGTAATGCTCAGTCCGAAAATAGAAATCTTCCCTCCAGAACCTAGAGCCACTTTTCCTCTAAAAAACTTCAAAATCCAAACCCTATAACACCCATACCAGCTAGATACCTCCATTAGAATAGCATGCACACTCCCAAAACTAAGAAATTCTCACCTCCATTGCTCACAAGGAAGGGGAAGAGGGGAGAGTTGCTGCTGCTCGCAAGAGGGAGGAAGGAGGTGCCAGTTGGAGGGGGAGGGAGGTGCCAACAGTAGGGAGGAGGAGGTGTTGGCTTGGAGGAGGAGGGAGGCGCCAGCACTTAGAGGGACGAGGAGGTAGGAAGAAGTCGGGTGGGGGGGAGAGGAGCCGGGTGGGAAAAAGAAAAGGGGGTGGAAGAGCTGTCGAGTGAGGGGAGGGAGGAGGGATGGGGGGAAAAGAAAAAGGGGTGGGGAGAAAACTTGACCACGGTTCTACACAAGAAAAATTCATCTGCGCCATTACATTCTCCCCCCTTAAAAGAATTCGACCCCGAATTCCCAGAATATCAATGAAACGGAATGGATATATCAAAGAATTTAAATCACAATACTTACTTGGCAGGAATAACTCTGAAAATTTCTCACGCATGTGAGACTCCAGTTCCCAAGTAGCTCCCGGCACAGATTGATGTGACCACAATACTTTGACAAATTATAGCGTCCTATTTTTCAACACCCGCTCTGATTCTTCCAAGATTTGCACCGGTCAAGACTTGAAAGTGAGATCCTGATTAATCATTAACGGTTCAAGCGGAACCACCAGATCTGGGTCGTGCAGGTATTTCCTCAACATGGATACATGAAAGACATTATGCACTCCCTGCATGGATTCTGGAAGCTGCAATCGATAGGCCACTTGTCCAACTCGGGCAATAATAGGAAATGGCCCAACGTATCTCGGGCTAAGCTTTCCTTTAGGACCAAACCGAACCACACCCTTAGTAGGAGACACCCTCAAAAGCACATTGTCCCCCACTTCAAACTCTAATTCTTGCCTCCTTACATCAGCATAGCTTTTCTGTCTACTCTGGGCTACAAGAAGGTTCTGCCTTACCTCCGCCACTCGATCAACAGTTTGCTGAACCCAATCTGGGCCAAGAACAGCTCTTTCCCCTATTGTGTCCCAACATAGGGGTGAGTGGCACTTTCGCCCATAAAGCACTTCATAAGGAGCAGCCCGAATGCTCGCATGATAGCTATTATTATAAGCAAATTCAACTAGGGCCAGATGGTCTTCCCAACTACCCTTCCATGCCAAAACACAGGATCTAAGCATATCCTCCAATGTCTGAATGGTACGCTCAGATTGTCCATCTGTTTGCGGGTGGAAAGCATTGCTAAGGCGGAGTTGTGTGCCCAAAGCGCTTTGCAAACTCTCCCAACACTTGGAGACAAACCTTGTATCATGATCAGAAACGATCGTCTTGGGCACACCATGAAGCCTCACTATTTCCTACACATAAACAGGAGCCAATTCGCTTGTGGATCGTTTGTTGTGCGAATGGGAATAAAGTGAGAAGACTTGCTGAAACGGTCCACGATAACCCAAATAGCGTCCTTCGCTCGTCGAGTACGAGGTAGGCCAACCACAAAGTCCATGGATATGTCGTCCCAAGGCCAAACAGGAACCTCCAAAGGTTGAAGCAATCCCGCTGGTCGCTTATGTTCAGCCTTCACATTCTGACAAATCCCACAAGATACTACATACTGAGCGATATCAACCCTCATCCTTTTCCACCAGAAGCTCTTTTTCAAATCCCGATACATTTTAGTCTCACTAGGATGAATGATATACGGGGTACGATGAGCTTCCTTTAAGATGTCATCTTTGACTTGAGACTTTTGGGGCACGCAAAGGCGGCCTTTGAACCGTAAAGCACCGACTTCATCAATGCTAAAATCCCCAACTTTGCCTTCAAGGATGCGTTTTCTCACTTGTTGAAGCAATCGATCATGCTGTTGCGCCCCACGCACACGCTCCGGAATCGCTGACTCCAGCATCATATGAGTTTTAGCTTGAGTAGTACCAGCAAAACAATATAAGACCCCCATACGCTCAAAATCAGCAATGAGACAATCAAGAGTAGGGGGTAGCACCTTGCGACTAAGCACATCTGCCACCACATTAGCCTTGTCTGGGTGATACTGCATTGTAAGGTCATAATCTTTTATCAACTCCAACCACCTTCTTTGCCTCAAATTCAAATCTTTCTGAGTGAAAATGTACTTGAGGCTTTTGTGGTTAGTGAAAATATCACAAGAGTCACCATACAGGTAATGCCTCCAAATTTTCAAGGCAAAGACCACTGCGGCTAGCTCGAGATCATGAGTAGGGTAGTTCTGCTCATGCTTTTTCAACTGCCTTGATGCATAAGCAATAACTTTACCTTCTTACAAAAGCACACAGCCAAGGCTCACATGAGAAGCATCAGAATAAATAGTGAAATGCTCTCCTGGCTCAGGAAGGGTGAGAACAGGAGCAGTCACCAGTTTTTCCTTCAAGGTACAGAAACTGCGCTCATAATAGGCGGTCCGTGACGCTCGCCGAAGGAGTGAACCATCCGCATCTGCCAAAGCAACGGTCGTGCTAAAATTTTAAAAGAATACAAAAGTAATAGCAAAATACAGCATAGGTAATGAAGTAAGGAAGAAGGGATAAGTTAAGATTTCATTGATTATTCTTGCCCAAATTTTATTCTTTAGAAATTATTTTTTTTATCCTTTCTAGAACGGCCAATCTAACTAGGGTTAAGTCCTACAACAAGATGGCTCGATACCAACTCTGTTGGGACCCGAATCTGCAAATCCGACCTCTCTGTGTATTCTCAGACTAGTCCAGATCACGCTTAGTACACACAGGATAAACAGGTTGAAGTACCACAATCATACACAGAGGAATTAGTAATAAAGTACTTCAAACATGAATATAAACGAGTTACACGACCTTATGGTCACCTTACATTAATTCGCCACGCAGGGTGATAAATAGCAATAGTAACACAAGTTCAATAGCGGAAGCAAAAGTACGATGATGAAACCCCTCGTAGCCACAGGCAACCGACGAGGCTCAACCCTAATCCTCCTGACCTTCGTTGAACTCATCTTCCCAAGCTGGCACAGCTTCTTCTTCTGAGGTGGACATTCCAGATCTAACAGCCATCATCAGTGCATCTTCGCAGCAGCTACGTGGACTACTTAGAGCCACACGATGATGATCTAACGGCCATTTTCAACGCTACAACTACCGCTACGTGGACGTACCGGAGCGGTCGGATGAAGATCTCGACGGCGGGTACCGAGCGATGCCGTAAGGTCGAAGTCTACGCGGGCGCGATCTGAGCCGGTCATCACAGATCGAACGGTCATTATCAACCGAAGACATCCCGGTCTAGCGCTACAGAAGGGAAGACGTGGCGTTACCTGAGCCGAGCGATGGAAATCCGACGGCGACGGTGAGCTGCGATGCTCAGGAGTAGAGGCGGCGGCGCTTGCTACCGGAGCTGGGGAAGACGAGGTTGGCTACGGCGATTCCGAGCGTCTCCGACTGGAAGAGGTGGCCTACCCGACGCGTCTTGGCGCGGCGGACTCAGAGCAGGTCTTGGTTGCGACGGGGAGCGGCGAACGGCAGCGAAAGGCAAGGGAAACCGAGAAGAGAGGAGAAGCTACTCCGGTGAGCTCGGGCGCAGGCTAGGGGGCACGAGAGCTAACGGACGAACGGACCAAATGTGCGGGGCGAGGAGACCAATTTAATGGGCAATAGCACGGTCGTCGAGACGCCTTGGAGCGCGTGCAAATCCACCGCCAAATCTCAGCCGCCAACAGTCGACGGCGGCGCACTGCTCGCCCTCTCCCGATGCGGCGATATCCCTCGATACCGTCCAATCACAATCCGACAGCTCTTGGGCGGGCGACGCTTCGGTTCGCCTTGCCACGTGGCGTAATCCGATCGGATTGGGATAAGACGATCCAACGACGCTCGCTAATAGACGACACGGCCCCACCACAACCGTTCGATCGCGATCGCACGGTCCGGAGCGGCGGTGCTAGGGTTTGGCCAGCGCGAGCATAGTGTTGGGCTTGGCCCAGCACTGTAGCAAACGGATTTTTTCCGTTTTTCACAATAAAAATAATTCTAGAAAATCAAAGTATTTATTTGGAGCTCTAAAATACCCGAAAATTTCTAGAAAAATTCCGAAAAAATATTTTAAGGCATTTAGAGCTTAAATAAAATATTTTTATTTATTTTGATAATTATTTTATATTGTTTAATTATTCAAGAGAAAGATAAATTTAAATCAAACTCAATTAATTCCAATTAAATCCCAAAAGTTCACAAAAAATTCGAATAACTCCAAAAATTATAATTAAGCCAAATTTTGGGACGTTACAGTACCCCACCGTGGAAGACCAAATCCACACGGAAGGAGCTTGCAAAGCAACTGTCTTTCAGAAACAACATATTTTGGCACTAAGATCGATGCAACCAATCCATACCCAAGATGACATCAAACGGGGCTAGTTGAATAACCATCAGGTTAGCAAAGAAATCTTCATCATCAATGGTAATAATACAACTGGGGCATACCATTGAGCTCGCAATAAGTCCACCTGGTGAACTGACTACCACAGACTTAGCAATACACTACACCCCAACTTAGCCCTTCTAGCAAACTCAATTGACACGAAGGAATAGGATGCTCCTGAATCAAAAAGAACAAAAGCATCAAATGAATCCACGTGCAAAATACATGATACCACATCCTAACGCCCGGCTGACTCAGCAGTTAGGAGAGCGTATACTCCAGGTGGTGCCGGGGCGACAAAAGCCCAACACCCTGCTAGGGGAGCACTGGTCGAGGCGGTGCAAAGAAACCGAGGGGCCGACGGAGGATGCCGTAAAGCCATGTGTAGAGCCCACACTGAAGATTGTGGAAGAATAGGAGCCGCAGCCAACATCTGGACGGATCCTCTCGATGTGGAAGTCGGAGTCGAAGTAGATGGCATCAGTTCCCACTTGATGATGCTATCGAGATTCAATCGGCAAACTCGCCCCATATGGCCAGGTTGACTACAATGATGACAATCCCCTGACCACGAACATTCCACGGCGCGATGCCCACCACCGCACTTAAAGCAAATCATGCATTACCCCGGGACAGGGCGGAAGGCTAACCGTGGTGCGGACGATGAAGATGGCTGAGGCTGCCTTGCCTTGGCTCCTGAGGAGGAACCCTGTCCCCCCTTGGACTTCTTGGAAGTAGATCGTTGAAAAGACCCACCTCCACCACCAAAACTCCTTTTCTGGCCGCCACCAGAAGGTACAGACAGTCCCGAGCCACCAGAATTGAGCTTATCTTTGGAAAGCTCTAGCTCAAGCTCCATGCCCTTAGCCTGCTCCACCATAGAAGCGAAGTCACGGGAAATAGTGGCCCCCATGACAACTTTGAACTCTTGGTTGAGGCCCCTACAGAACCTCCTAGCCTTCTCATGATCATCGGAGGCCATAGCTGGTATGAAGCGGACAATGTTATTGAACTCCGCCTCATACGCAGCCACAGACTTCCTTCCTTGGGAGAGGGTAGCCAAGGAATGCTCCATCCTCTCCACAAAGGACTCTGGATAAAATTTTGCCCAGAAGTGCTCGGTGAAGACCTCCTAAGTGACTGGTCCCTGCGCGGGGGTCTTCGTAGCAAGTACCCCCTCCCACCAGATATCCGCCTGGCCCTTTAGCTGGAAGGCTATGAATCGAGCCTTCTAGAGAGAAGTCATCTCCAAGACTCCAAATTGCCTCTCCATGTAGCGCAGCCATTCCGCGGACTGGACTGGCATGCCCGCACCATCAAAAGTGTTGAGTCGGAGAGTCAACCACTCACCAAGGCTCATCCTACCATCTGGCATATCTGGGGCAACTGCGGGAACCGCTGCAGGTGGAGGCGCAACAGCAGGTGCTACCTAAACCTGTTGACGCAACTCCTAAACCTCCCTCTGCAGTGCTTGCAACAAGGCCATAGTAGTGGCCCCGACCCCTGCCTCGGGCTGCTCAGTTGGAGCACTATGATGGGCTGATTCATATGCATTAAGGGAGCCACTCCCCTCAGCGACTGACTTGCCGACGACATGAGATGGGTGGCTCCCACCACGACCACGGCCTCGACGGCCACCATGACCAGGAGGGCGGCCTCTACCCCTCGGCATAGCTACAACAAGTGCACAATGGTAATATCAGCTCTAGCCCCTACATAAAAGAAATCAAACTAATAGCATACTGAATTTTCAATATCATAACTCAAATACAACATAAAGGCATAATGCAATGAATTACCATATCCTTCCTACTGTGCTCCCAAGTGTGTCAAAATTTTAGTTAGTTAATCAACCTACATCAGATTTTAAATTTCTTGTCCAATGGCCAAATTTTTACAAAGTATACACCTAAGCCATGTTTCCAGATTATCCAAAATCAAAATTTTAGTTGACCCTATGGTATTTCACTAAGTTCAAGCACCATGGACCTAATGCTCGCTCTGATACTAACTGTAACACCCTGACACCCCACGTACCCTGAATGTTACACCCTCAAGCATCAACATTACAAAACACAAGAAAGGCTAGTAAAGCAAGCTAACATACTAGTAGGTTGCCGAACATAACTAAAATTTTCGGTAGCACCTTCCCTAAAACTCGGACATCCACTCAATGGACAAACAAGACAACAATACACATATATAGCAATTCATGACATCTAACTAGTCAACATGACCAAATAAGGATTTAACGTGGAAGAGCAAATAGTCCAAAAGGCATCCATGATGCAAAGAGTGAAACTACACAGAGAAGACACCATTTGACCAAGGATACAGAGATCTATGCCATCAACTACTTACAATGCTATCTATTCAAAAGCAGGTTCTTTCTAAGCTTAACATCATTTCTAAGAGGTGTGGCAACTACTCCAACTACATGATAGTCATTGTGGGTGAAGTAGTGCTATCCCGTCTCCCAAAATACCGCTCTGGAGGTACCTAAAATGAATCATCACAAAAACAAGCGTGAGTTCATACAACTCAGCAAAGTGTATCATATTAATGCAAATAACTTAAAGCAGAAGATTAAGACAATTATAACATGATAAGACCTTGGCACATAAGAGCAACATTATAACTTAACATTCTTTACCCTTTAACCATGCAATGCACATGAATGCTCATAATGTACATTATCATAGCTAATACCAGTATTGCTAGGTGCTCACTCGTCGGTGTGCTCACTCGTCGGTGTACACCCTCTCATTGCCTTCCAGCCCGTGGAGGGGCCTATCGAAGTAGGACTTTCAAGTCTCACTACGTGTGAGACATAGGGGCCCAATCAGGACACCTCTTTTGTTATATATGCACAATTGTAAATTAAATGAATCACATTGCAAACAGCATTTTCATTCTCATAGCAAATCCATAAGCATTGACATATTCTTTAAATTCATACTCTTAGCATTTGCATTATATCAAGCACAATCATACTTATGGATATCATATAATAGAGAACACAAGCAAGAAGACAACAAATTCTTCTAGAACTTAATCCACATGATACACTTGCCTTTAACCTCGAGGAGTGGGGTGGCGTGAGGATGAAGCCACTCTCGAAGCTACACCACCTGAAAATAATATTTACATACACATTTTCAAAACTATACAGACCACAACATCACATAGCGCATCTACATTCTGTTTCAAAAACAGCCCTAAATCCTAGCTAAAGAAAATCTGGACAGCAAGCACAGAAATAAGCATATATATCTCCTAAATGGCTAAACAAAAAATTGAGTTATTGTGCTCTAAATGACCACAAGAGGATAATATGCAATTATTCTATAGCCATTCATTCAGAAAATGCACCAATAATTCCTATATTAGAGATGAACAGAGGTTACATGCATTAACTTTAGTTCTAGACAACAGGCATAGATATGAGCATAACTTTCAATTGGCAAAGCCAAAAATTGGATTCTTGTACTCTAAATGATCACAAGAGGATAACCTATATTTATCATATATCGATTCAATCAGGAGATGGATCAATAATTTTCAGATCAGAAATGAATAGAGGTTATATGCATTGACACTAGTTCTGGACAGTCTGTACTAAAATGAGCATATCTCCTGAATGACTAAACAAAAAATTGAGTTCTTACACTCTAAATGACCACAAGAGAATAATCTACATTTATCATACAGCCATTCATTCAGGAGGTAGATTTAAAGTCCTCGAATTGCATTGTGAATTTCAGTCTAAAATCTGAAACTTCAGCAGTTTCAAATTTCAGGATAGTATACTTCAAAATAGCATAACTATTGATTTTTAAATCCAAATAAAGCAAACAAGGATATTTTTTTAATCTACAGGAAATTTCCTAATGTTCTCTAGACAATCAAAAATTCTAATTCGACCTGCATCTATCTTTAAAAAGCAGCTCAATATTTCAGCTATCAACACAAGCATAATCAGGACAACCATCACTAAAATGACCATATCTTTTGATTGGATGAATGAAATTTAGTGTTCTTGGTCTCAGATTAAAGAGAAAATAACGAGATACAACTTCTTCTACAGCCAAATATTCAGAAAATGCTTTTAACTAGCTCGAAACACAGCCCAAACGAATAGGTAATGCTCAGCCCGAAAACAAAAATCTTCCCTCCAAAACCTAGAGCTACTTTCCCCCAAAAAACTTCAAAATCCAAACCCTAGAACACCCATACCAACTAGATACCTCCATTAGAACAGCATGCACACTCCCAAAACCAAGAAATTCTCAACTCCATTGCTCACAAGGAAGGGGAAGAGGGGAGAGTTGTGCTGCTCGCAAGAGGGAGGAAGGAGGCGCCACCAGAGGGGAGGGAGGCGCGACAATTAGGGGAGGAGGAGGTGCTGGCTTGGAGGAGGAGGGAGGCGCCAGCACATGGAGGGAGGAGGAGGCAGGAAGAAGTCGAGTGGGGGGAGAGGAGCCGGGTGGGAAACAGAAAAGGGGGAGGAAGAGCTGTCGAGTAAGGGGAGGGAGGAGGGAAGAAGGAAAAAGAAAAAGGGGTGGGGAGAAAACTTGACCGTGGTACTACACAAGAAAAATTCATCTACGACATTACAGTTTTTACTTAAAACCGCCACAGATAAGCGTTATCTATGGCGGTTTTTCATAAGAATCACCACAGATAACTCGGTTATCTGTGGCAGTTTTTAAGAAGAACCACCACAGATAATATTATCAGTGGCGGTTTTTCTTAAAAACTGCCACAAATAAGCATTATCTGTGGCGGTTTTTATTACAAACCACCACAGATACTATCCCTCTATGTATAAACCTAAACCTAAACCCGCCGCCCCCACCTCTTCCAAAAATTTCCTCTTGCTCACGTCCTGCTCTCTCGCACCGCTCCTCTTGCTCTCCCGCACCGTGCCTCCTACTTCTCTGCACACAAGTAGCTGCTTCAAGACCAAGCCACATTCGTGGGGGAGGACTCCGATACCTCTGCGCCGAGCTTGTCCTCTAGTGCTGGTACCTTTGCGCCAAGCTCGTCCTCTAGTGCCGGTACCTTTGCGCCGAGCTTGTCCTCCTGTGCTGGTACCTCTGCGCCGAGTTCATCCTCCAGTGCGCTGCCTTGACCGGCACCCCCACCAGTGCCCCCACCCCACCACCCCTGACCGGCAGCCTCCCCCCATCAGTTAGTGCATTGTTAGTGATATGCCCTAGAGGCGATCATGTGAGATGATTGTATCATACGTCTATGTTCATGTACTTATCAGCCCATGAATAAATGTCACTCCTTTGTTTATTGAGTATGACTTAATTGTGAAATACATTGGTTATATGATATTATTCTAAACGATCCTCGGTCACATATCATTATGTGGGACAATAGTGATCTCGACCAGACATGTATTGATTGATGGTAATGTTTCACATACCATAGATATGGAGATATCAAATCAATAATGTGGGCACATGTTAGAGAACATGGGGTTGATAGACCCGCCCGAGACACCGATGAGATTGTTATCTTTGAAGTGCCATCAGAGTGTAGTCTCGAGTGGTATACCTATACGATCCTTTGACCGAGATTCTTATTGATTCTCAGCATGTGTAATTGTATACTTTGAGGCTATCAAACGCTTCTCCGTAGCGGGGAGTTATAAAGGTAGCTACGAGTATGCCATGAAACATGACGTGAGATATAAGAGATCAAGATAGAATTTGCCCTCCTTGATAACGGAGAGATATCTCTGGGCCCCTCGGTGTGGATGGATAAGGAAAAGTGCATGGCCATGCCAAAGTGATTAAAGTGTTAATCACGAATTATATCCATTACATTGACGAGTGAATGGGTCGAGCTATCACAAGGATGGCACGCATCTTGCCTTGAGCTTGACTGGTATCGCGTGGCAAAAGGATTGGTATAAGAGTATATCAAGGTTCAGCCGATACGATCACTCTGTGCATTCGGGGGACAACATGTCCTGCTAGGAACCACTGTTGTCTGATGGTCCGGAAAAGAGGTTTCCAGGGCCATGGCCGTTTGCGCATGAACCTAATGGGTCGCACACTTAACGGGTTGGAACATGCCAAAATGGATAAGGATCCATTAGTGGGTTTCGCGGATATGATTCTGGGGACGAGGTTCCTAATGGGCTTTATCGAGAAGGCCCATTAGCGCACGCCTATATAAAGGCGTGGGGTGGTCTTTGCGGGTTGATGCTTTTCACCACAAAGCCCTAGCCGTCGACTCGCCGAAACCCTAGCCGTTGCGCACGTGGTGCTAGCACACCGGCGCACGGCGTTCCACCCCTAGACGTGTGGATACCGTAGAGGCGTCGTTGCATCTGCCTCGGCGCTGATTGGCGAGAACCTCTTCTTCCACTGCTAACGTGCTCCAAGGCGTTGCGTGCGCGATCGCGAGGAGGAGACGATCAACTCCGGCATCTACTACTGTACTTTAGAGTACGCGGGGACACTTCACCCACTCTTCTTCCGCTGCTAACGTGCTCCAAGGGTAACTATCCATGATCCACTACTCGCATATATCCTGGTTGAATGCGTAGAAAATTTTATTTTCGGCTAGCGTAGCTCACGCTGTTCCTTCATGCATTCCCTACCCTCACAAAATTTTGTGCCATCCTGTACGAACATGAAAATTTAGCTTGTGCTTGATGCTCCATATTTGAACATTTCATAATACATGTTACTAGCACTAGTGCTTGGTGCCTCGATGTGGAGATCTGTATCCAAGTGATTCGCAGGATCATGTGATGGATTGGTTGCACTACTTTTGTTATCCATAATCTGGCAAATGAATGACAAAATCATTGATATGCAAAGCAGTAGATGGTTAGAGGTTGTGGTTGCTAATGAATGCATTTTTAGAGATGTGTTCATGTTACAAAAATGTGTACATTTTTAGAAATATTCAAATATGTGTACATTTGGTTAATAAATTTGGCCCTTGAATAAATTTTCCATTATTAGAGACAGCTCATTTTATTACCTTAATCTGAACCGGTAATACGAAAATTTGTTATTCTAGTCTGTTTATTCACTGTATTGTTTGATTGATACTTGGCCTTATCTATTATGATGTGTAAACTGAATAGAGGTACTCTATATTTGTATGTCGATTTAGCTTGAGCCTTAACATTTCAATGTTGCAAACCATTCTTATTTTGATCGACTAGGAAGTCATTTTGCTCCTTTCTGCTTATCGTCAGTTGGTTAGTTAATATGAATGATGTGCTACATATCTAGTGCTTATTGGTGTTTGTACATTTGGGTGTTAAATATTCAGGGTAGGTTGACGCTTACAATGTTGCAAATGATGCTCCTTATCGTCAACTAGGAATTGGAAAATATATGTCGTACCTCACACATTTAATATTTTTATAGTCTGGACAGGAAATGCAAAATTTGGTCAATATCATAATACTCTTATCTAAAATGCATCTTTAGGGCTACATTTTAGCCTTTTGAAGTATCTTTTGTTAGCTTAAGACCAAGATAATAACAGAACCATGAAAATTGGATATATGTGTAGTTCATTGTTGTTATTACTTCAGCTAGTATTGTCGTGCCTTGCCTTGGTCTTCTGAGTAGCTTTGAGTGCTACATTTCTGTGAGTGCTTCAGAAATTCAGCTAGTATGTACTTATTTCATCTTCTTCTGTGATTGCTCTCTGTCGGTGATTTGCAAAAGAGGCCAGTCTTGCGACTTGGGGACCTTGCATGTGTATTGCAAAGGGGCCAATCAATTGGCTTGGGGACCTTGCAAGTGGGATCAATTGTTCTATGAGGATTTGGGTTAAGATAGACTGTTTGTGACAACAAATTAATTTTTTATTTTCTGTAATACTTGGTTAGATCCTTTTGCTATTGTCTATAACTTGTGAATTCATATATTGAATCTGTTAATCTGGTGTGCTTATATATATTGAATTTGTTAATTTAAGGTAAGATTGTCACAAACATGTCTATATCTTGCCCTAGAGGCGAGGAAGGCCTTTAAAGGCAACCCGACATCTGAGAACAACTTATAATAATCAACTTGTAATATGAATCTGTTTATCATGTGTTGTCAACTTACTAAATGTGTGATTCCTGATAGTAGAGTTTCTTTATATATTTTTCTTGGCATTTGTGATAACAATTCATACTTAGATTATTTGTTGCTTGGTTGTGAAATCCCCGTTGTGTTGCACTTCACGGTTGGGTTTGAAAATGAGATACTAATGACATATATATCACTCCTAGCTCAAATGATTGATAAATCTAAACACACGCACTCATCACGGTTGATGTGGCTTTGGTTCCAATTGGTTTGATTTTGTCATGGAGCCAGGGTCATCACTTGTCTCGACTATTCTTATGTTTTCAGTGCCTTTCTGTTGCTTAATGATGAATTTGGGTTTGTTTATGATTAGAACAATTATTTTGTGAATCGGGCCTTGAACCGGTAGACTCACATGCTAGGAAGTTTGTTTATCGCTCATCGATCAAATCAATATTCAACTTGTCTAGCTGATATTTATGCTTCTATCAATATTGTGTTTTGGCTGTGTTCTGTAAGAACTGATAACTTGTTGTTGATATACATTGTTGTCTATTATATGTTAAAATTGAACATAGCTAAAGCATTTAATTCCTGCTGATTAAAACTTATCTGCTGGTTTGGCTACATGAGTTAGCTTTGATTCAATTAATTATACTCTGATCCTTAAGTTGGAACAGTAAACTTGATTTAGATAAAAACTTCATTGTGCATGTTAAGGTGGTAAGGGTTCAAGGCCCGATTCATTGAATATATTGTTAGCCCGTTTGTGATTGAAGTGAGGATCCTAATCTTTACTCAAACCCTAATCTGAGAGCACATCATCAAAATTTCTCCTCTCTTTGAGGAAGAAGGCATAATTCATATAATGACTGACATAAAATTGCTAAGTATTATCTTATCTATGTCATTCTTGCTGTTTGCGGTTTCTTTCACCCTCATGTCTATTTTATTTCTTTCACCATCGGGTCTATTATACTTGCTTAGTGATGACATTGGGTTCAATGATGATCAAAATAATTGTTTCACCGCTTTGATAATCTGATCAAGATTATGAATTGTGTTATTCTTATTGCTTCACAAGAACTCTATCCAAAGAGCACTTATGGTGTGAAAGAACTGAAGAGTGCTATCTAAGCTAGCATGAATTTTCATGCAGGCTCTCTATTGCTTCATACTAGTTTCAGGCTGAAGTTACAAACTGACAATAACTTTATAAGTGCTAGATGATAAATTTGCACAAAATTTTTAAATCCTAATGTTGGCTCATCCATGAATATGATTGAAGGGTGAGAAGTCAAGCTCTCCAAAGATAATCCATTGTCTGCTAGATTTCCACAGAAATTCTCTCAAAGATATTGTCTTTTGATATGTTTGTCATGCATATGACTCGAAGCATGCTTATAGGCTAGACTCTATTTACTGAAATCTTTTACTTGTTTATATCCTGGAAGTCGTTTTGGTCATTTACATGGCCTCAAGATGACACTTTGGCAATCAATGTAGTTCTTATGGAGCCCAATCCCGATCCTGTAATAGAGGAGACTTCCAACCCGAGCTCGAGCCGGTATCTTAACATCAAACCAATCACTAAAGATGCCGAGGTCTCCACCGCTGCTGCAGATGATGCTCCTGTTGCAAGACGTCGAGGCCGAGGGAAAACTAAGAAGCCTGAAGGACGGTATACTATCTCGGAGGTGTCAGATGCTGGGGCCCCTGTTGCACCACAGAAGTCAGCAGCAAAATATTGGTCAACATGTGGGTACATCGTAAGGGATAAAGTGCTAATCACCTATTTGGATTGGCACAAAGTGCCTTGCTCCACCAAAGAGGATCTATGGATAGAGCTGAAAGAAACGTTTGAATTCCCCACAAAAGTCGAAGAGCTCGTGCATTGCGATGCGTTGATGACCATGGATGCGGCATGAAGGAACTTCAAGGCGAGGCTGAATACAAACTATGTTAAGAAAAATCAGTCAGCTATATTGGGATGAGTTTGTGGCGATGAAGCAATATGAAGCGGCAAAGAAGTCCAGTGAGGACCACATAAACATCGCGAGGAGGAATACTCACCCCCACAGACTAGGCACGAGTAGGTACGTGGGCAAAATTCCTCAACGGGAGAGATAGGAATTAGATGCAGTCTGATTGACTAGCGCAAGTCCATTGACTGGACTACTAGACCGAGTCAAGCATTACATACTAGCGAGGGCATCTGTCACGTCTGGTGAGGCTCTATCATTCAAAAGCAGTGATGATGAAGTAATGTCACAAAGAGTTCAACAGCTGCACGCCGAGTCCAGCCAAGGAAATTTCCACCCAGATAGGGAGAAAGATGAACTAACGGCGGCCCTCGGAAACAAAGAGCACCCTGGTCAGACACGAGGTGTTGGGGTTAAGGTTCCCTGAAAGATGGGATTCCCAGAGCACAGAGACTCTTATAGGAGTCAGAAAAGAACCAAAGAAGAGCGTGCCGAAAAAGAATTGGAAAGGATGAAGGAAAAAGTTTTTCGAGAACTATAAGGCACCATACAAGAACAAATTCAACAACAAGTACAAGAAGCCATGCGCCAGTCACAAGTCCACAACGTTCTCTCCAGCCGTACAAATCGTCGCAGTAGTTGCGCATCTACACGATTGGTAGAACTAGATAACACCCATTATCTTATGGACGACTTAGAAGGCCCCACACCTTGCCAGCTCAATGTGCCCATCATGAACAAATCCTTGCAAGCTGGTACAGGAATAGCTTATCCATGCCAAAAAGGGGGTGTTCTGCACAACTCTCCGATAGCGCTAGGTTATGCAAAGGTCCAGGTGGACACGGTACTTCCACAGTTTGTCGACATCGCGCTGGAAATTCCCTGCAATGACGAGATTACAACTCTAGGAAGTGTCGTCCACTCATTCATCCAGTGGCGCAAGCGTGATATCGTCTAGGACCATATAGTGCCTGCCTCTCCTGCATTAGAACTCACACTATCGTCACCAGCACCTGAGCGTCAAATGGCAATGAAGGAAGATGAAGCTCCAAAGAAGTCCAGTGAGGACCGCATAAACATGGCTAGTGTGACTACTTCAACGGACAAACTAACTATAATCCCTAGTGCAAAGAAATGGCACATTAAACAAGTTGTATCAGCTAGATCAGGCGAAGCCAGAACAGAGTACGATGTGGTGCTAGTAAAAGGCAAGGGCAAGGAGAAGACTGAAGTACAAGATAACCAAGAAAGATTGCCATTCGAGATGGGGAAGCCATTAGTCACCACTTCAAAGTTAAATAATCTATCACTAATGATGCGACGATTACATACCTAGTACATAGAGCGATCCAACCAAGGGGTACTCCCGAAGCTTATCACTGCCCTTTTTCGAGAGGAACATTTTCACCATGAGGGAGTTGGCTGCTTCATGATAGAATTCGATAACTTGCACAACTTGTTCTATCACGACGCCCTCGATATATCTTTTTTGAGATACTGGTCACTGTAAGTCTCTAATTAAAAAATCATGGTCTACGTTCATGTAATACTGATAAATGTCATGTCTAACATTTTTCTTATCTAGATACAAGATGATCGAACTAAGAAGAACCCAGGGACCAGTGGGATTCCTTGATCCGGGAACGGTCTGCTAGGCCGAAATCACAAAAGTACCAAAGGAGGTCGAGGATTACGTATATAACACTTGGATCAAGCTACAAGACAAGTAGTTTATACTTTTACCATACAATTTGAAGTAAGATACTTTCTCACTAGCTAGTTAAATTACTCATTGATTTTGTTTTTCACTTTGATCTTAGGACTAATGACTACGGCATCATACTCGTGTATGTAGCTTTCACTGGATTCTCATAGTAATTACTCCAAACAAGAGCAAGATGCTAATCATGGACCCGCTCGATAAAGATAGAAAAAACTACGAAGACCTGATAAGTCTAATGAATAAAGCGTTCAAAAGCTATTGTAAAAAGAGCTCAAGATATCATCCATACAACAAATTCTTTTCAATCTGTACTAAATTTCCGGTATGCACGGAGGCAATATTCTTATATCGCATTTCATAGTAAATAACTCGTTCCATGACATTTTAGTTTATTCAATTTTTACAATGTCACAAGCAACAGAAGGCACAAATTTATATGGATACTTAGGTATTAATACTGAGGCCTTAAAATCTTAGGTTCTACAATAATAAATAATGACGTGAGGTTTATCATACTTACATCACACATTGATTCACACTACTCAATTTCTATATACTCTAAGATTTATTTTTCCTATTTATAACACCTCAAGTTGCCTACGGAAGGATCCGCCTCCTTTGGAAATCCAAACCATTTAAGGACAGCTCGCCTACTTCGTCATGAAGGAAATCATCAACCCAAAAGGCGAGTTTCATAACAAAGACAACAATGATCCAGTCACTGGCGGATCTAGAGGGTGGGCCGGGTGGGCCCCGGCCCACCCAAAAATTTCAAATCGGTTCATTGATCCGAAGGTAATATCTTTAGATCCGTTGATCCGATTGGATTGATTCTTATTGTGTTAATTTCAAAATTGCATCTAGTTTCTACAGTTAAAATTTCACAACAATCCAACGGTAGGATCTTTGGGAATGATTATTTTGGTGAACGTGAGTCAATCTGTTTTTATTTGGTCTGGCGTTTGATTCAGTAAAATTGCGAAGAAAATAACTTTAGATCCGTAGATCCAATCGACTTGATTTTTGTTGTGTTAGCTTGAAAATTGAGTCTAGTTTCAGTAGTTAAAATTTCACATCGATCTAACGGTGGGATCATCAGAAATTACTGTTTTAGTGAACATAGGTTAATCTGTTTTTGTCGAATCCGAATCAGTTAATTGGGGTGTTTCAAAAATAATCAAAAATTTGATTTTAGCCAACAAGAAGTAGTACTGTAATCTTCTTCAAATTAATGCCATTAGAAAGCGTAGACCCAACAAGAAGTAGTACTGTAATCTTCTTCAAATTATTGTAGTCGTGTAAGTTTCTTTAAGTCAAATTTCATACTTAGTTGTTGATTTTAAGATGTTCGTAAGACACCTTATTAATATATCATGATACACTTTTGGTAAATTCTATACTTGTATTGTATATTGGCATGTTAGATTTACGGTATTTAAAAAATTTATGTCAAGTTGGACCACCCATACCCAAAATCCTGGATACGCCACTGGATCCAGTCATCCATACTCATTTTACACATCGTGTGTCTCCATCCAACATTGAAGACTAGTAGGCTTGTAGTTTAAAAAACTAGTTTAGTCTTTCATTATTTAAATTTTGTCTCATTACAAAGTGTCAATTGATTACAAAGTATAAATTGATGTTTCATTATGGCTAATTTTATGCTACTTTTTGTGTTTGTTACAATGTGTATGATATGTATATGCTATTTCAGAGGGTATAGCTAGCGCTGCCTGAGGTTAGCCCGAAATGCCTTTTTTTTATTTTGTTGTCTGGAGTTATTAATGATGGTTTTTGGCTAAATCCGTCACTGATACTCATAGTATCAGTGGCGGTTCTATCCAAAAACCGCCACTGATATAAGTATATGTGGCGGTTCTATTAAAAAATCGGCACTGATACAAGAATATCTGTGGCGGCCAGTGCCGGGTTGTGGATAGAACCGCCACAGATAACCCCATATCTGTGGCACTTTGTGGTTAGAACCGTCACTGATAATATTATTAGTGACGGTTTTTGGCTAGAACCATCACTAATAATCATATTGTCAGTGGTGGTTTTTGGAGAGAACCGTCACTGATAATATTATCAGTGTGACGGTTCTAAAACCGGGTTCTAAAACCGCCACTGATAATTCTCGATTATCAGTGGCATTAAATCTATGACGGTTCAAAAACCGCCACTGATGAGAGTTATAAACCGCTACAAATGGCCTTTTCAAGGTAATGGTAGTGTTTGGTCCACGCCGAGATCTCAACATGGAGGTGGCCGTCGAGTCCTCATGAGCGGTCCGGCATGGAGATTAATGTCGAATTAGTCTTCAGTATTGCCGCCACCCAATCTTCCCTACCATGAATGCCACTGATAATCTTACCAGCCGTCTGCAGCAACGCTTGCCATCTGCAAGCAACCAAGCGTGCTACCCGCCAGCCTTCGACCACGTTCGCCATCCGTTGCCGCCAGCCGCCGCGCCGCAGCTTGTGCTCAGCGCATGCTACCCGCCGCCGCACGCGCATGCTGCTAGCTCTTGTGGTTCGCCCCCACGACCGCATGCTCCCTACTTTAGCCGTCTGCTGACGCTCATGCCTCCTGTCCTCGCTCGATGGAGATGGTGAACTAAGAAGCCGGAAGGCGTACGTACTGCAGTTGTCTTCATATATCAAAAGAAGGCAATTTCCCACGAAGAGCATTTTGTCCTAGTATATTTTAATATCCCAGTCCCCAACCCGATGCATTCAAACAAAGGAATGGGTTTTAAAAACTTAAACCCAGCCCAAACCCAACACCTTATATCGCACCTCATTTCCCAAACCCTTTCCCACCGTGCTTCCAGAAGCCACCTTAGTGATTTGCATGGTTTTCACATTTGGAGAATATGTACATTCTAGATGATATTAGAGATGAGAGGCCAAAATTAAACGAGAAGAAGAGTTGAGGGACCAAAAGCAGGGGCGGAGGCCTTGGCCCCCTCTAACCAAAATAAGATCCAGTAAATAGTAATTAGTAGTAGCTAGTATTAGCAAACAACAAATAAAGGTCTAGTCCATTCCCAACAGGTAAAACTTCTATTTTTCTCAACTTGATGTATGCAATACTTAATTTCTCTTGCTAACTTAACAAAAGGACTATATAAAATAGGTAAAGCTTACTATTATTCAATGGTTGATAGGCTGTTACAATTGGTCATAACTCTTCCTGTTAACAAAGAACTACAGAGCTTAGTATTTTCAACTATGAAACTTGTCAAGACCGCCTTGAAATAAAATAGGAAATGACTTTCTTCGACATTGCATGATAGTTTACATTGAAAAAGAACTAGCAGCGAAAATTAGTTCAGATGAACTTATTGACTTATGATCTTCTAGGTAGTCGTAGAACTAAATTTAAGTTAATAGAGATGTAAGTTTCTTATTCTAAAAAATGTCATATTTTTCTTGTGGACATATGGTTATGCTATTTTTAAATTTAAATGCATCGATATTGCTATGATATTTTTTATGGATACTATAATATTTTTTAGTTGATCCACGTGGCCCCCCCTAATCCGAAATCCTGACTCCGCCCCTGACCAAAAGTACAGTATATTTGTATATATGGTTAATCTGCACTGTTATAGTCTAGTCTCACCAAAAATATGGCATGGATCTTCTCTTTTTCTCTCCATTGAGAATTTCTAGGATATTTGTTTTTTATTTAAGGATTATTGTAAAATTTTCTATACCTCCAAAGCGAAAGAGATATCTTGAAGCGTTATGGTTAAGCCAAAACATTAGAAATTTATTAGCCCGTTGATTTTTAAGTTGGTAATTATTAGCCATTGGATCAAGTAGTATTTTCTTTTCTTTTGAGCAAGGAATTCCCACGTGACTAATGATCGAAACAACAGCACACCTTATTGATGGATCAAACTAGCGGAATTTCTCACACAATTGCATGATTAGATGTTGTAAAATATTGTATTTGTTATATAGCTCCATTGCTTTTTAGAAATATAGTTACATTTGTTATACAATTGTGATAGATATAATATATACATGCTTAATGCGCACCACTATAATCTAGCCCTACCAAAATATGTGGTGTAGATCTTCTATTTTTCTCTCAATTAATGATAGAGTTTCTAGGATTTTTATTTTATTTCTAATTGAAGTTTTTTAAAAAAATTACAAGACATCCAAAGCGAAAGAGGTACCTTGAATATCGCCAATTGTTTGTAGATATATAGATAGATGGTTACCTAAAGCACCAATTGTTTATAGATACATATAGGCTGTTACCAAAACTACCCCCATACAACCAAGTTGGAACCACCTCCTCTTCTCCCTGTGGCTAAACATTCATGTCATTCTTACCCTTCCGCGGTGCAGTTCCACAGCCTATTTGGCCATCTCACGTATTTTCGTCAGCCATGGGCCATGGCCCACTGCTGCACAACAGGTTATCACAGACGGTTCGTAAACCACATCATAGACGATTTTGTAAACCATCTGTATTCAAGTGTCAGTGACGACAAAGAGTCATTGCAGACGGTTTTGCAACTGTCTGTGAAAAAACTCATCACAGACGGTTCCAAATTGAAACCATCTGTGATGTGGCATCATCTCAGACAGTTCCTGAGATGATGGACTTATCCCAGATGGTTCTAATGAAGTACCATCTATGCACAGGCTCATATCACAGACGATTTCAATTTGAAACCATCTGTGATGATGTCCTCATCACAGACAGTGCCACAATGGAACCGTCTGTGATGTGTGCCTCTTCGCAGATGGTTCTTCGTTAGAACCTTTTGTAACGTTGATTTTCTTTTTTTTTTGCTAAATTTTAATTTATTGGCTAGCTTCAGGAAATGCTAGCCGTGCCCTCTGAAACAAAGGATAGTACACAACATCACTAGCATATTACTATGATATAAATTTAAAAAATGTACACCAATCACATGTTACATAACATACAGTGCATCCATTTCATAAATCAACTCAGATCGTACATTACAACATATCTACATCGCATCCATTTTAGAAATCAACTCACATATATACTAACCAATTGGATTCAGAAGTACAAATAACAAATTCACAGCACAAGCTTCATAAATTAATCTGAATGTATGGTATGTAACAAATTCACAACTTGTCAGTTGAGTCCTGAGTGGCATCTACCCTTTGGATTTAAGACCTCACGCATGAAGAAGGCACAGAGCTGTCCTTGAATACTTAGCAGGTCAACCTGTTCCAACGCAGATTCAGCGCATTGCCAAGCCTGTCGATGAGAAAAGTAAAGTCTTGCGTGTATATAAATTGATAAGTGAAGACAATTAATTGTTGCAAGATTGACAGACCTCTATGACATTGGTCTCCTGTGAACATCGAGTAGTGCCATGTTGTGGCAAACGTAGAATCCACATAGATCAGTGCCCTTTAGCTGCTGGTGGCACTGCTAAAATATAATAGGTTAATTAGTTCTAAAGGTATTATTATGGAGTGTGAAGTATTATTACGTACTATTAGATACCAAAAAGTTAAAAGTATGCTCTAGAGTTGTTGGGCCCTTCTTGTGTGCCCCCCCTAACTTTGTAGGTACGGAACGCCGATTCGAGTAAATCTTTGATAGGCTTCAAGTCATGGGTGCCGCCCTTTTTTGAATCATGGTAAATTACTCAGTTCTATCTCAGTATATTACGAGTAGAACCCAGTGATACCTACACAAGTATGTCATTATGGTCACTGAAACTAACTTTGAGGTGCAATATATAGTGAAATCAATAAGTATAGCATCTGGACAAAGCACTTACCCTAGGTTGTAGGGTAAAAGTATGAATTTTTTGTCCGAATGAGCCAGCGTAACTTTTTGCATGTACTCATGGATGACTTCTTTATTTTCATCTGTGGTTTGCTTGGACACCATGTGTGGGTCGGCGAAACCCATCGGTTGTTCCCTTGCTATTGCTTCCAGGATCATGTATCTACATATACAAAATCAAGGATGATATATATATGACATTAACCGGTGCGTCAGAAATGTAGATGGTGATTGCACACACTTACATTATCCAACATCTTATGAGTGAGGTGTCGAGCGCTTTGAGGTTGTGCAGATCGAACAAGTTGGTGAAACCAACCACGAAGATGCCATCTAAAGACCTGTGTAAGAAATACTCTTCCTTGAAGCTCACCAAGATACTAGATGTCTGTTGTGGCACCAGCTTGTTAGCTTGTTACATGTACCATTCTTGCAATCTAACGTAGGCTAATGTAAGCATCTCCTTGTGCTCATTCGATATGAATGGTTGCCCTAGCTTGAATTACTGCACCAATGGGGCAAACGGAAAGTTATGAGCTGATGTGGTCCATTTTGATTTGCCCTTGTCTCCGCCTCCCCTTCTACCAAACTTCGTTTTCACAGGAGACAATTGGACCCTTACTGCAGGAATGGTCTACGCATGGTGGGACACAATAGCCAATTTGGTGGGCCCCTTCAGTGCATCACATAACTTTGGTAGTGCTAGTTGCTTCGGCGCATCATGTGGTACCTCTGGGACTGCTTGTAGCTTTGGTGCTCCTAGGTGGGCATCGAAGGAGATGTCCTTTTTGGGCCACTAGATGAATGTGCCGATGGCATCCCCTAGTGTGATGATCTCGTTGTTTGGGGGCATGTTCAGCGTGACAGCCTTAAAAATTTCATGTACACCATCGACATGGACCTTTGCGTAGCCCGGCTCTATAGTACGACCCGTGCACTAATGACTCTACAACGGATGCATACACTTGTCCCCAAGCAACCTGTAGGGGAACAGAGCCGTTGGCAAGCCTCACTTGTAGATTTCACGGCGTGACCACCTAAATAAGGGTACACAAGTAATTACCTAATATGTCCAACATTAAAGTCTATGTAAGGAGCATTGCTGACATGTTACCCAGGTGTCATTAGGAGGAAATCTGGCTTCATCCACATCCATCTCAGGGGCAGACGCGCAGCTACTCTGATAGTTGGTTGAGCTGAACTGCGCCTATGCTTCTTAGGCTTGCACGTTCCGTGCTTGCCTCTCTTCAGCCACCCTTTGCTCCATCCTTCCTTCGAGGCTTCGTAGCTAACTATTGAACTATGCTCTAAGCATTTTCTCAACCCTTTTCTCAATCAGGGCTACTAGTTGTTCCTCACGCTCAGCTTTGCTTGTCTTCCTACTTCGGTACGTGTCCGAGTCACGTGGGAATCCCAATTTTCAGGGAATGAAAACACCTAGACCTCGGGTGCAACTCGGGTGCTCCTTATTTCCAAAACCGTGGAGAGTATGTCTTTCACTCTGTCCGAAGTAAAAGAGCCCTAGGAAGATTCCATGCTCAACGATATTAGGCGTTGGAACACTTCCTTATCAGCGCGGTTTGCAAAGGACACACCACCCGAAAAAGTGAGACGTGACCTCGCTCTTACCCAGATTCGGGCATGCAGATCCACGATCGAGGCAAACAACTACGCGATCTCCTTCTGGACTACCTCGTCGTCCTCCCTTGTCCATTGCGCGATCTTACTCGTGTACCCAGTTGAGTTGAGTCTATGTGGGTGTGTGTTTTTTGACTGGACGGTCTTATGAGCCGCACTTTGAAGCACGAACTATTCTGTCATCTTCAACTCAACAAATCTTCCTTAGACGTCTTCAGAGATGAACCTGTACATATGGAATGGAGTCATTTCTTTATTGACGTAATTAGCAACAAGGACACTCTTAAAGTTCTTCCACGCCTTTCCCACCTCTAGCAATGCGTATCGTCGTAGTGCAGGCATGGCGTCCTGTGGAACCTCGAACGACGTGAATATTTCTGTCACTAGGTTATTGTGCTTCTCATTTGTCAACGTCTTCCATGATGGATAGGTGATGGGGACCTTTTCACGCCCAATGATCCCGCACATGGTTTGAAAAGCTGTCGCAGCCTTTGGAGATGCGGTTGGAGCCCCATCATGCGGATCGACAGCCGTGATAGTGTATCGGCTTTGAGGCCTTTTACTAAGCCCTCTTGTACCGCGCCTATTTCCTTCTACATTGGGCACGTCATCAGATCCCTTCAGCGGCAAGGATTGAGGAGACGACGCCATCTTGTATGATGCAAGGTTAAGAGTAGATAAGTTAAGAGAAGCACATGCTCTTCTTGACAAAATCAGTCCGGAGCTCAAAGAGCTAATCTCCAAATCTATTTTGGCTAAGTCCGTTGCAAATGTGTTAGCCTATTTTTGATAGCCTGACATGTTCCAACAGCTATTGTGGTAGGTATAACGGCTCTTTTTCAGTCCAAATGGCTATATAAGAATTTTTTAGCCTTCTACCATAGAACTTTTTTTGCATATCTTTGATCTTCTTGACATATTAGCACTCTAGAGCTTACATTCCACCAAGGAGACTGTGCTTCATCTTCAAACCGAAAAACTTAACACTTTCTTAGTGTTTTGGATCCAAGCTTAGTCTAGATAGTGTTGTGCTGAGTGAATCAAGAGACAAGACTTGTGGATAGTCTATTACTCTTGGATCTTAGTGATTCTAGACGGCTTGGAGAGAATTTAGGTGTGACCTATCCAAAGGTGTTTGTGGAAGGCCACCTTAGCTATGAAAGGTTGGGACTCACTTCACCGGAGTGGTGGAAGAGTCACCCTAGTGGAGACCAAAGCTACTGCAACTTGCTTTGGAGGAGCTATACTTCGAGAGGAGTGCTCTAACGTAGAGTAGGAGAGTGGCTTCGAACCACGGGATAAGTTATTGTGTCTCTTGTGTTTATTCTTGCTTTTGTGTTATTTTCCGCTGCTTTTAGTTACTTGTGCTTTATATTCTGTCATCTTGTATTTGTTGACTAAGTACTCAAGCAAGATAATTATTCTGTAATTTAGTCTGAAAATTTGAAAAGTTGCTTATTCACCCCCCTCTAGGCCAACTTAATCCTTCATGTGGTATTAGAGCAAGGTTTACCTTGATAAGCTTAATCAGCTTTGGTAATGGCCGGGGGTAATGGATCTGTAACTGTTAGTGTAGGAAGAGTACTTGCCTTTAACGGTACTAATTATACTTATTGGAAGATTAGAATGAGATGTTATTTAGAGGTCGTAGGGTATAATGTGTGGAGGGTCACAGAAAAACCTCTGCTTCCACGAGTCATGCCCGAAGAGCAATCTATTTATGGGGATCCTACTCTTAGTGAGATCCAAAATTTACAGTTTGATGCTCAGGCTAGAAATGCTATATTTTCTTGTCTTAGCATAAAAGTTTTTGATAGAGTAAGTAACCTTACATCCGCCTATGATATTTGGACAACATTGCAAGAAATTCATGAGGGAGCCTCTGATGTGAAAGAAGAAAAATATTTTGTGATTAGAGAAAAGTTTGATCAATTTAAAATGCTCCCTCATGAGAATGCTAATGATATGTTCTCTAGGCTTAATCCTATTGTTAATGAACTCAAAGGCCTTGGAACTAAAATTTCAGATGTTGAGGTGTGCGAGAAGATGATAAGGGTGCTGCCTCGGGCTTATTATAGCTTGATCACTTATCTGTCCAACAGTGGTGATCTCAAGAGGCTAACACCTACCGAGCTGTTAGGCAAAATTTCAGCTGATGAGCTCACCTTGGCTGAAGAAGATGCTCCAAAGAAGAAATATATTGCACTCATAGCCAAGGAGAAAGTGCAAGACTCCTCCGATAATGAAACTGAAGAGGAGTCCATCGACAATGAAGATGAGGATGTAAAGAGGTTGGCCCTGCTCATGAGAAAAGCCAACAAAATCATGAGGGTTAACTATAAAGACAAAGAAAAGTCAATTTCTTGCTACTCAAAGGAAAATCCTTTCTCTAACATTATTTGCTTTGAGTGTAATGAAAAGGGCCACATAGCTGCCCAGTGCCCCAACAAAAATAAGAAGAAGAGTAAGAACATGTAACACCCCGGCGCCAATCGCACCGCGAATGCTACCAAAGGACCCAAAATGACGCTTACAACACTCCGGAACCATACTTGTCCAGAGTGTCCCCAACAAGACCCAAGAAATAAAAAACTTGACAAAGAAGTTCAATTGAGCTAAGAACTCAACGAACGAGTCAATAAACTTTTTACCTCTAATAAAAGATTGAAACCGACCTTGAAACTCTCTAAACCAGCTTAAAACTAAGTCACCGAAATTTAGAAAATTTCGGCATGACCTCTCTAGAAACTAGGACATCCACTCAGCAGACAGAAAACAAATGCAGTTGTATAATATCATTCTAGCAGGTCCTTAGTTAACCAATCACACATCTAATAGAACTTACTAAACTCCACCACGACGAACAACACATTACAACCTCATTAATTACATCCAGACTTAATGAATTGGTTACATAATTGTTGGAGACCGAAGTCGTGCACGTGATACTACTCCCAACCAAATGAGCCAGCTTCAAAGAACCTAAAACAGGAAGCAAAGATGCGTGAGTCCAACACTCAGCAAAGTGCAATCCGAAAGAAAAGTAATGAATTCAACGGAATTACATTTACATTAGAATTTAATAAGGCCATTACTTAACTGAAACATCCAGTACAAGAAACAGTAAATCACTCCACTTACCACAACCAACTCAAAAACGTAAGTAAACCTTACCCATGCCTCAATAATCATTTCTGGATAAGCTCACGACTCAATCCTCAACCTGTCACTTCCATTCTCATCAATTAACATTTATCAATTGCAACACAACGCAATGCAATGTGTTTATGCTCTTATGCTTTCATGCTCCGAATGCAACCTTTTAGCCTATCTGGGGTATAGTGAGTGCACACCGCTTGTGCACCCTCAATCCATCCATCTGGTGGCGGGGCCTACTCTTCTCGACTCGCTCCCATCCGTGGATGGGACTACGAGGTAGGACTTTTGTACTCACTACGTGTGAGTACAGAGGCCCACATCAACATGGGTCGCCTCTTCTGTAATGGATGCGCAAAAATGCAAATGACTTGAATGAACTACAAGTTTCATCCTATTTCAACTCCACATCGGTCATGGACATGTTTATAAACACACACATTATCATTTAATCACTTTATCAGTTGCATCAACATAACCATACTCATTTGTACAATTCATAATGCATTGCAATAATTGAGATTGAATAACTTACCTTACAACTGCTAACATTCATCCATCGTCATCATCATACTAAAAACAACGTCTAGATATGCTATTAAACATAACCAAATCATTAGAATTTTCATACTCTTATCGCAAGCAAAGCACTTAACACCCTAATAACGCTCTAGGGAATGCACTTGCCTTTACTGACACGAGAGGCAACTTGGGGTCAAGACCACTCCCGAAGACACTCTCCCTGAAAAACAACGATTGCATACAAGAATGGGTCAAGGTCCGACTCAATGCATGACGAAATCTCAACTTTTGCCAAAGATAGTCCCAATTTCCACTAATGGAAACTCCGGGCAACCCACTAGACAACAGACATTAAACCTTAATAATAAGAGAACACAGTGACAACTCTCTCAATTTGGGAGCTTATGCATAACCATTAACAATTTAAGCTAATATACAATAGTATGATCATAATCAAATGGCAGCAAATCACTCTTAACTCATTCATTTGGATTGAGCCATACAAAAATAATAAGGATCAAGTCCTAGCATAATATTCACAACCATTACCAGGGTAAGAATGTTACTACAGAAGCTCATACACAAATAACACACATAAACTATGCAGATGCCATGTAATGACAAGAATTTAAGTTTGCCAACGGGCAAATAATAATATAACCGATGGACAGCCGATGGGAATTTAGAAGAGCTCACTAAAATCAAAACATGATCAACCATTAACAAGCAAAGATATACCAAAAGCAAATCAAATCTGTAAATTAAGCAATTTGACCTAAGCACATTGCTCGTCTACCTCCTGACACTTCAAAACATGCACCAACTTAATAATCGGGCATTCCAATTCAACTTTTCATGAAAGAGAAATATATGACATATGACAAATCAACCATCGCATCGCATACTCGATCCAAGTAAGATACTACAATACATCAAACAATCACAAAAGCTCTTTAAGGCAACATTAGCATTCCTAAGTTTTCTTGTTAACACCAACATAACTATCCCTCCTAGAGATCAATCAATTCTATAATCAGAAACTACCACCATTTTAAGAGATGAAAATCAATCAATCCACCATCTCGAATCGGCCCAAACAAGAGCCACTACACATGCATATACCTCACAGCCATATCATCGAACACCTGGCATGCGCAAAGAACAACCCTCAATTTGATTGATTGAGTTCTCACCACAAGAAAGCAAGAGGGGAGGGCATTCTTTGCTAGAGTCAGCTTTGCGAATGCTCCAATTTGTTGCGAAACGCTTCTTCTTTGCCCGGCCGCTACTCTCTTCTTGCAGGAGGAGGGCTCCGGCCAGGGGAGCTTTCGGCAGCAGAGGAAGGGGAGAGCAGGGGCGCCGACCGAGAGAAGATCCAGGGTGGCCGTGCCGACCAGGGATGGCAGAGGGTGGCGCTGCAGTAAGGAGAAGCCAGGGCGTCGAGTTGGGGAGGAATGGAGGGCGGCGACCAGCAGAGGGAGAAGGGAGGCACCGAGCCAGGAGACTGGGGTGACTGGGCAGGCAGCCGGCTGGAGCTGGGGAAGGGCGCCGGCCCCTTGGGAGCAAGCAACCAGAAAAGGAGAGGGGAAGGATGAGTCGGCAAGTTGGGGAAAAAGAGACAACCCATGGACAAATTTCAGCCACACACACACCAGGAAAATAGAGAGAGGTTAGGTAAAAGTAGGTGGAGAGGGAAAAAGAAAAAGGCAATAATTTCTCTCCCACAATTCAAAGATTGGCCCACCAGACACCCGGACCAAGAGGCCCCCCCGACTCGTAGGAAAAAGAAACCCCGCTGTATTATAGAACAAGAGCAAAGATGATGATGAAGAGGAGAAGGCCCATGATAAGTACAAGAAGAAATACTTCAAGAAGGGCCACTCCAAGAAGTTTCCAAAAAGGGGAAAGGGGGAAGCTCATATTGGTGAGTGGATCACCGATGAAGAAAGTTCATGTGATGAATCCTCCTTGGATGATGAAGACACAAGGTCAAAAGGATTGGCTAGGCTTGCCTTAGATGAGTCGACCCCTCCTTCGTCTTCATTTCCACTTTGCCTTATGGCAAAAAATAATGAGGATAAGGTAAATGACTCTCCCTCATATGAAGAGCTAGTTCATATAATAGAAGAGTTTAATAATGCTTTGCATGCTAAAGCAAATTCTGTTAAATCTTTAAAGAAAACTATCATTAGCTTGAATGATCAGAATAGGTTGCTACAGAACAAGCATGATAATATTGCAAAAAATCATGAAAAACTTGTGCTTACTCACAATGATTTGGTTGCTAATCATGCTTTACTTGTTAAAGATCATGAAGATTTGCTAAGTAGACATTGTGAGCTAGAAATTAATAATGAAATGCTTGCTAGCAAATCAAAGGCTGTTTCTTCATGTAATGTATCTATTGCTTGTGATTTGCTCAGTAATGAAAATGTTGCCTCTAGTTCATCTAGTACTTGTGACGAAAACTACAAAAATGTATCTTGTGCTAGGGAGCTTAAAATTGAAAATGAGGAACTGAAATCTAAGGTAGCAAAATTTGATAAAGAATTAGAGAAGTGCTTCCTTGGTAGTCCCACTCTTGACAAAATCCTAGTTGAGCAGAAGGTCAACTTGGGAAAAAAGGGATTATGGTATAAACCTAAGATCTTGCCTAAGAAAATTGGATGGACCAAATCTGAACAGAATTTTGTCAAGAAGGACACTCAGTGTTATTATTGTCATAAGTCAAATCATGCTTCTAAAAATTGTTATCTTGCTAGTGCCCCACATGCTAGAGTAGAAAAGGGCTGCATGGTAGATGCTCATTACATGCTACTCAAATATTTTAGAGGTAAAATGAATATGAAATATATTAGTCCCTCTAATCTTGATAAGAAACTTAGAGCTGTTTAGGTGCCCAAATCCTTGCTTATAAATCCATTTGGCCCCAAAATTATTGAAACTAACATAAAAGGACCCAAAAGTATTTGGGTACCTAAAATCGAGAAATGAACTTATTTTTTTAGGTGAACTACAAAAGTGGAGGCTGGCATTGGGTAATTGACAGCGGCTGCACACAACACATGATTGGGACCTTAAGAATGTTCACCTCAATTGAAGGAGAGAATGATCCTAGTCACAAGATCACTTTTGGAGATAATAGCAAGCGAAAGTTAAAAGGTATCGGTAAGATTGCTATCTCAAATGATCATTCAATTGAAAATGTTCTTCTTGGTGAATCATTAAACTTCAATTTACTTTCGATTGCTCAATTATGTGATCTTGGATTCCACTGTATCTTCTCAATTGATGGGGTAATTGTGTTTGACAAAAATGAAAAGCTTATTTTCAAAAGTTTTAGATTTCAAAATCTCTACCTCGTTGATTTCAAATCTAACTCATGCATTTTGACTTACCTCTTAGCTAAAGTCTCCCTTGGTTGGCTTTGGCATTGGTGTCTTGGGCATGTAGGTATATCTAATCTTAAAAAGTTTTTCAAAAATGAGCTAGTGGTGGGTCTAAAGGATGTTAAGTTTGAAAAGAATAAGCTATGTAGTGCTTGCCAAGCCGGCAAACAGGTAGCTAATTCTCATCCTATCAAAAGTATCATGTCCACCACTAGACTACTGAAGCTCTTGCATATGGATGTATTTGGCCCCACTGCATATGCTAGCATTGGTGGTAACTCATATTGCCTAGTAGTAGTTGATGACTACTCCCATTTCACTTGAGTTTTCTTTTTGCCAAATAAAAGTGAAGTTGGAAAATTTTTTAAAACCTTTGCAAAAAGGGTCCAAAATGAATTTGATTGTCCTATTAAGAAAATTAGAAGTGACAAAAGATCCGAGTTTGTCAATACTAACATTATTGAATATTGTGATGAATTAGGAATAAAACATGAACTCTCAGCCACTTATACTCCTCAACAAAATGGTGTGGTTGAGAGGAAGAATAGAACTTTTATTGAAATGGCTATATCTATGCTAGATGAGTATGGCACTTTATATGCATTCTGGGCTAAAGCCATCAACACAACATGCCTTGCCATCAACCGTCTCTACCTTCATCGACTACTCAAAAAGACTCCATATGAGCTATTGGTAGGAAGATGGCCCAATATCTCCTACTTTCGTGTGTTCGGGTGCAAAGTGTACATATACAAGAAAAGAACACACTTGGGTAAATTTCAAACTAAATGTGATATTGGTATTATGTTAGGATATTTTTTTAAGTCTAAAGCTTATAGAGTGTTTAATAATACTGCTGGCTTAGTTGAAGAAACTTATGATGTTAAGTTTGATGAATCTAATGGTTCACAAGGTGAGCATGAGAATCTAGATGATGTAGGTGATGATGCCTTGGTACAAGTTATGAGAAAGATGGAAATTGAAGGCATTAAGCCCAAGGAAGACCAAGATGAGTTGTCTGCACTATCCATGGAACCACATGACAGCACACAAGAAGAGGAAGAAAAGAATCAAGATAGACCAACCTTCATCAAAAGCCATCATACAATTGCTAAGGATTACCCCACGGACCAAATCATTGGTGAAATTAGTAAAGGTGTTCAAACTCGCTCTAGACATCTTTTTGTGAACATTACTTGTTTGTTTCTTGTGTTGAACCAAAAACAATGGAAGAAGCTCTAGAAGATGCCGATTGGATCACAGCCATGGAAGAAGAGCTCAATAATTTTGAAAAGAACAAAGTCTGGAGTTTGACAGAGCGCCCAAAAGATCACAATGTCATTGGAACAAAATGGGTGTTCCAAAATAAGCAAGATGAGAATAGAGTTGTGGTACGCAATAAAGCAAGGCTAGTAGCTCAAGGCTTCACTCAAGTAGAAGAATTAGACTCTGGGGAGACATATGCCCCTGTAACTCGTCTTGAAGCTATACGGTTCCTTCTAGCCTTTGCCACTCATTTCAACATTACTCTTTTTCAAATGGATGTGAAAAGTGTATTTCTTAATGGTATCATTGATGAAACTGTATATGTTGAATGACCACCTGATTTTGAAGACTTAAATTTTCCTAATCATGTTTACAAATTGTCTAAGACACTCTATGGTTTGAAACAAGCCCCACGGGCTTGGTATGAGCGCCTTAGAGATTTTCTATTAGTTAAGAACTTCAAAATTGGGAATGTTGATCCAACATTGTTCTTGAAAGAAATCAATGGTACATTAATGATTTGTCAAATTTATGTAGATGATATTATTTTTGCGTGCACTAACATCTCTTTATGCAAGGAATTTGGTGACATGATGGCAAAAGAGTTTGAGATGTCAATGATAGGGGAGCTTTCATTCTTTCTTGGTTTTCAAATCAAGCAATTGAAGAAGGGAACTTTTATCTCTCAAGAAAAGTACACCAAAGATCTTCTCAAGCACTTCAAGATGGAAGAATGTAATCCAATCAATACTCCCATGGCAACTAATACACTTCTTGATCAAGATGTGGGAGGTAAGTCTGTTGACCAAAAACTCTATAGGTCCATGATAGGGTCTCTTTTTTACTTGACAGCATGTAGGCCCGATATCATGTTTAGTGTTTGCATGTGTGCTAGTGATGAGGACATCTCCACAATGGATACAACCAGCTCTAACTCCACTCACCAGGATGAACCACCACTTCAAGGACCACTCACTCGAGCCCGTGCGCGTCAACTAAATTATCAGGTGAAGGCGTTCCTAAGTATTCCAATTAATGATACAATGAATGGGATGCTACTTAATTTTTGTGATGATGTGATTCTTCTTAGGAACCATGGGGAAGACCTACAACGCACAAGGGAGTTCGCGTCCGGAGGGAAGAGCAGATTGGAAACAGATTCGGCCTCCCAGAGATGGTTAAATTCAACCAGCCATAACTTTTGATCCAGAAGGCTTCTGGAGGTCTATGAGTACAAGAATGAAAGCTCTGTTCGTCCTTTTTCAAACCGATCTGAGATCACCTCCAAATTCCTTCCGAGTCAACGGGAATATGCAAAACAATGCAGAGCACTTTTCCAGTCCGAGTCTAATTGGGCTTTAGTCTTTTATTCCGAGTTGTAATTAGCAAGCCCATGTTAAAGGCCTAGTGCTGCATGCCCTTGGTCTATAAATAGCCAACCGCCACCATAATTAGGGTTTGGGTTTTGTTTGATTCAGTTAGCCATTGCTTCTGCTTGTACTCGCGCGTGCCGACTAGGCCGCCCGTCTACTTGTTCATCGGAACCCTAATTTTTGAGTGTTTTAATTTCAGAACCGATCTGAATTCATATCCGCAATTGAGTTGCTTGTGATCTCTTGTTCTTGCTGGTTCTTTGATTGCTTGCAGGAACAACGACCTTCGTGGTCAGGTTGGTCGCGCTTCTGCGAGATCAATAACCTTCAGGAGGGTGGTGTACCGGTCGCTAAGGCGCAACGTCGGGTTCGTTGTAGTCGGGCCGCCAACTTCATCCTCCACCAAATCGACGCTACCGTCTTTCATCGAAAGATAGGGACGCCTAGTCCATATCAGCTAGATTTCAAGCTACCCCTAAAGAAGTGCATCTTAGTGCTGTAAAAAGAATATTTAGGTATCTAAAACATACCCTGCATTGGTTTATAGTACCCTAAAGGTGCTTCATTTGAGCTACTTGGCTATTCGGATTCCGATTATGCCGGTTGCAAAATCAATCGTAAAAGCACCTCAATGGGTTGTCATTTGCTTGGAAGATCTTTAGTTTCTTGTTGTTCTAAAAAGCAAAATTCTGTAGCACTTTCCACTACTGAAGCTGAATATGTGGCTGCCGACAGTTGTTTTGCTCAAATTCTATTTATCAAGCAAACATTTTTGGATTATGGCATTAAGTTTAAAAATGTGCCTCTATTGTGTGATAATGAAAGTGCAGTGAAAATAGCAAACAATCAGGTCCAACACTCTAGAACTAAGTATATTAAAATCAGACATCACTTTATTCGTGATCACGTTGCAAAGGGTGACATTATGTAAGAACTAAGGACCAATTAGCTGATATTTTCACTAAACCCCTTGATAAGACCAGATTCTCTAAATTGAGAAATGAATTGAACATTATTGCCTTTTCAAATGTTACTTGATAATGTCATATTAAGGGGGAGCCAAGTTTGCTTATTATGCATTCGTTGATACCCACTATATGAACAAATAAATTCAAAGTGTTGAAATAGGATAAAAGCTATACTTCTAAATAGAAGGAGTCTCTACAACTAAAATTGAGAAAATGTTGCTGTAAGCCTCTCCTTTCTATGCTTCTATCTCATCCCATCTAAAATAAAGTGAAATAAACTAAATCTGTTTTCACTCAAGTTTTAGCTGCCAAAATAATAAAGTATAATCATTCAGCACTTGAGTCTATCAGTTGAGTTTGAGTTGCAAATACTCATACTCATTTTGAAATAAGGCTCACACATTTCCAAAGAATTAAAATCCATCTCTATTTTGTGTTTTTGCTAGTCGATTGAATTTCTATCTATAGATTTTTCAGGATCCATCTTATGATCTTTATTTGACTTTTTCAAGTGGATCTTTGAAAATCTTCAAGAGTCTAGCTATACCTCTTAATTTCTAAAAGCAGAGAGATACACATGTGCGGCGGACTTAATTCAAATAAAAGGAACCGAGAGTTATTCACTTGCGATGGACCATTTTGGCTGAAAAAAGGTCATTTACAACAGACTAAAAGTTTTTGGTCCGGTGCAGAAGAAGTTTTGTCTCTAATTTTATTCAGAACAAAACACTTTGACAACAGACCAAATATGACTTAGTGCATCGCAAATTGATATTATTAAAATATTAAGTCTGATGCAAAAAGATTAACTCTCTGATTTCTTCAAGTCAGTTAGGTATTATAGTGTATAACTCTTTGTCTAACTCTTACCTAAATTCAAACTAATTTGATCTCTTTTTGCAAAATTTTGCTCTCCTCCTTTAAAAAAAATGTGTTCAAAATTCTTATCTTAATCTTTAGATCTTATCCCATGCTATCCTATCCTTGATTTCGGGACCCATAATAACTTCCCAAAAATCAGTTACCTCAACGGGTCCCACCACCAAAAACATGGACACCTGCCTCCTCCAACTACCCTAAATTAAAGCCGTCAGTTACCAACACCTCTTTGTTCTCGCTCTCACATTTACTACAGTAACCACCCGAGCCAAGAAATTCCCCATCTTTATCTTTCTCTCTTGTGCAAATCTCTCAAGGGTAGAATCTCTTCTTTCTTGCACTGAAGCAAACCCACATTGGGCATTGTCAACGGTGTTCTGCTGTCCTTCCTGCGCAAGAAGTCTTCCTCTAAGGCCTGGTAAGTTCCCCATACCTTTTTTTCTCTTTTTCTTGGCAAACCCTAAACTTAGAACATAGTCCGTAGCTGAATCTCTTGTCTTATCTTAGGTCTGTTCAGTTTGCACTTGGCAAAAGGTCATCTTGAGTTAGATTGAACAGTTCAGTTGAGTTATGCTAGATTGTCAATATGAGGTCTAGGAATCCTGACAAAAGGGGTCTGATTGAGAAAATTGTAGAAAAAGTGAAAGGAAAGAAGTAGAAAACATCCAGTTCATCCCCAGGGATTTCTTTGTCTAGGCAGACACAGGGCCTAGTGTTCTTGCAAAACACTCACACTGGTGGTAGAGTAAATAAAAAAGTGGTCACTTCTCATCCTCTAAAAGGAAAGGGCAAACAAATAGCACAATCAGAGTCATCTTCAGAGGACAGTGATTATGAACCTAGTGGCAACTCTACATCAGTAGTTGTAGAGCTTGATGATGAAGTTGACACTCTTGGCTGGGAAAGGCTTGCTTCCCTTGGTGGGAAAAAGTTGAGAGCTGTAAGACTTGTCAATGAAAAAGTATGGTTTCCTGTTTCAAAACCTCCTTTGGGTGAAGATTTCATCACAATGCTTCAAAAGAACATATTTATTGGATACAAGAATAGGAGACACAGAAATGGAAACCCCTTGTTAGCCTTCTCTAATCACCAATACGTTGATTGGGACCAAGTAAATTCGCTTACTGGTTCCACAAGGATATTTGACTGCATAAATTCCACTCTTGGATTAGCATACTTGATGTCAAACAGAACCATACCATGGAGTGTAAATAGAACCCTAGAGTTCTATGCCTCTCTTTTGGTGAACAAGTAAAAGAGGTACATATTATTCACTATAGATGGAAGAATTAGAAAAGTTAGGTCACCTCAATTTGAAGCTGCAATTGGTGCATCAAGTCCTTTGCTCAATAGGACAAGAATCCATGAGAGAATATTACCTGGACAGAGATGGAGACAGATTGGTGATATGCCTGACTTGCAAGTTTCAGCTCATATTTACAGAGACATCACAGAGGCCAATTTTAGTCCAATCAGGTCCACTGTTTGTCAGAAGAAGCCAAGATTTTGCTGCTGCTTTTGAGGCATACTATTTATCCCAAAACTGGCTACAAAAAAGGTGTGACTCCTAATTTGATATGGTTGCTTCACTTGATATTGTCAAGGCAGCCAATAGATTTAGTAGATTTTGTCTTTGGTGAAATGGAAGAAGCAATTTATAGAAAGATGGGAAGTCCCCTACTCTTTGCTCAGCAAATTACTCAAATGCTGCTTGCACAAGTGATAATATCTCAAGAGGAGCTGAATAGGGACTTCAAGTGCTTTCCCAAGAATTACTCTATGCACAAGGCTACTGGAGAAAATCTGAGGGTGTCTGGATTTCTTCACAACTTACAGCAAAACCAACCACATGATGAGGAAGAACCAGCACAACCAAATCTGGAAGAGATTGAATAGTCAAGTATAGAAATTGTGCCAGAATATGGATATAAAGAAGGAGATGAGTCAAGTTCTCAAAATGAGTCTGATTATGAATAGGATAACTCCGCTGGTAGTTTTGTAGCTCCAAGAAGTGGAGACTACAGCCATCACTCACTTCACTCTCAGAGTCATGGCAGCCACTATAGTACAAAGAGATCTAAAATAAGTAAAGAGCCAAGTGCTCACAGTGGGGTTAAGAGTAGATCACTAAGTCATGCTCAGTCTGCTCATTCACCATTTCAAGACATTCCTATTCCAAAACATTCATCATCCAGATCTCATGGACATAGTAGCCATGGTCACCAGACTACTCACCCAGTGCCAGATGTTCCAGTCCCAAGTATACCTGCTCACCCAATGATGGAACATTCAACATCAAGAACCTTCTGTCAGCAAGATGAACCAACTGAAGTTTATGGAGGCAGTCCATGGAATCCCAGGGAGCTTTCCTATGAGGAAGATGCAGCTACTCAAATTGTCTCAAGTCCTTATGATCAATCACAGACTGAGGAACAGCAAATTCATCATCTTCAAGAAATGGCTGCAGCTGCTAGATTCATGGAAGATCAACGTCTAAGGCTAGGAGCCCATGATTATGAGGCAGGAGGGTTAGGAGTACCTCAAGGACCTAATCAAACTTTATATCCTCCTCCACCTCCTCCAGAGGCTCACCCAGAGCATGCTCATTAGGATACCTTTCTAGGTTGGGAGAATCTATTTAATACACAGCCTGCATGGTTTTCATCCTATGAACAACAGTATTATGCTGATTAGAGAGAATTTCAAGCTAGATATTAGCATGATTAGTGACTGGCAGCTCAAAGGCATGAAGAGCAGATGTGGGCTATGCAGCAGTACCATGAACAAGTCCAGAAAATGATGAGAAAATAGTATGAAGAACAAGTCAATTTCAGAAATGAAACTTTTACAAGATTTGATCATATCAGAAGCAATCAGTGGGACTTGAGGAACTGGATGGAGAAAATTGGCACAACTCAGAACCTGCTGAAAGATAGGATTTATGACATGAATTTGAAGATTGATGAGTATCAGAAGAATTTCTCTGCCTAAGTCAGTGATGGCTTCAAGAACAGTTAAAGTTCTCTTCACTGGATTGGTGAAAATCTAGAAAATTATTTTGACTTTTCTGAAAATGCCTACAAGACCCTTACAGAATATCAACAAGATACTTACAAGGATAATCATGATGAATTATGTGGGATCCACGATTCTATCGTGGCCATGAATGAGTCTCCGAACAAGATGCAACAAGATCTCGACAACTTGTCTCTTCAGCTTGGTGATCTGGACTATCCAAGCTGGCATGATCAAACAGTGGCCTCAGTGCCCAGTTCCCAGGCTCAGGAACAATTGGATGAAGAAGTGAAGATAGTCTTCCCTCCAAGGAAGAGCTCGGCTTTCAGTCGCCTCAAGAGAACTTTTTCCAAGTGCAAGTAGAACCCTTTTTGGCAATTGATGCCAAAAGGGGAGAATTTAGTTATCTAGGGGTTGTCTGAGTTACTATTTGTCTAAGGGAGTATTGGGGGACTATGAGAGCTTAAGTACTGTATAGTTGTTTTGGTTTTGAACTTTAAAGTGCTTTAAATTTGAATGATCTGTTGTTCTGATCTTTGGTGCTTTGGATGCTCTAATACAAATTCTTTGCTCTAGTTTTAATGATTAGTTTAATGCTCTAATATACTCTAGCTCTGATAAATGTTATTAGCTCTGATGTATTCTATCTTGCACACATTTAGGGGGAGTATAAATGTTATTATCTCTGCATAAATTGCTTATGCTCTGTCAAGCTAACTCTATTTTGCAAAATGTTTGAGATATTATTGACTTAGAAAAGGAATGTTGTCATCAATCACCAAAAAGGGAGAGATTGATAGCATCTAGGCCCCCTAATTCTTATCTTATATTTAACTATAAGGTTTTGGTGTTGATGACTAAGTCAATAATCTCTAAACAATGAAAGATATTGGTTGAAGCATCAAGGAAGTCATTTAAAAGGTCAAGATTATGGATCTCTTTGACTAGTTCTGGCTTGGGAGATGATTCAAGCTAAGTAGCTAGGACTTATTTTTGTTTTGGCCATACTATTAAGGAGGATTGTGAACAAGTTAAAATTTTGGTTTATAGGCTAAGACAAAATAGATAGCTTGGAGCCAATATCATTCAAATATATTTCCTCCCAAAACCCAAATATATATCCTCCCAAAACCAATCCTTTCCTTAAATAAACAATATGTATTTGCCTCGGACTCAACTCCATTGCTCATTCCTTAAGTCCGGCGCAATCTCAGTTAGAATTCCATTTTCGTCGGACCATCCCTATTTTAGTTTGGCGTCAAAATCTACTCAGTCAAAATTCTAACCAAGCGCATTCCATTCACGACAGACCATATTAAACTTCTCATAAATTTTAGTCCGGTGCAAGCCGTTTTCGCCTGGCCTTTTATTCTTTAAGTCCATGGTGAATGTATTCATTATTTATATCAAACTGAGTATACGCCATCTATGACGGACCAAAATTTGCTAGCACAAAATCTAGTCCAGTGCGGATGCATTCCTCTCGGTTAGACTCAGAGCTATTCTTTCATAAAAGTCCGTTGGTATAATCTTCTTTGAAATCCTTCTTCTACAGACCAAATATTTCGGTCCGGCGCACATGTACAAGTTCACATCTTTTGGTAGACCAAATTTCTGAAAATCCTTTGTATGCCGGACCAAGTCATTTCAGTACGGCGCAAATGCTCTTCTTGACAAAATCAGTTCGGAGCACAAAGAGCTAATCTCCAAACCTATTTTGGCTAAGTCCGTTGCAAATGTGTTAGCCCATTTTTGACAGCCTAACACGTTCCAACGGCTACTATGGTAGGTGTAACGGCTCTTTTTCAGTCCAAATGGGTGTATAAGCATTTCTTGAGTCTTCTACCATAGAACTTTTTTGCATATCTTTGATCTCTTTGACATATTGGCACTCTAGAGCTTACATTCCACCAAGGAGACTTTGCTTCATCTTCAAATCCTGAAACTTAACACTTTCTAAGTGTTTTGGATCCAAGCTTAGTCTAGATAGTGTTGTGCTGAGTGAAAGAGATAGGATTTGTGGATAGTCTATTACTCATAGATCTTAGTGATCTTAGATAGCTTGGAGGGAGTTTAGGTGTGACCTGTCCAAAGGTATTTATGGAAGGCCACCTTAGCTGTGAAAGATTGGGACTCACCTCACCGGAGTGGTAGAAGAGTCACCCTAGTGGAGACGAAAGCTACTGTGACTAGCTTTGGAAGAGCTATACTTTGAGAGAAGTGCTCTAACGTGGAGTAGGAGAGTGGCTCCAAACCACGGGATAAGTTCTTGTGTCTCTTGTGTTTATTCTTGCTTTTGTGTTATTTTCCGCTGCTTTTAGTTACTTGTGCTTTATATTCTGTCATCTTGTATGTTGACTAAGTACTCAAGCAAGATAATTATTCTGTAATTTAGTCTGAAAATTTGAAAAGTTGCCTATTCACCCCCCTCTAGGCCAACTTGATCCTTCAGGCTAACCCCCTGTTGTGATCCTCACGACGACTATGGCTATGAACGGAGGCGCATAGCGTATCGACCAATTTTTGTCCCATCATCGTTGGGAGAGTCTGTCTTCGTAGCTCAGCTACTACTGAGGCACTGCTCAATATCAGCAAGTGTAGATGTCTCATCATCACTACCGATATCAGGCTCATCATCAGCCAGAGCTATGCCTTTTCCCTTAGGAGGTTGGCTGCCTGATAACTTCTCCAATCCGCGTAAAACTCCTGCTAGCATGATTGAACTTACAAAATTCCCAAAAAATGTGACAGTGCTATTGTACACTTTTCAGACTTTAGCGCGTGTGCTGTTAGAGTTTACTATTTCTCACTGACCAAGCAAAATAGACTCAAATTTTTTGAAAATTTTATAAAAGGGTTTTGAGGAAATTGTTAAGCTCTTCTAAAAAATTTTAGGTCATGATGAAACTAGGAAAAATTTATAAACTTCTAACACGGTTACTACCTTATTTATGATCATTCTGTTTTTCATTTTTTCAGTATAACAAATCAACTTCAAATATTTTGAAAAGTTTTCTATGTGATCCTACACTTGTTAGGATGGTACCATAAATTTTTCATAGCATTAAAATTCTTCTACAATTTTGTACAAATCTGATAATTTTTTTGCTGAAATTTTAAAATACCTCAAAAAATGGTTTTTCGATGAATAATAATTGAAGATCACTTTTCCCAGGCTAATTAAGCTACATCCGGTCATTTTCGTATACAAAATATCAAATTTCGGGTTTAAAACCTGAGATACCGACTAGAGAGGGTGAGATATCGCCTTGATAAACGAGATCACTGTAGCAATTTGAATTTTTTTGAATTTTTAAATTTGGCCGGTAGGATTAATCTTGTCTAGGTCCGAAGAATGAGATCTCGGTGAGATACCATGAAATCTAGCCGAGATTTGTAACCCTGTTTCAAACTATTTATTAGCATACAACACAGCTTCCGTACGTAATTAAGACTCCTACATCTGTTCCATTCAAACTCAATTATACACGGGCAGGTTTGGTTTTAGTCCTTCAACGCGGCATCACACCTTGCTTTGGTGTACATGAACCGGTCTTTTAATCCTAAATATCTTTTCTGTTTTAACCTTAATGATTCTGTAAGTACGATTGGCCTCCAGCTAATTATTCCTTTAGGAATCTTTGCACATAGCCGATCCATCTCTAGCACCATGTCCATATCATGGACGTTCTCATGCTGGGAAGAAAAAGTTTTGTTATAGACGAGATACCTCCCTATATATACACATACACCCTATACACAATATCTTTTGGAATCTTTGTGCACAGCTGATCCATCTCTAGCACCAAGTCCATATCATGCATGTATTCATGTTAAGCAGCAAAATTTTTGTTGTACACGGGGTACCTTCTTATACATACTCCATATACACAATATGTAATGTCACAGATGAAAATGAAATGTTGCAGATGAATATTTTCCTATCGCGGGTGAAAATTTTCTCTCCCCACCCCATTTCTTTTCCCCTTCCCTCCTCCTTCTCTAACACCCCAACGCCAAACGCGCCACGGATGCTACCAAAAACTCTAAATAACTAATGACATCTCTATGGAAAGACTGAAATCAACCTTTAAACGCTTAAAACCGGCTTAAAACTAAGCCACCGAAATTTATAAAATTCCGGCATGACCTCTCTATAACAGAGGACATCCACTCAGCAGACAAAAGAATAATAGCAGTTATATAATATATCGATCACTCAAAATAGAAAGAAACTTTCAAGCAGGTCCTTAGATAATCAATCATACATCCAATAGAAATTAACAAACTCCAACACGACGAGCAACATATTACAACCCCATTAATTACATCCAGAATTAATGAATTGGTTAAATAAATTGTTGCAGACTGAAGTCGTGCACGTGATACTACTCCCAACCAGACGAGCCAGCTTCAAAGCACCTAAGACAAGAAACAAACAAGCGTGAGTCTAAGACTCAGCAAGTACAAGAAGTATGAAAAGTACGGAATTCGACTAAAATACAAATACTTCAAGACATAAAGTAACAGTTTCTCTAATTAACATCCGTAAATAAAAGAAGTAGTTTGAAATCATATACATCCAAAACGTAAGAACACAATTACTTCCTCATTTAACACAACCATTACTTAATTGAAATCATTCGGTAACAGAAACAGTAACTATCTCCACTTACTACCACCAACTCGAAAACGTAACAAAACCTTACCCATGCCTCAGTAATCAGTTCTGGATGAGCCCACGACTCAATCCTCAACCTGTCACTTCCATTCCCATCAATCAACGGTTATCAATCGCAACACAGTGCAATGCAATGCTTGTATGCTTTTATACTTTCATGCTCCAAATGCAACCTTTTAGCCTATACCGGTATAGCTAAGTGCACACCCGTCAGTGTGCACCCTCTCAATCCCGACCATCCCGTGGCGGGGCCTACTCTTACTGTCTCACTCCCGTCCAACTCCGTGGATGGGACTACGAGGTAGGACTTCCAAATGGCGCTCCGGATTAGTCATAACTTTCTCACCGACCTCACCGGATTAGTTATGACTTTCTCACCGACCTGGCCTGATTATCATATGCATGTCATGAATGCAGTAGATGCAATAGAAACACACACTTTATCATTCGCCATAAATCAGCCTTACCAGATGATCAGGCGCGACACGACTCCATTCTCATCAACATTGGAATGGATCTCAGCCGAACACAATTAATGCAACAATTATATCAATTAACATTTTCATCATCACAACAGGAACCAAGTCCCAGATATGCACATGAACATAATTCATCATTAGCGACCTAACCATAGGAACCATATCCATGATATGCTCCTAAATAAGGTTTATCATTTTCATCAACATTAGCACTTTCGTAATCAGAAAATAAGCAACGGACACAATTTCTTATTAACCTTCGAATGGGTGCGCCTGCATCCATTCCTTCAGCAATACCATCGACATAAGCAATTTCATATTATGAACTATTTCCTAGATATACCCATAACCACGTATGTATATATATATATATATCATTTGCATTTTCGTTAGCATTAATTCAATCTTAGTGCGAATCATCAAAATAACTTCCTATCCACAATCTAGGGATGCGCTTTTACCCACTCCCTCAACCCTTTTAATCAACATAAGCCTTTTCATAAAATGAACCATTTTCTAGTTATATCCAACTAAAGCTTATCATTTGCGTATTCATCGGCAATTATGTATGCTAAAAGCACACAATCCAATAATCCTCTCAACCACGATCTAGGAAATGCACTTGCCTTAAACCTCTCGAAACAGTGTGGCGAGAAGTTGACGGCACTCCCGGAGGCACACCACCTGCACATTATAGGCATAATCCACTCAAAATCATGCCAACCAAATAACCACAAACACTCAGTACAACCACGATTCTACATGTCCCTCCGAAAGCCTGAAAACCAGAAATCTATCCAACGGGACAGCAGAATTCCAACAAGCATAACTTGAGCTTAACAACTCCAAATCAAATAAACGAGTACATTTTCTTGAACGGCAGGAAATTTTCCACCTTTTTCTGAGTATACAAAAAGCATGATTCGGCCTCTAAGTTCCTCTAATCTGCAGTTGAACACAGACTGCTCCAAGCACGACACAGTTTGGACAACGCTCGGTAAAATAGCCATAACTTTTAAATGGCTGAACGAAACTTAATGATTTCGGTCTTCATTGAAAGGTTATTCGATTATCTACAAATTTCGCAACAGCTGGATCCCCCAGGAAACGTTTGCAATACCCTGGAATCGCGGCTCCAACACTCTGCCGGTGCACAGCCCGAAAGAGAGCGGGATTTCCCTCCCAAATAGAGTCACTTTCCCCTCCAAAATTTCAGATCTAGGAACCCTAGAACCTACCCAACCAGGAAAAACCCCCAATAGAGCACCTTCAAGGAGAAATTTTACCTCACTAAGCCTCTTGGAGGAGGAGGAGGGAGGAGAAGATGCTGCCTCAAGAGGGGGAAAGAGCTCACCGGCCAAAGGGGGAAGGTCACCGGCGTCTTGCCGGAGGTAGGGCGGCGGCTGGCCGGAGCTGGCCATTGGGGGAGCTCCCAGGGGCGGCACACGGTAGGAGGAGCCAGGGATGGGATCGGCTGGGGAGCAAGGCGCTAGGGGGCTCGGCCAGGGAGCAAGGCACTAGGAGAGGAGGAGACTCGGGTCTGCAGAGGAAGAGGGGGCGCAGGGTGCGGCCCGGGAGGAAGAATGCGCTAGCCAGGGGGAGAGTAGTCGGCCAAGGAGTGGACGAGGGCAGGGGAAGGAAAGAAAAGAGATGGGCTAGGGTTTTGGCTAGATAATTCCCACCCCACATGGGCCAAAATCTCCCCCACAAGGCCCAAAACGACTCCAAATTAAATAGAGTAATACAAAAACTTTCCGTGAAAGCTTTACGGCCTGGAGGAACGCCTTTACCGATATGCATTCGGCAAAAGTTAGAACTTTTTGATAAGATTCTTAAACTGCAAGACGACAAAAACAATTCCGGCCAAAAACCCTGGTAAAACAATTTGCAGTATTACACTCTTCCCCCCTTTAACAGAATTCGACCTCGAATTCTGAACACCAACAAGAACAACAGAAACAAACTAACCAAGCGGAAACACCCAAAGAAAGCAAAGTTGGGTACTTCTCATGCACAAGACTCCAAAACTCGAGTCACGCCTCTTTTCAACTTGAGAATTCACATCTTCCACACGAAGGCACTATTGGAACCGGGCAGATAGCCAAATTCCCAAATTATACCACAGATCATCAACTCATGAGGATACGATTATCGCAAGCCACAACACTCTATTAAGCATCCAACCAATTTTTTTCACCGAATCACTGAATTCTATTCAATTGAACAGTTGGGGTTCTAAACCCAAATCCCCTAAGAACTACGAAAACCCTGATTCACACCTCTCCTCATTGATTAACCTTTATAACCACAAAACCATTATCAAGCCATAACATCGAATGAGTTAGCCCCCCATATCCTAGTTGTACCACGGGTCGCTTAGCTTAAACCACGGAGCCACACAAGGCTTTTCAATCCAACAAACTTCTAACCAAATCCGAATGTACCACTATTTCTAGCCAATTAACACTGGAATCCTCTAGGAATCAAAACACAACTTTTATCTATTCAACAGTTGCCCTTGAAAACAACAGGATCAAGAATCACTATTTACTATCGAAATGATTAGCCCCACAGGGCACCCATCAAATTCCCTCATAACCCAAAATCGTACTTGACCTTCTTACAACTTGTCTCATACAACGAGATAACCACTCAAAGAAAATGTTCACAACTGAACCATCCATTTCCGGCTGACCCACACTGAGCCTAACCCATAAAACCGAGGGTTCCTACAAACTTAAGGACATAAAGCACTTAGTGACTGATTCCAACCAGCCCACCCACAACAAAGTCCCACACAACTCAGGGACAACACAATCAAAATGATCCTCCCACATGGTCGGAACCACGACAAGGAACACCTCTCCTTACTCTCCACACTGAATCCATATACCGTCAACACTTAACCCCAAGTAGGACTTCATTAAATCCCATCCATACGAGGTTCTCCTTCTAGGACGATCTTGCCCGAAGAACGAAAACAAAGAGCATAAATCTTTAAATTACTCACACAAAGAACCCGCATCCAATCGAAGGCAAAGAGAATCTCGATTCTCTTCTAAAACTAACCATTTTTTTCCTCAACTTGAAATCAATGCATAAAATGCACAACCAGGAAAGACTCCACTGAAAATAGAAACTTCACACAGTCATTCTTCAAAAACAACCATAAAATCGAAGAGAACTCCATTCTCTTAACAACATAAACCAATTCTCTCACCTTGTGCCCTAAGGTGAAAAGCTTCACATCGGAGAATCACTCGATTAAAAAAGCAACACAACACAATAATCCAAAGAAGATCATCTCGCTTTTACCTAAGCAAAACCTCTCACACTAATCCCAAAACTAACATTTCGGGAATAGCAAACCGATCCTAGAATCCAACATCTACACACACCACCAAATTTTCTTTCAAAAGAAAGGGGAACTTTTGACTCAACAAAACCCACTTTATTAGCAATATTCACTTACGACTTAATCATAAGCTTCACCGTTTTAGAACATTCACCAAGATCATTCCTATTTTATTTAAACCCAACTCCAATCGAGTTATTGACACCATTATCTCTCACTCAAGAGCTTCCAACATTTTCCGTTACATTTATTCATTTCTTGTAGATAACAAGTTCAAAGACAACAAAGTCCAAGTGCTAAAAAGGCACAATCCATTCATACACGCTGAGTGTGTAATCCGTAAGCATATCTTGAGCCAATAATTAACCACGGCCACGGAGTGGCGTGATTCAATGAATTGGAGTAGTCCCAAAAATTATCATCACACCGAATTATGATTAAACACTCTTTCTTCCTCAGGATACTTATTAAGGGGCAACAGATTAAGCTTGTATCCATATTCAACCTGTCCATCAATACCACTTCTTAATCTATTTCAAAAACATCGCTTTTCAAAGCAGCCTTCTAAAGATTAACTTGCCATGCAAAATTCCTAGTCGTCAACCATATGACGAACGTAAGATCAACTATCTAAGTCTCCCATGATTTCGACAATTTGAACCCCATCAACTTATTTAACAAGTTCCTCAACCAAACTTGTTATTACTTCGTCGACAAAAATCTTTTCTAACCTTACACAAACACCAATCACAAATCTCCACTTATAACTGTGGATCATCATAACCAACATAAAATAATTCTTGCCATCTATCCAATTAGGGTCGACCACCTTAACCCAACAACATAAACATTCTACTAATCCTCTACGGGAAGACCTTCAATCAACCTACAACTTACTCTGACTGTCGTATTTTTCTTTCCAGAAAAGCCAACCAAATCTTCCAAAGAACCTCGACTCTCAAAAGACTTAGAAAATGACAGGACTCAAGCCTTGTCGTTCAACAGAACTCCAAACCAATCATCAAACTCCAAAATTCCACAAAGGAAAGGAGTTACACAAATCAATTCACGGAAAGGAAAAGCAAATCGATCGAATAACACTTTTTTCCTTTAAAGCCCTAAATCCAAAACTTCAACTTGGAGAATGACAACACGAAAATTTCATGTCTTTCCCTGCCAACAACCAATGAGGCGCAACACCAAAACCCCCTTTCTTTGACTTAAACCCAAAAAGACCAAAATAAGTCAAAGCCCGGAAAATTTACTCCACAAGGCAACCAAAAGAGGTGCAAAATGATACTCTTCACTTTACCGCACAACAAGATTCAACCCTTGTCCTGCACACTAACTCCGAAACATAGATAAATCACAAAGCTCCCACGACAGAAGAGAGTCACCAAATGATTTTCTCAACCACGAAAGACGAGAGATCAAATACTCTCTGATTTACGACAAAGGAACTAGGACTATCCTCACCCGGGGTTATGAATCCTCCGGTGCTGGCCCTCAACTACCACACCGACCAACACGGCTACACGATAGGGCCGAAATCCCTTTGGCACAAGGAGTCCCACCGGACCCCACTAAGCAATCTACCACTTCAAAAGCATAGCAGAAAACACTACCATAGCCTGATCAAAACTAACAAATAACATAACCACAAGTATCAACATAGCATCAATAACAAAATAAGCATTGCAACACAATACAACAATATCCCATCCCTTCCTACTGTGCATCAGAGTGTGTCAAATTTTAAATTAATTCGTCATTCTACATCAAATTTTACGGTTATTGCCCTAGGGCCACATTTTAAAGATTCAACCTAAACCATGTTTCTACTCTCACACAGCAAAATTTTAACTCATTCTAGAATTACTCACTACATTCAAACACCACGGACCTGAAGCCCGCTCTGATACCAACTGTAACACCCCGACGCTAAACGCGCCACGGATGCTACCAAAAACTCTAAATAACTAATGACATCACTACGGAAAGACTGAAATCAACCTTTAAACGCTTAAAACCGGCTTAAAACTAAGCCACCGAAATTTACAAAATTTCGGCACGACCTCTTAAGAACAGAGGACATCCACTCAGCAGACAAAAGAATAATAGCAGTTATATAATATATCGATCACTCAAAATAGAAAGAAACTTTCTAGTAGGTCCTTAGATAATCAATCATACATCCAATAGAAATAAACAAACTCCAACACGACGAGCAACATATTATAACCCCATTAATTACATCCAGAATTAATGAATTGGTTAAATAAATTGTTGGAGACCGAAGTCGTGCACGTGATACTACTCCCAACCAGACGAGCTAGCTTCAAAGCACCTAAGACAAGAAACAAACAAGCGTGAGTCCAAGACTCAGCAAGTGCAACAAGTATGAAAAGTAAGGAATTCGACTAAAATACAACTACTTCAGGACATAAAGTAACTGTTCCTCTAATTAACATCCGTAAATAAAAGAAGCAGTTTGAAATCATATACATCTAAAACGTAAGAACACAATTACTTCCTCATTTAACATAACCATTACTTAATTGAAATCATCCGGTAACAGAAGCAGTAACTAACTCCACTTACCACCACCAACTCGAAAACGAAACAAAACCTTACCCATGCCTCAGTAATCAGTCCAGGATGAGCCCACGACTCAATCCTCAACCTGTCACTTCCATTCTCATCAATCAACGGTTATCAATCGCAACACAGTGCAATGCAATGCTTGTATGCTTTTATACTTTCATGCTCCAAATGCAACCTTTTAGCCTATACCGGTATAGCTGAGTGCACACCCGTCGGTGTGCACCCTCTCAATCCCGACCATCCCGTGGCGGGGCCTACTCTTACTGTCTCACTCCCATCCAACTCCGTGGATGGGACTACGAGGTAGGACTTCCAAATGGCGCTCCGGATTAGTCATAACTTTCTCACCGACCTCATCGGATTAGTTATGACTTTCTCACCGACCTGGCCCGATTATCATATGCATGTCATGAATGCAGTAGATGCAATAGAAACACACACTTTATCATTCGCCATAAATCAGCCTTACCAGATGATCAGGCGCGACACGACTCCATTCTCATCAACATTGGAATGGATCTCAGCCGAACACAATTAATGCAATAATTATATCAATTAACATTTTCATCATCACAACAGGAACCAAGTCCCAGATATGCACATGAACATAATTCATCATTAGCGACCTAACCATAGGAACCATATCCATGATATGCTCCTAAATAAGGTTTATCATTTTCATCAACATTAGCACTTTCGTAATCAGAAAATAAGCAACGGACACAATTTCTTATTAACCTTCGAATGGATGCGCCTGCATCCATTCCTTCAGCAATACCATCGACATAAGCAATTTCATATTATGAGCTATTTCCTAGATATACCCATAACCACGTATATATATATATATATCACTTGCGTTTTCGTTAGCATTAATTCAATCTTAGTGCGAATCATCAAAATAACTTCCTATCCACAATCTAGGGATGCGCTTGTACCCACTCCCTCAACCCTTTTAATCAACATAAGCCTTTTCATAAAATGAACCATTTTCTAGTTATATCCAACTAAAGCTTATCATTTGCGTATTCATCGGCAATTACGTACGCTAAAAGCACACAATCCAATAATCCTCTCAACCATGATCTAGGAAATGCACTTGCCTTAAACCTCTCGAAACAGTGTGGCGAGAAGTTGACGGCACTCCCGGAGGCACACCACCTGCACATTATGGGCATAATCCACTCAAAATCATGCCAACCAAATAACCACAAACACTCAGTACAACCACGATTCTACACGTCCCTCCGAAAGCCTGAAAACCAGAAATCTGTCCAATGGGACAGCAGATTTCCAACAAGCATAACTTGAGTTTAACAACTCCAAATCAAATAAACGAGTACATTTTCTCGAACGGCAGGAAATTTCCCATCTTTTTCTAAGTATGCAAAAAGCATGATTCGGCCTCTAAGTTCCTCTAATCTGCAGTTGAACACAGACTGCTCCAATCACGACACAGTTTGGACAGCGCTCGGTAAAATAGCCATAACCTTTAAATGGTTGAATGAAACTTAATGATTTTGGTCTTCATTGAAAGGTAATTCGATTATCTAGAAATTTTGCAACAGCTGGATCCCCAGGAAACGCTTGAATACCCTCGAATCACGGCTCCAACTCTCTGCTAGTGCACAGCCCGAAAGAGAGCGGGATTTCCCTCCCAAATACAGTCACTTTCCCCTCCAAAATTTCAGATCTTGGAACCCTAGAATCTACCCAACCAGGAAAAACCCCCAATAGAGCACCTTCAAGGAGAAATTTTACCTCACTAAGCCTCTTGGAGGAGGAGGGAGGAGAAGATGCTGCCTCAAGAGGGGGAAAGAGCTCACCGGCCAAAGGGGGAAGGTCGCCGGCGTCTTGCCGGAGCTGGGGTGGCGGTTGGGGGAGCTCCCAGGGGCGGCGCACGGTAGGAGGAGCCAGGGATGGGATCGGCTGGGGAGCAAGGCGCTAGGGTGCTCGGCCAGGGAGCAAGGCGCCAGGAGAGGAGGAGACTCGGGTCTGCAGAGGAAGAGGGGGCGCAGGGTGCGGCCAGGGAGGAAGAATGCGTCAGCCAGGGGGAGAGCAGTCGGCCAAGGAGTGGAGGAGGGCAGGGGAAGGTAAGAAAAGAGGTGGGCTAGGGTTTTGGCTAGATAATTCCCTCCCCACATGGGCCAAAATCTCCCCTACAAGGCCCAAAACGACTCCAAATTAAATAGAGTAATACAAAAACTTCCCGTGAAAGCTTTACGGCCTGGAGGAATGCCTTTATCGATATGCATTCGGCAAAAAGTCAAAACTTTTTGATAAGATTCTTAAACTGCGAGACGACAAAAATAATTCCGGCCAAAAACCCTGGTAAAACAATTTGCAGTATTACACCTTCCCCCAACCCGGTTGCCCCTCTCCCCACCCGACTCCTCCATCCCCTCTTCTTCATTTTTCAAGTGCTGCTCCTCCCTCCCTCCCTCCAAGCAGTGCCCCCTGCTCCCTCCTCCTCCAGCAGGCGCCTCCCTCCTCCCTCCATGGCTGCAGCTCGGCTCCTCCCTTCCTTGGCAGCAGCTCCTCCTCTCCCTCCTCTTGTTCCTCCTTGGAAGGTAAGTGGGGGCAAAGATTTCTAGGGTTCTTGCTATTGTTTTGGTGGAGTATTGCTGGTTAGAGTGTTCTAGGGTTGAATATTTTGGGGATTTTGGAGGGAAATGGTGGTCTAGGATTTGGAGCGGAAAATCTATTTTCGGGCTGTGTTCTGCCCGACTGTTAGAGCTGCAATTCGAGGGGGTTAGAAGCATTTTTTGTTTAGTTGACTGTAGAGGAAGTTGTATATCGTCGTTTCCCCTTTAATTTGAGTATAAAATACTAAATTCTATTTAGCCAATCAAAAGTTTTGCTCTTTTTAGTGCGGGTTGTTCTGAATGTGCATGTATTGGTAGCTGAAATGTTCAACTGTTGTTTAAGGTTAGATGCAGGCCGATTTAGACTTTCCATTTGCCTAGAGAAAGTTATAAAATTTCCTGTAGATTAATAAAATATCCTTATTTTATTGATTTGGATTCAAGAATCATTAGTTATGCTATTATAAAGTTGCTTTCCTGAAATCTGAAGATGCTGAAGGTTCAGATTTTTGGGCTGAGGATCCGAGTGTAATTTGAGGACTTTAAATCCATCTCCTGTATGAATGGATGTATTATAAATGTAGATTATCCTCTTGTGGTCATTTAGAGCACAAGAACTCAATTTTTGGTTTCCTCCCCGACGCGAATGCCTCGTCACCGCACTGCAGGTGGTCGGTAGCCACTGTTTATTTCTACAAGCACTGATTGAAATTTTATTTTTTGTCTGGTATGACATTCCCAATTCTGTCAATGCACTGATCATAGGGACGCTGAGAATTGCATTTGTTGTTTGCACTTGCAGCATGTAAGACTTGCGGCTAATGAATCAAACTATTAGTAGACATTAATTTGCTTTCTGAAGAACATCTTTGATGCATTAGAATGGATTAAAAAAATATCACAATAAACAGACTTGAGAAAAGGTAATTTCTTTACTTTGGTACCTTCCCAACGAACAAATTCTTTCTCGTGTTAATTCATCCAAAAACAAATCGCAGCCACATCTGTTTATGTATAGAGCATGTGCAACTTGGTCTCTAACTGAACTCACACTTTTAATGCATTGAAACAAGGGCGGCATGGAAATGATAATCTAATCTTGTTTTAAAAGAGAACTGTGATCTAGTTCAGCTAATGCTTTGTATTAGACCAGCATAGAAAGCTGTTGTTTTATGAAGCTTAAGAAGCAAAGTAAACTTTTTTTTGAATCCCTATCTTATGCTTAGGCTTGTAGAGTTTTTGATGTGTGTAACATGAATTGCATTTGCTTATTGAAGTCGAAACAGTGGAACTTGGTATATTGTTCCTAAAAGAATTCTTGGAATAGCTTATAGAATTGCTTGGTTAGAAAATAATAGTACAGAACTGTAGCAAATGTACCTATATTGTGTTTTCATTAGCCCTTTATATCGGAAACTAATAACAGCTAATGGAAGAAGCTTAATCTGTACAATGCAACTCTTCTTAGCTGACTTCAAACTGTTGGCAGATCTCTTGCTTGTTTTGTCATGTCTACCAAGGGATCTCAACTTCATTCAGCATACCAGCTATATCGGCTGGACGGAGTAAGGGCATCTTGTTATTGATGCATGGTAGATACATAGTTTTGTTAAACTTGTAGAAAATGCACGATATGACTTGCTTACTTTGCTTAACATTCTGCCTATTAGAGTTCTACATACTTTATGGCCTACACTCTAGTTGTTAACTAATGCTTCATTAAGATGTGATTGTTACTTAGGTTAATAAAAACTGTTTCATTTCGAAGATGTTGCAGTAAATTCCCATCTCTTATCCATCTTGGAAGTAATGAGTTATTTTTTTTGCAACAAGAATTGATTAGGACAGTTGATCTAGGGCCTTTCAAGCATGTTGTAGATGACGGGCTTGAACTCATTCAAAGCTGCCTTTGAATGTATAGACACATTGCTGGATGGTTGTCTTGATCAAGTGAATCCATCGTCCTTCATTGTCCCTTTCCTCATATCTAGCTTAGGTGCCTCATCTAGTTTACTTGTTACCAGTGATGTTTGGTCTACTTGTATTGTTGCGATGTGATATTATATTTATAGGTTAGTTTCTCGTTTTTTATTTTTAAACAAGGCAAATATGAATCTTATATCAGTTTGCAAATGTAAGACCCAAATTAATATACTCATTTATGAAATGTGGAATATTTGGACATATGGTTTTTGGAAAACAAAAATGCTTGATTGCGGTTGGATGTGCTACATCGTATAAGTTCATATGTTGATTGCAATTATACTTGGCTGCATATTATTCTTATGTAGGGAAGGTAACTATTATTGAATTTGAAACACTTATATGTGATGCCTAGCTGGGATCTATCAATATACACATACTCTGGATTATGCTTGGGTTCAAAGAAGAGATTAACAGATTTTGTAGAACTATAATCATAGTGTGTATTAACAAGCAAGGACTTGATTAAGTTCCATATTTCTTACTACCCCTTTTGCTCTGCTATTTAGTATGAGTAAGCTTGTTGTTTTGTTAATGTTGCTTCTATGAGTGGCTTCCTGTGCACATGGTGCTTAGATTAGTCTGAATGTGTGGCACTTGCTCTCATTAGATAACAAAAAGGAAAATTTTACATCAACTAATGGGTGGTACCTTGTGGCTGCAAGGAAAGTTGAAGGAAAAATGACAGGAGGGGAGCGATCGTAGTATCTCCTCCTTACGAATTGGTCATTGCCCTTTTTCTTAGTAGAAAAGACAATGAAAAGAAGGCGTTGAAGAGAGTAGAAGAGGACGGCTATGGGTAAGGGTGTAAATGTAGTTCTTGCTCTTTTATCGCCCTAACAAACATTGCTTTTGAATCGGTATGCGGTGGTGGTGGCGAGGGTGGCTTGGCAAAATAGTGGGCGGGCAAGGAGTGGGATTGTTATTCTAGAATTTACGTGTGTATCAGTGTATGATATCTCATAAGGAATTTCCTTACGATACAACATTTTATTTCTTATGCATTATTCAAATGTGTTAGCATTCTGTTTAGTCAATGATTTTGGATTGATAGCTTTTATCTTTTGTGAACTGTGACAAGTGTTTGGTTATGCCTATTGCTTCAATTCCTATTAGTTTGTGAATACCAAGAGGGTAGAGATTGGTGAGAAAATGTATGCTGGAAATTTCTGTAGGGTGGTGAGATAAAGTAGTTTACAAGTGAGGCTAACCATGTTGCTTTTTATATGGCGATCAACCCACATGGCTAGCTAGGACCAGAGTTTCAAACTGTGGGCTGGATTTGGTAAATTGTGGGCTAGATGTTACGTGGAGAGCATGCAGTGCTTGCACCTTCCACTTGGCTTGAAGGTATGGGCAAAAGAAATGGTTGGCAGCTAGCTGGGAGGATGGGTAGGGAATGGGTTAAAGCTAAAGCTCATTTGTAATATGTTCTGTACTTAAGATGTATCTTGGATGTTTATGAGAATGCGTGAGTTTGGCATTACTAACTATTAGTATTATATGTATTGTGTTGACATAGCGTATATAAGTGTATATGCACAATGCTTGGATTTGTGTGAATATATTCTTATGTATGTACTTTATCTTGTGTCCATATACATATATATGCTAGTAGTTGTGTACACTAGAGAACCCTGACTATTGACGTGGCACTGGAGTGTTCAATGACGAAAATGCATGTCCACGTGGCAATAATCTGTGACGAACAATTTCGTCATAAATAAAATGGTCAACACTCATTTTTGGCCGATTGGAGTGTTCTTTTATAACGAATTCGACATTTTTCATGACGTTTTGGGTACAATTAATGACGGTTATATTCGTCATAGAAGTGACCTCTTCGTTGACGAAAATGTAATTCGTCACAGAAAAGTTAATTTTTTATGACGAAAATAAGTAATTCGTTATTGAAAACTCTCTATAACGCACTTTCTATGACAAGTTGAATTTTGTCATAAATTCGTCATAAAAAATCTACAATGACGATTTCGGGACTAATGATGACGAGTTTGGACCGTCATTAAAAAGCACTTTTCTTGTAGTGTGCTTTGCAAATACTAAAAAATCTTCTTCACAACTTTCCAATAATCCATTCTAGGATTACTTTGATAATGATCAAGCATTCCAACTGCAAAGCTGATATCTGGTCGAGTGCATGTTGAAGCACACATTAAGCTCCTAACAACTAATGCGTATGGAATATATTCCATCTTCTACTCCAAATCATTGTTTTTACATTGTATTTCACTAAACTTGTCCCCTTTCTAAATTGGAACAATTCCCGTGGAGCAATTTTCCATTCTAAATATCTCCAATATTTTGCTAATATAACTTTTTTTGAGACAGTTCTAATAATCCTTGTTTTCTATCACAGAATATTTCTATTCCAATCACATAAGATGCCTCACACATATCCTTCATTTCAAAATTATTGGAGAGAAATTTCTTTACATCATGCAACAAAGAGTTATCATTAATAGCAAGCAGAATGTCATCAACATATAGGACCAAAATAATAAACTTGCTCCCATTGACCTTCATTTAGATACACTGATCAATAGTATTCTCTACAAAACCATACATCAAAATTGTATTATTGAACTTTATATACCATTGTTGGAAAGCTTGTTTCAACCCATATATTGACTTCTTTAATTTAAACACCAAATATTTTCCTAGAGCCAAGAATCCTTTAGGTTAGTTTATATATGCTTCTTCATCTAAATCATTATTCAGAAAATCGGCCTTCACATTCATCTGATGAAGCTCTAAATCATAATGTGTCACCAGAACTAAAATAATTCTCAAAGAGCCCTTTAAAGCTGGAGAGAATATCTCCTTGTAGTCAACACCTTTCTTTTGAGTGTAACTCTTAGCGACAAATCTAGCCTTGTATCTTTCAATATTGCATTTTGAGCCATGTTTGGTCTTAAAGACCCATTTACACCTAGCTTGTTTTGAAACTATATGGCAACTTGACTAGTTTTCATACTTTATTGTCACCTATTGATTTCAACTCTTCTTTCATGGCATCAAAACACTTTTCAGATTTGTCACATTCCATGCTTGCTTAAATGAGACTAGGTCATTTTCAATACTCAAATCACCTTCATGTTCAAGTGAATAAACCATATAATCATCTGAAATAGATGATCATTTATTCTATACAGATCTTCGCACTATATTTTCATGTGGATTTTCCTTTTCAGTTGTGACTTGCACATTAGTATCTGGTTCAATAGTTGTATTTATTGCAGTGTTGTGTAATGGTGATACAACAATGCTAGGATTAGTTCTGGATTGAATTTCTTTGATATCCACCTTTCATGGATCACCAATCCCACTGATATCACCATTCTTAATGAACCAGGCATTTCTAGACTCAAATATTGAAGGACAAAAACCAGCAACTAGAGGGGGTGAATAGGAGCGAAATAAAATTTCCCTCCTCAAAAACTCTTCTAGAACACTAGTGCTATGGAGCAAACACTAGGTTCAAAAATACTCCAAACATAATGAATTCAACAACTCGGATGAGCAGAAATATCAAACTTGGTCATCAAGAAACATGAATAACTTTAGATATACTGATCCAAAATTGATGAAATTTAAATTAGAGAAAGATAAGGTCCTCAGAGTCATGATTCCAAAATATATTTCAAAATAAACTCAAAAGAGAGATCTATTTAGCTCAATATCCACGCTGCACAAAAACAGAGCTTTCAGAAACTTAGCTATCAAGAAACATTAATAACTTTTGATCTACTCATCCAAAGTTGATGAAATTTTAAACTTTGCAAGATAAAGTCCTCATGGTTGTGACTCCAAAAGGAATTTCAAAATAAAATCCACATGGATGACCTATCCTGCTTAACTTTCATGCTACACAAAAGTAGAGATTTTAGAAACTTTGACCACAAAGAAACCTCAATAACTTTTGACCTATCCAAGAAAACTGAATGAAACTTGAACCATGACTAGGAAATGACCTTAGAACTATGATTTTGGAAGGAATTGTAAGAATAAGTCTAAGGTCTCAACCCTTCATACAAATGGTTCAAGCTACGCCTAAAAACAACGATTTCAATTTAAGAACACAATGTTACAAGCACAACTTAAGCAAGAATGAGTTCTAATGGATCTTGCTGTGTTGGTACATGATCTAGATGAGTTCCTCAACATCTTACCTATCCTAGATCTAGTACAACTACAACAAGTAGAAAGAGGGGAAGTAAAGTTCAAGTTACAAGAAAGAGCCAAGCAATAATACAAGAAATAAAATAAATTTCAGAATATAGATAAGCTTGAATCTTGCATTTCTTAGAGAGGGAAAAGCTCAAAGGAGCATAAAGAAACAAAAAAAAATCATTCTCTAAGACTTGGCATGGAGGCATCCCTCTACCCCTCTATTTATAGCACACTAGGAGTAACCTTCACCCTTGGATAACCTTCTTGGCCCTCAAAAAACCTCATCAACAGTTGAGATTCACTTCCTCACTCATACATGGTTGGAGCAGTCTCCACCCTTAGATGACCTTTTTGGCCCTCAAGAAACATCAACAAGTGTTGAGATTCACTCCCTCACTATCATACATACACTAACCCGCAACCCAACATCATAACGGGTTTTAACCTTTTAACACTAACTTAACCACTACTCCACTCATGAACCAATGATCCAACAATCCTCCTTCACTTAAGTATGGCTTAAGTTAACTTCTCATCCATCCAATTATCATCCCGGTTCGCAGCAACTCCCCAGCCTTAGTCATCATCCAGAATCACCTTGACCATCTGGACCTCAACACTCCAAGCCTAGTCCCTGTCTCCTCCGCCTCATCATGACCTAGCTTCGAAGTCTTGCAATCATCACAGACAAGTAAAACATCATATAGCATTGCTCGACATAATATGCAACATGCATGTAATCAATATTATACCGGTAGTAGCCTAAAGGTGCTAATTTAGTTTTCCTAGTGCAAAACAAACTCACACAAATCGACACAAGCCTAACAAATGTCAAATACTCATCACACATCTATGGGTTGACCTCCACATAGTCTCACAACTATTCTTGTACTATGGTTAGGACAGTAAAATATGTACCCTTTTAATTTTTCAGGATAGCCAGTAAAAGTAACCACTAATGATCCTTGCATCAAGCTTTTTTTCATGTCGATTGTATATTCTTACTTCTGCTGAGCAGCCCCAAACATGCAAGTGCCTTAAGCTAGGTTTCCTTCCCATCCTCAATTCATAAGGAGTCTTAGAAACTAACTTACTAGGAACCCTATTTAACAAGTACACAATAGTTCTTAATGCATACATCTACAAAGATTAGGACACATCACTGTAACTTAACATGCTCCCAACTATTTCCATGAGAGTACAATTCTGCCTTTCAGGTGAGGTGTAGCAGGCATTGTGTATTTTGCACAATTGCCTTAGCTTTCAGGAAACTTTGCAGATGGACCTGGACATTATGCAATTTCATCAAACTTTTCAATATATTCACCACCTCTATCTAATCTCACCAACTTGACTTTCCTATCAAGCGGCCTTTCCATCTTGTTGGTGTACTCTGCGCCAGGGTACCCTCTCCGCCGCAGATAAGTAAGACCACGTGGCGGCTGGCGGCGGTAGCGTCGAGCCACTTTCACGGGCGTTAGCCCATGTGGCGGCTTTGGTGAGCGGTGGCGATCGAGCCTGCTCGCGATCGCCGGCCCGTGGTGGCTGGTGAGCGGCGGCGACCAGCCGCTCTCGCCAAGCGTCGGCCCTCGTGGCGGCTGGCGAAGCGAGCCGTCGGCCCCGTGGTGGCCTAGCGGCGCAGCGATCGGGCCCTCTTGCTAGGCCACACGGGCGACCAAAAGAATGAGGAGGCTTCGCCTTGAAGTCTCCTTCCCCTTACACACTGTGTTAGAGCCATTGATTGCGAAGAGTTCTGCTATCGACACGACGATGGCCCATCTCTCTGACGCCTCACACCTAACCCGTCGCAGGAAAGTCACTTCCCGGGCGGACCAGGCGAAGCCATGCAGCGACATTAAATGAGGCTTGAGGGACAGGACTACAATGATGTGTGTAATAAATGAATCATAGATCAGTGTGATGTTGCCTTCTCACTTGCCCGAGCCAACCCCGTCTATATAAGGGAGCTCTGGTGCATGGAGAGGGGGATGGGATCCAAGCCCGAGCGAACTAAGAATTAGAGAGAAAAAAGAGAAGGAGAATAAACTAAAAAAAGCATTGTAACCCGCTCGATACACATCAACAAAGATCTAGCTGGACATAGGGCTGTTACCCACACTGGGGGCCCAAACCTAGGTACATCGGTGTGTTCTTAGGTCTGTAGACCCCTGGGATCCCTCGCGCGAGAGTCATTAGGGTTTCCAACTGCGAAGACGCCCTCTACTGAACCTTAATCTCCGTTCTAGGAGAAACCCTGTCCTCTGACAGGGTCTTGGCCGACGAAATACGCCGACAGGGGCGCGCCAGGTAAGGGGCTAGTGGTTGGTTCACCCAGCCATCTCTCCGGCGAATCCCAGTCATCTGTTTGGAAAGACCACGCATCTGATGAAGACGAGTTCACACTCACAGCAAAAAGAGGCGGCGGAGGCTAGTAGCGCCCAGGACACGTCCCGGCGCTCCCGCCGGACGATGGATCGTCTCATGCCGCCCCTGCAGGGAGGCGGTGGTGCCCCTTGGTGACGGCGGAACATCCAGTTCGGCGACGGTTGGCCATGGAGGCGGCCACCCTGGCCCAGAACCTGCATGCAATTCGTCTCCTCCTGGACCACCCTCCGGTGGAACTTGCAGGAGACACCCCGGCCACACCGTGGCTTCGGGACATTGCTAGGCTTGTGGACGTGGCCCAACTCCGTATGGGGATGCCCGACCGGTCAGGTACCATCAGCACTCCTCGCTCAAGGGTGCGTGTTGACACTATACCACAACACACAATTAGCGTCGGACATCCGACGGCAATAGTGGGTAAATGCCAACAGAAAAGAAGTCGGCAAAAGTTTGCAACTGATGACCAGTCGGGAATTGTCTCTCTGATGTCGGTGGTCGATCGGCAATAATACTTATTATTAGCGACGGATCATGCATCGTAAAACTTAATTTTTCCTGTCCTACAGTCAGTCGGCAAAAGTGCATGAAGTTTCCCATCCTAAAGTTAGTCAAAAAAAATACGTCGGTAATTCTATTTGGGCGCGCGCGCGGGTGAAAAAAAATAGCGCCAACTTTATACCCTAATCCCCTCCTAGCCTGTACTCTCTCCGCATGCCAAATCAATCAATCGGCTGCGCCTCCTCCCCTTCCTCTCCGCCGACGCCTCCTCCTCCCCGTCCTCTCCGCGCCACCTCCGCCTCCCCGTGCTCTCCACCGCCGCCTCCTCCTCCTTGGCCTCTCTGCCGCCGCATCCACCTCCCCATCCTCTCCACCACCACCTCCTCCTCCTGGTCCTCTCCACCACTACCTCCTCCTCGCGCTGCCCTCCTCCCCTACCGTGTCGCCGACCTCCACGCCACCGGGCTCCTCCCCCACCTGCAGCGATCGTGTCGCCTCCTCCTCGCCTTGCCCTCCTCCCCCCACCATGCCGCCGACCTCCACGCCGCCGGAAGTGAGTGCCTATCTACACCTTTGTTTTCGATTCATTCTGCATAATTGCTACCAAACATGCGTTTTTGGGATTGGACGAGTAGCTTGGTCACTTTGTTCAAAGATACATATAGTTTTGTTTGGCTTTTTGTGTTGATTAGTGGGGCAACAATAGTCGTGTATTTTGGAACCAAGGTACCTAGTTAGTGTTTGTTAGTAATCCCCACTTCTAGCTGTTTTTTTGGTTTATGGAAGTGCAGTAACTAATGTTTTGACTTAAGTTTTTAAAAGGAATTTTATATATGTTTGGAATTTCTGAATTCGATGCATATCTTGTGGAAGAGATATTGAGTAAAGTTGCAACTCTTAATAGTACGATTACATGAAGTATTCAAATAGAATGAGTGGTGAGGCCTATTTTTCTTGCAAACTAACCCTTATAATCGCCTAGTCGATTGTTGCAATACACGGGCTTAATCGCAACCATGATTATGGTGCTCATATAGCTGCCATTATCTCGTATGCGTAACCTACTAATTTTCTTTTACGATATTTTCTACTCTCTAGTATAAATCGTCATGAGTTGGTCTTCTTGTGAGAACCATGTTTATATGGTTAAAACTCTTGAATCAAAGGAGCACTGCAAATATCTAGGATTTGTACTCTCCACCACGCTTTTGGGGATTGTTTCATGGGTACTTGAATCCTGGTAGTGACGATGGGCATAATTCAAACACTTTATCGGTTGTGCATGTCAATTTTTGGAATTTGTAATCATGTGAAATCAGAAGTGGGGATGAATCATGATAAATCGGATGCAAACTATAACTACCTCCAACGCACCTTTCTCGCTATTAACTTGGCATGTTGTTTTTGAGCCTTTGTACCATTGTTTGTTTTTAGGGCCGATTAACATTCCATGGAGAGTTTCTTAGGTGTGCGATTATGATGTTCGTTTTGTTCGACAATTCCACTAATATGATAATGCTTTGGACCATTCTCCTATTTCGACCCATGTTCCCTTTTGTAGCAAACTAATATGTATGGTGTTCCAAACAATGACCTTGGCTCAGTCATTATCTTTTGTGAAGATCTTTTTGCCTTGCCCTTGACTGTTGTTTCCTTTTCTCTTGTTACCTAATTTTTGGTTTGTTTTTTAGCAGGAGGCCTTCATTAGTGCCAAGACCTGTTGAACCCACATTTGGCTCATTTTCAAGATCTTATGTGGAGGTAAGCGGTGATCGTGCTATTTCTTGGCACAATTTGATGTTGTACGATGCATAGCTTTCTTGGGCCGAGTTTCTTTGTTGGTTGTTACATCACCTTCTATCTAGCTTTGGGCGGTTTCACAATTGAGTTTAAGCGACTCCTATGGATAATAACAAATTTTTGTAAATCAACCATATATGTTTCTCTAGCTTGTAGATAGTTGCAAATATCTTCTTTAGATGCGAGGACTCTTGAACTCTGCATACCATTACGCCATGAGCATCATAAGTTCTTGAGCATAATTGTTTGTAACTTTGGCTGTATTTTTGTATTGAAATTATCCACAATTGAACTTCCTTCTGTAACGCCCGAAATTTGGCCAAATTTTAATTTTTGGAGTTATTTAAAATTTTGTGAATTAATTAAAATTTAATTGCATTTAATTGAATTTATCTGAATTTTTGGGATTTATTTGGATTTAATTGAAATTTATTTATACCATCCTCTCTTGATATTTAAATATCGAAAATGTAATTATCAAAATAAATAAAAATATTTTATTTAGCTTTGAAAATTCTCTGAAATAAATAAAAATTACCTTGATTTTCCACAATTGTTTTTATTGTCAAAACCTGGAAAATAGCCTTGCTTACTGATGGGTCGAGCCCAACATCTTGCCGCGCCAGCCAAAACCCTAAGCGCCGCTATTTCGCGCCGGCGATACCAATCAGACGATCGCGGTTAGGCGCGTCGCTTCGTACGCGAGGCGTTGGATCACGTTAAGCGGCCGTTAGGATCTTGACGCGAAACCTTCGCCGAACCGTTATTCAATCTGCTGTTGTTGGATCGTGATCGAGCGGTGCGACGTATTTATCTTGATCTCGGGAGAAACATCGCCGCACCGCGCCGTCGCCGGTAGGGTGCCGAGGATCATGTCAGAGATTTTGCGCGCATTCGAAGACTCGCCTGAGCAGGTGATATACCCCAGTGCACGCGTGACTTCCTTCCGCTCAGTTTGCCCCTTCTCTCGCGCTCTGCCATCCACCGTAGACCCCGCCCGAGCTCGTCGTAGTAGCTACTCTCCTCCGCCTCGATTTTCTTCGCGTTTTGCCGCCGTCCGCCGCTCTCCGCCGCAGCTGAGGCCTTCACCGAGTTCGCCGTGTCCCGCCGCCTCGACTAGACCACTTCTTCACGCCGGAGAAGCCCCGAAGCGCCTCAAGCCGCGTCATCTTCCCCGAGTCCGGCGACAAGCACCGCCGCCCCTTCGTCGAGCTTCTCAACTCGCCTCAACCGTCGGATTCTCATCGGACGCCCGAGGTAAAGCCACGTATTCTCTTTTGAATTCAGGGCGAAGCGGTATTAGTAGATCTTGGCCGTTGAATCCCCATCGTATGGACCTGAGAAGCCCACGTAGCTATCCTTGATACATCTGATAATACCCGTTAGATCTAAATTGTACCGCTCTAATGAATCCACGTAGACGTAGTTGAAGCGCTTGAAAATGGCCGTTTGATCCTTGCTATGTGGCCGAGATTAAGCCACGTAGGCTTGTGAATAGGAATCAGCTCGGTAAGCCTTCGCCGTTAGATCTGCATCCGACCGCGCCTGCAAATCCACGTAGTTGCGGTGTAGATCCTTTGATGTTGGCCGTTGGATTTGGAACGTCTGACTTGCATTGTGCCACGTAGGCTTAGTAGCAGTACAACGCTCGGTTAGCCCCCGTCGTTAGATTCTCATCCGACCGCTCCGGTGCATCCACGTAGGCTCAGGAATAGTAAAGCGCTCGGATAACCAGCGCCGTTGGATCTTCATCCAACCGCGCCGGTGCGTCCACGCCGTCGCAAGGTCAGGCCGTTTAGCCGTGCCGCATCCGAGCCGTTGGATTTGAAATGGACGGTGTGGATGTTGCCGCGTGTGTAGGGTTGGCCGTGCGACGACCGACCGTTGGATTTGAATCCAACGGCCGGGAGATTGGTGTTCACGTGGACTGCTATGCGTGTGCCGCGTGTCAACTCTCGGTTGGTCCGAGTATCGTTCATGGGGCCCAATTGCCGCTGGTCGACCCACAGTGCCGACGTCGAGATGGCGTCATCCGCCCACATGTCAGCGTCAGTGTCGACGTGGCCATCTCTGGTGTTGACACGTGTCGCCGAGAGGATTAATCGGAATTTCAGTAGGAAAATAAAAGGATTAATTCGGTTATTTCTTTATTGAATTTCAGAAAACTTGTAATTGCTATAACTTTTGTATTTTAACTCGGAACTGGGTGATTCCAATGCCCAAAAATTTGTAAAAATGTAAACTATTTAATGATGATTTTTATTTTATTTTTAGTAATGATCTTGCTACCTATATTGTGTATTTATTAAGTATTTGCTTGATACGAGTAGACTCCGAGTTGCCGGAAGTTGCCGGGGAAGGATTCGAAGACCCGTCGCAGATCTCAGACCAGGACCAACTACTTTTGGAAGGCAAGTCATGCTTTGACCATTTTGCCCCTAGACTTTTAAAATATATTTTAATTTAAATTAGGCATGCTATGTTAATTAAAAATGATACTGTTTATGTGGGAAAGTTAGCTAAAATAACCATCTCGTTTATGCCACCTTGTAATACTATCTGTATGCCCTGAATACCTTGTCACCTTAAGATGTTAACTTACGTTGGATGCTATGTTAACGCCAACACGGGAGGCTAGACCGTGATTAGCTGCTTAGCATGCTTGCGTACGATTGAATGACTTTCAAAGTTGCAAAGAATATTGACTAAATAATTATGGAACGCATTTTTGGAATAATGCAATGATGTCATGAGACGGAATTGGGGTAGCGACCTGTGTGGTTCTACTCGTGCAAGGAAGTGAGCATTGGCATGTGTTGCAATAATGCAAACTGGGGTGGGAAATGATTTGGACCGGGGCAAGTGGCGAGAAGGCTTCGTGCCAGGTGGGCCTGTGTGGCAATGGGATGTGTTGTGATGGTTAAGGCTGTGTGCCGAGAAAGTATAAAACGGAAGTCTTGCCCGGGACAGTTAAGGACTTCACCTTGCGAGCCTTTGAACTGAGTTTCTCGTACAACCACTTGTCCGGAATGGGACGGACCTAGTTTAGTAGGTCTCTAATATCTTTCCTTTGACACCTCGGGGCGACAGTTACACAAAAAAATGTAACCGTATGGGGGAGCGTACTTGTGCTGCGGCTTGGTACCCATCCAACTGTATCTGCCTGTTCTAAACTTTGGCTCTGTGTGAGTGAGGTGTTAGAAAGGCAATACTGGAGAGGTTCACTGGTTAAGTGTTAGTCTCTGAAAGACTTTGTTGCAATCAATCACCTGTGTGGTGAGCGACTGTATCCTGTGGGTAAAGTATACTGACCTCTGCAGTGTGTGTGTTGAATCTATTGAATAGCGCATCCGCGTATTGGACATTGCTTTCTTGATTATAGTCAAGGGTTAGATTTTAAAAATAAAAGATGTGGAATGGGTGGCTGTGTGCCAAAGACTGATGAATGAAACTAGGGCTGTGTGCCAAACTATTGGAAAAGAATTGAGAAATTAATTATTATTATATTGGTTTTACTGCTTTTAATCTAATTAAGAGTATCTAATAGAAAGAAATGCTACTTCATGCAAAGTAACCTTCTAAGCCTTTCCTTTGGAATAAGCCATGCATGTAGTAATAGAACTGCATTTGTGCATGACTTGTTGAGTATGTTGTATACTCACCCTTGCATCGACAAAAACCTCAGAAGAAGAAGCCGTGCCAGCTTGGGTGGAGGAGTTCCATGAAGGTCAGGAGGATTAGGGTTGAGCCGCACTCAGTTGCCTGTGGCAATATGATGGACTCATTGCTTTACTTTTGCTTCCGCTACTGAGCTAATGCTACTCTTGTTATTTATCGCCCTACGTGGCGAATTATTGTAAGGTGACCATAAGGTCTTGTAACTCGTTTATATTCATGTTTGAAGTACTTTATTATTAATTCCGTCGTGTATGATTGTGGTACTTCAACCTGTTTATTCTGTGTGTACTAGTGTGATCCTGGACTAGTACAGAATATGCAGAGGGTCCGGATTTGCAAATTCGGGTCCCGACAGGGTTGGTATCAGAGCCATTCTGACTTTAGGACTTAACCCTAGTTAGACTGGCCGTTTTAGAAAGGATAAAAGCTAATTTCTAAAGACTAAAATTTGGCAAGAATAATCAATGAAATCTCGACTTATCCCTTCTTCCTTACTTCATAGCTATGCTGTATTTTGCTATAACTTTTGTGTTCTTTTAAAATTTTTGTACTGACGCGTTGCTTTGGCAGATCACGGATGGTTCACTCTTCGGCGAAGGCCACGGAGGCTACGCAATGAGCTTTGGAGGATGCTCCAGTCTTTGGGAGGCTTCGACCGCTCTCTAGGTCCCTTTGGATAGTTAACGGATCAACCGCGATGGGAGACGACCCTCACCTTGTACGCAGCAGAGCACGCGTGCTAGTCGTCCGCTCCACCTCGCGGTGAAGCGAGCCAGCCTCTGAGGCGGGCATACTGAGTGTGCTCGGTAGCGCCAAGGTCGGGTTAGCAGGACTACGGCTACAAGGCGTGGGACACTTGCTTTCGTGTATCACCGACGCGGAGGACTCTTCAGATCGCTTAGAGTGGAGGACAACGCCGGCGTCGTGCACTGGCCGCCGCCATCGCCAGAGGAGGTCATGGACGCCACGACCACGGAGCTGCAGGTGTGTGCAGCGCCTTGAGGAGACCGAGGTGGCTCAATGAGAGACCGAGAGAGCAAACCTGCTCAGAGGATCGCCGAGCCGAGGAGGCTCTCTGGTCACGGGAGCCCGAGGTCATGGAGCTCGGCGACGAGGACGAGGAGGAGCAGAGCCAGCGCCAGAGGACCAAGGCCGGTGGTGCCCCAAAGAAGCACCGGTGGGAGGGCATGGGGATCGGTTTGCCCGATGCCACCACCCGCCAGATCGTGATCGGCGAGCCACACTGGGTTGGCTTGAGGAGTGAGCTCTTTCTGAGTTCGTTGGGCCAGTAGTTATTGAGTTTTCTTTTGCGTTGAGACTCACTTGTGTTGAGTCGCGTCTTTATATTCAAACTTAGATATGCGATGTTGTAATGCACTATTTGATGTGATGTTGTGACTGTTGTTATGGTTGCATAGTCCCTAGACTATGTAAGAAACCATACCTATCTGTTAATTATGCTTTAATGTTTAAAGGGTTTTAAGTTACACCTGTTTCCCCCATAAGTTCTTCTACATATCTATTTTCTTTTCCCCCTTATCTCTAAACCACGAAGCAATCAGCAGATGGTGAACACTCGCAACAACAGAGCCGGAGGTAGTGGTTCACGTCTCAGAGGCAGTCAGAGCAGTACACCACCACCACAGGCAGCACCGCCAGTTGATATGCAGAATTTAGGAGCCTTCCTTGCGGTTCAAACTCAATTAATGCAAACGATGATGGCCACTGTGCAACAAATCAACAACCAAGCTGTCGCAAACAATCAAGCTATGAACAATGGGCCACGACCCTACTCGAGATTGTCCGAATTTATGAGGACATGACCGCCTACTTTCTCAGGCAATGCTAGCCCGCTAGAGGCAGATGACTGGCTGAGAACCATCGAGAGGAAACTGCATATAACTCAGTGTGATGGGAATGAGAGGGTGCTTTATGCCTCTCATCAGCTAGAAGGAACAACAGCTGAATGGTGGGAAAACTATTGCGCGTCGCAGGAAAACCCGCAGGAAATTACTTGGGAAGAATTCACCATAGCTTTTCGCCAATACCATGTGCTGGAGGGTATCATGGAGTTGAAAAAGGAGGAATTCAGAGCGCTGAAGCAAGGAGGCCAGACAGTGGCTGATTATCTGAATAAATTCACTCAACTTGCACGCTATGCACCAGAAGACGTAGCGACCGATAAGGCTAGGCAGTCCCGTTTCATGAAGGGACTTAACACTGGTCTACAGGTGGGATTGATTACCCACACCTTTCCGGATTTTCAAGAGTTAGTAAACAAGGCGCTCATACTGGAAGACAAGCGCAAGGAACTTGACGACAATCGCAAACGCCGCATGGCTCAGTAAGGAGGACGCCATGGTCAGCAGAAAACAAGAATGATACCCCAGCAGTTCGCTAGATTCCAGCAGGGAAACAGTATCAGGACACCGCTGCCAATGCCAAGATCAGCAGGACAAACCCCTCAAACCCCAGTCAGGATTGCCAATCGAGCGGAGGAAACCAAGAAATGTCAGAAGACGCTGCTACAATTGTAATGAAACGGGCATTTCGCCAACGTGTGCCCAAAGAAGGAGGCGTGACACAAGGCGCTTCAACTTAGGAACACGCCACCTAAAACTCCCCGCCAGGAGGAAGCCGAGGACCGCCAAGCTGGAGCCACACCGCAGTATTCACGCTGAGGCGAATTAACCATATCTCCGCAGATGAGGTCGAGAATGCTACGACGCCGTCGTTTCGGTAAGTTCCTAGTCAACTCGATTGCCTACATATTATTTGATTCAGAGCTTCACATTCGCTCGCTTTCGAGATTTTGCTGTGACAAATGATCTGGATATTGTTAACCTTAAAAGTACACTTCTAGTTCAATCTTCGATCGTAACTCCGCCTAAGGTCGGATGTTCTGGAGTTAAGCTACTAATAAAAGGAGTAGAGTTCCTAGCTAACCTTATTATATTAGATACCCAAACCCCGGATGTTATCACGGGAATGGATTGGTGACTACATAAGGTCAGATAGACTATGGGCTAAGAGTTGTGTCTATTGAGAGCCCCGATGGTAGAAAAGTGGAATTTCAAGCGTTGGCGGCCGAGGAGGACAGATGTTAGTAAACAACTGAGACCGTCAAGATAAGAGATGTACCAATGGTCGGTGAATACCCGGGTGTTTTTCCCGAGGAATTACCAGGAATGCCACCGGACAGAGACATAGAGTTCGTAATTGACTTAGTACCTGGAACAGCACCGATAGCAAAGAGACCATATAGGATGTCCACCGAAGAATTGGTAGAAATGAAGAAGCAGATCGAGGAGTTATTGGAAAAGGGATTCATCAGACCGAGCTCGTCACCTTGGGGAGCACCGGTTCTGTTCGTTAAGAAAAAGGATGGGAATTTTCGGATGTGTGTAGATTATCGAGCACTTAACGAAGTGACGATAAAGAATAAATACCCGTTACCCCGGATAGATGATCTTTTCGATCAACTAAGAGGAGCAGGAGTATTCTCCAAGATCGACCTTAGGTCAGGATACCACCAGTTGAAAATCAAGACAGAGGACATACCCAAGACTGCATTTTCTTCAAGATATGGACACTATGAGTTCACTGTTATGTCATTCGGATTGACAAATGCGCCTGCTTACTTTATGAACTTGATGAATAAAGTATTCATGGAATATTTAGATAAATTTGTGGTCGTGTTCATAGACGACATTCTGGTTTATTCAAAGACGGATGAAGAGCACGCCCAACATTTGAGACTGGTATTGGAAAAGTTGAGGGAGCAACAATTATACGCAAAATTCAGTAAGTGCGATTTCTGGAAGAGTAAGGTAGATTTTCTAGGGCATGTAATGACCGCCGAGGGAATTGCAGTGGACCCAAGCAAAGTTGAGGCAGTACTACATTGGGAACCGCCAAAGACGGTTACGCAGATTCGAAGTTTTCTTGGAATGGCTGGTTATTACCGCCGATTCATAGAAGGGTTTTCCACAATTGCCAGGCCAATTACGCAATTGTTAAAGAAGGAGAAGAAATTTGTTTGGACATCAGATTGTGAGAGAAGTTTTCAAGAATTAAAGAAGCTACCGACATCGGCACGGTGTTAGTTCAACGGATGTGCGCCGAGTTTTGATATTTATCGCGATGCATCACGCCAAGGACCTCGGATGCAGTTAATGCGAGAATGGAAAGGTAGTAGCTTACGATCAAGGCGCTTAAGGCCACATGAAGGGAATTACCCGACGCATGATCTGGAACTAGCAGCCGTAGTGCATGCCCTGAAGATATGGCATCACTATCATATTGGTAACAGATGTGAGGTGTATACGGACCATAAAAGCCTTGAATACATTTTCACCCAATCTGATCTGAACATGAGGCAAAGGAGATGGTTGGAACTGATCAAGGATTACAACATGGGTATCCATTACCATCCGGCAAAGCCAATGTAGTGGCTGATGCCTTGAGTCGGAAAAGTCATAGCCTAAATATGATAATGGAAAAAAGCCAGGAAGAATTGTGCAAGGACCTTTAGAGATTGAAATTGGAAGTTGTTCCGGAAGGATTTTTAGCCGCATTAGAAGTGAAGCCTATCTTGGAAGATCAGATTAAAGAAGGTCAGAAGAATGATGAGAAGATCGAGAGAATCAAAGCCAAGATGGAGGAAGGGCAAGCAAAAGAATTTAAGCTGGACGAACATGGCACGTTATGGATGAAGGAGCGCATTTGTGTGCCTAACAAAAAGGAGTTAAAACAGTTAATACTGGAGGAAGCTCACGACTCCAAGTATTCGATTCACCCAGGAAGTGCGAAAATGTATCAAGACTTGAAGGAAAGGTTCTGGTGGCCAAATATGAAAAGGGGGGTAGCTGAGCACGTAGTATTATGTGATGTGTGTCAGCGAGTCAAAGCCATGCACCAGAGACCGGCAGGACTGCTGCAACCATTAAAAATACCAGAGTGCAAATGGGAAGAAATCGGAATGGATTTCATTACCGGTTTGCCAAGGACGCAAGGAGGTTATGACTCCATATGGGTCATCGTGGATCGATTGACAAAAGTCGCGCACTTCATACCGGTAAAGACAACCTATTCGGGAGATAAGTTAGCAGAGCTGTACATGGCGAGGATCGTTTGCTTACATGGAGTTCCAAAGAAGATAGTATCGGACAGAGGTACCCAATTTACCTCAAGATTTTGGGATAAACTGCATACAGCAATGGGCACCCGTTTGAACTTTAGTATAGCTTATCACCCGCAGACAGATGGGCAGACTGAGAGAGTCAATCAAATATTAGAAGACATGTTGAGGGCCTGTGCATTGGCCTATACATCTACTTGGGATAAATATTTGCCGTATGCGGAATTTAGTTACAACAATAGCCATCAGGCTAGCCTTCAGATGTCACCTTTCGAAGCTTTGTACGGTCGACCTTGTAGGACACCGTTAAATTGGAATGAGATCGGTGAGCGTAGTGTCTTCGGACCGGACATACCCAAGAAGTCAAGAGCAAATAGCATTGATAAGGAAAGGTTAAGAATCATAGCATGATCGAGCAGAAGAGTTATGCGGACAATCGCCGCAGGTATTTAAGCTTCGAGCCCGAAGATTATGTGTATCTCAGAGTTACGCCTCTTAAGGGAGTACAGAGGTTTCATAAAAAGGGGAAACTCGCGCCAAGATATGTAGGACCATTTAAGATCATGAGTCGTAAGGGCGAAGTCGCGTATCTACTGGAGTTACCGCAGTCATTAGCAGGAGTACACAATGTCTTTCATGTATCGCAACACAAGAAGTGTCTCTGAGTGCCTGAGGAGCAAACATCACTGGAAGAAGTTGAACTACAGGAAGACTTGACTTACAAAGAGCGACCGATAAAGATTCTGGATATAGTGGATTAGAAAACCAGGAGCAAGACAACCCGTTTTTGCAGAGTCCAGTGGAGCAACCACACAGAAAGCGAGGCCACCTGGGAACGAGAGGAAGATCTGAAAAAGGAGTTCCCAAACCTATTCTCTAGTTAAGCTTCGAATCTCGGGATCGAGATTCTCAAGTAAGAGGGTAGGTTTGTAAAGTCCCGAAATTTGGCCAAATTTTAATTTTTGGAGTTATTTAAAATTTTGTGAATTAATTAAAATTTAATTGCATTAAATTGAATTTATCTGAATTTTTGGGATTTATTTGGATTTAATTGAAATTTATTTATACCATCCTCTCTTGAATATTTAAATATCAGAAAATGTAATTATCAAAAATAAATAAAAATATTTTATTTAGGCTCAAAATGCTCTGAAATATTTTTTGGAATTTTTCTAGAATTTTTCGGGTATTTTTGGTGCCCTAATTAATTACCTTGATTTTCCACAATTGTTTTTATTGTCAAAACCTGGAAAATAGCCTTGCTACAAGATAGGTCGAGCCCAACATCGCGCCGCCGCCACCAAACCCTAGCGTCATTGCTTGCGTCGTCGGCGATACCGACGGACGGCCGCAGGCGCCGTCGCTCAGTAGCGTGTGGCGCTGGATCACATTGCTTACCGTTAGATGTCGACGCTGCGGCATCGCGAACCGTTATTCAATCTGCGCCGCTGGATCGTGATCGAACGGTGCGACGCGGATCAGGCAGATCTCGGAGAGAGCATCGCCGCACCATTGCCGCCGGTAGGGTGCCGAGGATCATGTCAGAGATTTTGCGCGCATTCCAAGACTCGCCCGAGCAGGTGATATACCCCAGTGCACGCGTGACTTCCTTCCACTCATTTTGCCCCTTCTCTCGCACTCTGCCATCCACCGTAGACCCCGCCCGAGCTCGTCGTAGTAGCTACTCACTTCCGCCTCGATTTTCTTCGCGTTTCGCCGCCGTCCGCCGCTCTCCGCCGTAGCTGAGGCCTTCACCGAGTTCGCCGTGTCTCACCGCCTCGACTAGACCACTTCTTCACGCCGAAGAAGCCCTGAAGCGCCTCAAGCAAGGCCATCTTCCCGAGTCCCATGACAAGGATCAGATGGGGGCGCGTACATCTTCATGCTTGGTACCCATCCAATTGTATATGCCTGTTCTAAACTTTGGCTCTGTGTGAGTGAGGTGTTAGAAAGGCAATACATCGAGAGGTTCATTTGGTTAAGTCTTAGTCTCTGAAAGACTTTGTTGCAATCAATCACTGTGTGGTGAGCGATCAGATATCTGTGGGTAAGTGTACAATTTCCGCCGAGTGTGTGTGTTGAATCTATTGAATAGCAGCGTCATGATATTGGACATTGCTCGGAGATTACAGTCAAGGGTTAGATTTTAAAAATAAAAGATGTGGAATGGGTGGCTGTGTGCTAAAGACTGATGAATGAAACTAGGGCTGTGTGCCAAACTATTGGAAAAGAATTGAGAAATTAATTATTATTATATTGGTTTTACTACTTTTAATCTAATTACGAGTATCTAATAGAAAGAAATGCTGCTTCATGCAAAGTAACCTTCTAAGCCTTTCCTTTGGAATAAGCCATGCATGTAGTAATAGAACTGCATTTGTGCATGACTTGTTGAGTATGTTGTATACTCACCTTTGCATCGACAAAAACCTCAGAAGAAGAAGCCGTGCCAGCTTGGGAGGAGGAGTTCCATGAAGGTCAGGAGGATTAGGGTTGAGCCGCACTCAGTTACCTGTGGCAATATGATGGGCTCATTGCTTTACTTTTGCTTCCGCTACTGAGCTAATGCTACTCTTGTTATTTATCGCCCTGCGTGGCGAATTATTGTAAGGTGACCATAACATCTTGTAACTCGTTTATATTCATGTTTGAAGTACTTTATTATTAATTCCGTTGTGTATGATTGTGGTACTTCAACCTGTTTATTCTGTGTGTACTAGTGTGATCCTGGACTAGTACAGAATACGCAGAGGGTCTGGATTTGCAAATTCGGGTCCCGACACTTCCCTTTTTTCTGTATTGTTCATGTCCTCGAATTTGCATGGACAATCTACCGACTTTTGCTCAATTGAATATGCTTGAATTTGAATCAATTTTTATGCTATTTTGTTTTAGATATCTGGATATCTAAAGAGCTCAGATTTTGTGACATCGATTGATCGCATTGACCATCAAATGAGCTGAATAAGTGAAGCGTATGGCTCGATTCAATGGATATCAAGAGTCTGTAAACTACACTAATTTTGTTTGTTGCTTGCTAAGTCACGATCTCGCAACCCGATATAAACATGGGCTATGTGTATGTGTCTCCAGATCCTGTTTTCCATATCTCTCCTGCTCATAGGCGTGTTAGAACACAAGGGTACCTCCAATACATCGTGAACCATTTCCTAGTGAAGATGATAACCTTGTAATTTCTCATCTTGTCATATAAGTAGTTATATTTCATCTTTCATATTCTTCACATTTTAAAAATGCAATATGTGATGTAGGTTCGTAATGAGGTAATACTATATGCTATGGTCGATCGTACACTCCTATGGGTAAGGCAACTATTCTATCAACTAACCCAAACACCAAGGTAGGAGGTGTTTGTCTTGGAAGAGAGTTTTATGAAGTTCGTGTGGATACGGTTTTCAAAAAGATGTTGATCTACCACGACCACATGGTGATTTGACTACTATGGCACATGCTCACAAGAAGGGTATTGCCCGCCATGCAATAAAGTAATAATCAAGACTATGCAGTGTTTATGCTAATATTTAATACATAACAAGCTACTAACTAATAAATTTTTATGTAGATGAAGCCTACCAAGAAGCCATCTTGCTCCCATACAGCAGGTACCCACTAGCTAGTAATCATTTGTCACTTTAGTATAATTATCAGTTGTTTTCCTTCAATGCTATTGTGAATTAGTTTACAGTAGGGGAAACATAACACATAGGGGCTGTTTGGTTTGTAGCCATGAAAAGCCATGCCAAATATTCCAAACAAATAGACAATACCATAGAGCATAAGTATGGAATATTTTTAATTGAAACATCGAAGAATTCGCTCTCATGGATGGACACAAGTCACCGCCCTCCTCATCGATATTTCGCTTATGGATGACCAGCTTTTTTGTCGTGATCACTTTTGCTTGATTCCTTCCTCCTTTCTCTGCTTCATTGCCGTTATCTCTCTCTCCGTATGTATGCTTGAATATATTATTTAACATCTATCATTACCAGTAAAAGATGCACTAGTTTCATGCTTCAATGACCATTTAGAAGAATATTGAAGTTATGTTTACTTATCGTGAAGTATTTATTCAAAGGACAAGGGGGACACTTTTGTACACTATATGTTTCATATAACTACTGAGCATAAGGTATAATTAATGAATGCAAGCCGAGTTAACAAACATTGTAAACATTCATCATCAATACATCGTCACATAAACTTCAAGGTGGGGCTTATCAATATACCGCTTCGATTTGGTATCTACACCTCATCTACACATGAGGAATTCCTCTCATTCTCGTATCTTCATAGCATAAACAAAGTAAGGAGAGAAGCAATCTGTTAAAATATGCAACAAACATAGAAAAATAAAAGGAAAACAAGATTTGCTACAAGGTGGAAAACTAGTTTATTAATGAAGGACAGTATTTCACCTTTCCATCTTCTCCTCAAAATCTCTCAGACTTGGCTAAGTTCTCCGATGGTTCTGTTTTTCTTCATCGCAGCCATAATCAAAATATCTATTTTTGTCCGCAAAACTTTTACTTCATTTTCTAATTTCACCTTCTGTGCTTCAAGTGATTTGTATGATTTAGCCATACACTTCAAGCGTGTCTCACCAAGCTATTCAATTCTCACAGTGACCATTTTCAATGTAAACTCTTCCATGTTTTTCTCCATCGCACTAACCTTAAGGTTTGAAACTTCAACAATTTCATTGCACTTCGCTAATTCCATCTCCAAATTCCTCTTCTCCAATTTCAGTTGTTCATATTCTCTCCACTTCAACCTCATTATCCTTTTGATCAAGCACCTGCATCAAAATCGATGAGTGACAAGTGAAACAAAAAGCATTAATGGAAACACAAAACATTAATTGAAACATCGAGAGCAAAGACTGCTACATCCAGTTCCTTCTCAAAAGCGCCAAGGTCTCTCATCCAAAATGTTTTTGGTGGTGTTTTCCTCACTTCCTCAACATCATTCTCTAATTTCTTCTTCTCCGCATTGAGCTCCTCAGATCTTCTCCAGAGTCAAGGTACCAATTGACATTGAGAGGAGATAATCATAGCCACTTGCATCAACTCCTTTTACTGCCTTCAGACTACTTTCTTCATTATCGCCCTCATCATCTGTAGCTCCAACAAAGCTAGCTTGGCTCGGCCCTTTTTTTTCTTCGAAAGCAAAGAAGTTCTTCTCGCTCAAGTTCCGTGAATAGCTCTGCCCTCTTCCTGTTATTGACTATGATATCGCCTTCAACAACACAACGAATAAACCTAACTCAATATGAATAGAAAGGAAGGATGGCGCCTTAACATAATTCTTTTCAAAGTTCTTCTCTTCTTCGAGAAGCTCCTCAACTTTCAAGAATTTTCTTGTAAGTTCATATATTTGTTAATCTCTTAAGGACAAAATTGAGTTCATACTATAGTAACACCGTAAAGTCGCTTACATCAATGTAATAATAGTAGCAAGTTAGCAACCCAAGGTTACACTTTTGAGTGTCTTTAACATGACAAATGGAAATATATTAAGGTTGTAGCAGATGAAGAACATTGTAACAAGTGAAATTGAAAAGGCTAATCTTCCTAGCTTGAGAGTTTTAATTTCTCCATAGGGATATAGGGATGCAGTTTAGATACCAAGAGTCAACCATTCCAAAGGCTTCAGAAAAAATTGCCCAAAAAGGTACAGAGGTTCCTCCAAGGACTTCAGTTCCAAAGAATTTAATGCATTGAAGATCTGTTCATATGTGAGACAATAGTTGTAAGGTTTGCACAATACAAAGAAAGAACACAAAACTATCGATACAAGTAGAGAAAATGAAGACAAGACCTTCCAACATATGCCATAGAATTTTAGGATTCTTTCCTTTTCATGAGGGAATTTGATAACCAGCTCTCGATGAAGTCATCATACTCCCTATGCACAAGAACGGAGAGATCACCGTGTAGATGGAAATGAACCGTAGAAGGATCTGGTATGACTTCCATCTTATGCCCAACTGCTTCTAATGCTTGAGTAATCAAATTCAAGTTTCCCTGGAATGGATGACAACATATGTCATACTTCTATTTACCAAATATCTCGACAATGCAATGAATGGTTCAGTGAAATGTGATACAAATCAATATTATTATTGACTAACAACTAGCATATGAAAGTAATCACCATGCACAAATCCATGTCCACCAGCCCACCGTCACAAGCCAATATGCTGAAGTGCTCATTTTAGGCATACACCCATCGACCCACTCCGCACACTAGCATCCACCATGCAAGGCACACCCATGAGCACCCAAAGAGGCATGCCCATGGTCGATAAGCTGCCCTCCTTCCCCACTAATTGTGTGTTGTGGTATAGCTAATCGCACTAATACTACTTATGTTGTCAAAATCCATTTTGACATGTAAGTATAATTTGCCAAGGTGTTTCATTGTCTATTCTTGCTTGGTCAGTAGCTCTTGCACTTGTTCTAATTTTTTGGGTTGTTCATCGGATTGAACAAAGGAAAATGCTTGCATATATTGCAATTTGTTCATTAATGGGGTCTCTTACTAGATGTTTGTAGTACATCGTACTAAAATTGATCTGCTCAATCAAGTTGATTTAGTATTTTCTCGATGAAGTGCTATATTTGGGCAAGTTATCGTTGTCAAAGCAATGGCTATTGCCTTAAAGCTCTCATTTCGTGGAATGAACCAATTTATCTACATCCGCACTGGTTCTTCATTGTTGTTGTTATTATATGTTGTTTAGTGCAATTGAACTACTTAAACAAGGTAAGCACTCACATCATATTTGAACTTTTGAAGTATACGCCCATACATTATGGAATTTCCAATAGTAACAACTCAAGAGAAACTATTTCATAAGAAATATATTATAGGATGTTACGATCCAAATCATGAATAGGTTATCATTTAGATTCCCATGGTAATTGGTCGCTTAACATGGGTTACTTGCCATTTGGCCGTGACATTTTTTTTAAAAAATTATCGCTAGAAATGTTATAAATTGAAAAGGAATTTAAGTCTTTTCTCTAACATCAACCAGAGAACAATTAAGGCCGAAACCATGTGGGAAATGCCCCGCCCTTCACCTCTAAGTCTATATGTACCACTTTTCGGATATCAATTATGGCATTTTCCTTCCGATAATTTTGGAAATTGGAACCAGTGGTATCGATGATTAGGGAGCATAATGTTCACCCCGGTTGACAATGTTGCACTATGTGGCAATAATTTGATGACAAATATTTGAATGATACACGCAACAAGTCTGCACTTAATATCCGCTCTGTGCTTGTTACTAATCGCAGATCAACCGGCATTGCATACATCAAGATCTCATTGCGCACTTCTAAGCATTTTTAGGAACTTTGTTAGTTTGTTTTACATAAATTGAAGATGGAACAAAGGTGAGAACTTAGTCAATTTGAGACAAAGCTTCCCTTTGAGACACAATTGTGTTGAGAATAATATTATATAGAAGTCTTCATAAGTTCCCTTTTACTCTCTTAAACTTTATACTGATGAAAGATTATCCATTTTACATAATTTTGTTTATGTAATGTAGTTATGCAAGAGGGCTTAGCACAAGATTAGGGATATGGGAAACACACAACTCGACCCAAAGATCCCCGAGAGGAGAATGTGAACCCGTGATCATTAGCTAGTCTCTCTTGTTGAACATCTAACATACATGCCAACTTTTGGGATCTCAAGTCAACATGCATCGCTGATTTACTTAAAACGATACTAATTTAGCACGCTGACAATTGATGATTTATATCGCGAATTTTATGCTTTTCACAGAATAGTTGCTCTAAAGATAAATTGAGCGAAAAGTTATCTTTCTTCATTCCAAGGAGCACTTTGTTCTACTACTCTTTTGTAAATAGAGTTGACGATATTCTAATGTATATATATGCATGCTACATACCTTCGGTCAAGAAGAGATAAGTAGTATTATCTTTTGGGGATCACTATATTGGTGTTATTGTAATATACTTTTGGTGTTATATGTAATTGTTATTGTCTCGCTTGGATGATATGCTATCTTTTGGACAAATTTGATTATTAGTAGAGTAAGTTGTTACTTTGAATGCTTGAATTATCCTATCATGTTTAATTGATGCTTAAATTATATCGTGTCATGTCTCGATTGGATGAATTATGTCGTTATTTTTTTGAAGCGATCTGATTATACCAACGAACGCGTGTGTCGGCAATATTAGACATTACCGACACATTGTAAGTCGGGAAACACAAGTGCGCCGGCAAAATCTGAAATCGAACGACAAAGTGAAGTTCGCTTTAAAATTATGTCACGACAAAAAGTCATTATTGCTTATACACCGTCTGCTCGGTGAATATAAGATCCGGCTGCAAAGGTTTTTGCCGACAGACTTTAGCCGACACTCCTAATCCGCGGTAATACTTTTTACCGACGGATCGTTCTGTCGCTATATAGGGTCTTTTTTCGACGCACGCTTAGACGCGAATAATATGTCATGGTATAGTGTGACCGCACCTGCTTCCACCTACCGAAGCGGAATCGCCTGCCAGAGGGCCAAAGTAAAGGAAAGGGCGTACAAGACATGGGTCCCGGCTCCGCGAGGAGCCGCGAGGACCTAAGGGTTCATCTAGAGGAGCATCGCTGGCGGCGCGGTGATGATCTGCGTAATCACCTGCAGCACCGTCGCGCCCAGGGGCAAGGCCGCGACCGGCGGATGGCTCCTGGGGATGAAGGCTCCTCCCATGACTCCCACCTTCGGAGTAAGGAGGAGGTCCACTCCTCCAATTCTTTGGGGAGTCGAGATCCGCACTCCCCGGCACGGTCTCCGGGCTGGGGTTCAGGTGGACGACATGACTCCCCCAACGGCGTTGGGTGCCAGGCATTTTCCCGATGGCTGCGCCACATGGCGTGGCTTGAAAGGTTTCACCCGGCATCCATCGAGAAGTACGACGGCACCACCAACCCAGAAGAATTCTTGCAAATCTACACCACGGTGGTGTGGACCGCTGGCGGGTCTGAAAAGACCATGGCCAATTACTTCCCAACATGACTTTGACGGGTCACAGGCCTGGCTATTGTACCTCCCGCCAGGATCAGACACTCGTGGGAGGAGTTGTGCGGCCTCTTCGTCGCCAACTTTCAAGGCTCCTACACACAACCGGGTGTGGAGGACGATATCCATGCCCTCGAGCAGGAAAGAGGGGAATCGTTGCGTGACTTCATCCGATGATTTAGTCATTGTCTTAATACAATCCCCTAGATTTCCGAGCAGTCGGTCGTCATCACCTTCCGGAGAGGCGTTCAGGACCACAAGATGCGGGAGAAGATGGCCACCCGCAACATCACCACTACCTCCGAGCTTTTCTCCCTGGCGCACAAATGCGCAAGGGCGTGGAAGCTCGGGCTGTTCGCCCTACGCTGCAGACGCCGGCGAGGATGAAGCCAGACTTCGAGGTCCCGCCTTGCGAAAGCAAGAAGGCGCGAAGCGTGAGACTGCTGGAGCCTGTGGGTCTCGTGACCCACCGCGATCATGAAGGGACACCCGGTCGCGAGGGCGCGACCGCCGTGACCGGCGGGATGATCGCCGTGGTTGGAGGAATGACCGCCTCCAGGAGAAGGAGGGGAGGCCCTTCTGCCCGATCCACAGGTCCAACACCCACGACCTGGCCAGTTGCCAGGTTGTGAGTAAGATGGTGGAGCAGCGGCTTAAGGAGCGCCGCTTCGCCTGATGACTACTCGGATTTAAGACCTCGCCCCACTGGCCTTCCAGCAGGTAGACCAAACCGTGGCGTACATTCATGGTGGCTCGGCCACCTACCCCTCCAACACGACGTACAAACGGCTGAGGAGGGAGGTCTGCGCCATGGTACCAAGCTCTAGGGCAGGTCGGATAATGAAGTGGTCGGAGGAGCCGATCACTTTAAGTTGGGGCGACCACCCTGAGAGCACTGCTGGCCTAGGTCACCTTCCGATCGTGGTTTCACCCACGATCCGGAATGTGAAGCTTGGGCGGGTGCTAGTGGACAGAGGGAGCTCCATTAACCTCCTATCCTCCAAGGCATTTCGAGCGCTCTAGATATCACGGCAGAAGTTGCGCCCGGCCTTGCCCTTCTACAGAATCACCCCAGGGGCTGACTCGGTGCCCCTGGGCCAAGTGCGCCTCCCCATTACCTTCGGAGAGGAAAGCAACTACCATACCGAGATGGTGGACTTCGAGGTCGCCAACTTCGACCTCACGTACAACGCCCTGCTTGGCCGACCGGCGTTGGCCAAGTTCATGGTGGTGAAGATACCAGGGCCTGGTGGCCCCATAGTCATCCGTGGATGGAAGCCTTTCATGCGCCACAAGCACGATTGGACCTGGCCGGGCGCCATTGCTCAAGGCCACCGATGACTCCTATTCGAGAGCCCTCAGAAGCGAAGACCGTGGTTCACCCGGGCCGCCAACGAGATTAAGGTGATCTTTGAGCGTGAGCCAGTCGGAAAACCATCAACATTGGCGCCACCTCCGTAGCCAATAGAAGACGTTTCATCACCTTCCTCCGGCCTAACTCCGACATGTTCGCTGGCAACCGTCCGATATGATTGGGGTCCCCAAGGAGGTGATTGAGCACCGACACAACACTCTCCAGAGTGCACCCGGTCCGACAAAAGGTCCAGAGGTAGGCACTAGAGTGGCAAGATGCCATTCGGGAGGAGGTAGAGAAGCTGCTACATGCAGGGATTGTCAGAGAAGTCTCTCACCCCGAGTGGCTTGCCAACCTTGTGCTTGTCAAGAAATCCAATGGGAAGTGGCGGATGTGCATCGACTTCACCGACCTCAAAAGGCTCGTCTGGCGATCTCTACCTCACTCAGCGCCGATCTCATCATCGACTCGACGGCAGGATGCGAGCTGCTGTGCTTTCTGGACGTGTACTCTAGGTACCACCATATTAGCATGGCAGTGGAAGACAAAGAAAAAACTGCTTTTGTAACCCCAATGGGTGTTTTTTGCTATATCAGAATGGCTTTTGGGTTAAAAAATACCGGTCCTACTTATCAATGTGCCATGCATATTTCTTTCCGTCCACAAATAAGGCGAAATCTTGAGGTGTACGTCGATGACTTGGTTGTGAAAGTTAAGAAGAGCGAAGAACTGATCGAAGACCTGGAGGAAACTTTCGCCAACCTCCGAAAGAATTGTTTGAAGCTCAACCCCGAAAAATGTGTGTTCGACGTGCCCTTTGGGAAGCTGCTGGGATTCCTCGTGTCCAGTCGGGGTATTGAGGCCAATCTTGACAAGATAGCGGCCATTGAACACATGAAGCCGGTTCGGCCAAGCAGTACAGTGATTCGGCCTGGTCGCTATTTTTTCAGGCGATTGATCGCCCACCGAGAAAGAAGCCTACCCTATTCAAGCCGCTAAAGAAGACCAACCACTTCGAGTGGATCAAGAAGCTCAACGAGCGCTTGAAGACTTGAAGCAAGATTTTCCTCCCCACCAAAGATTGGTTGCCCCAAGACCGGTGAACCATTGCTCTCAGACATTGCCGCTACCTCGCGGTGGTGAGCGTGGTATTGGAGGCGAAGAGGGAGGGCGTCCAGAAGACGGTCTACTACATTAGCAAGGTGCTACATGAGGTAGAGACCAGATACCCGCAAGCACAGAAGATGTTGTACGCCGTCTCCGGTGCATCCAGAAGCCGACACTACTTCCTAAGTAAGGAGATCACGGTGGTCACCGCCTACCTCTCGCGAGAGATCCTTCACAACCGAAGTCAAGGTCAGACGCTAAGTGGTCGGTGGAGCCGAGGGAATTCTACCTCAAGTTTGTACCCGCGACCGCCATTAAGAGCCGGTCGGCGGAGTTTGTTGTCGAATGGACTCCGCCGCCTCCCGGTCAAGAGATACCGCCCTTCTCCCTGGACTTTGTTCTTCGATGGCTCCTTCAGGCTCGAAGGTGCAGGGGCTGGAGTTGTACTAGTCTCCTCGACCGGCGACATCCTCCAGTACGTGGTCACCTTGGACTTCAAAGCCACCAACAACATCGCCGAATATGAGGGCTTGTTGGCTGGGCTGCGTGTCGCCTCTGCCATAGGCGCCCGCACCTAAGTCAAAGGCTACCTCCGGGTCATCAATCAGGCGCGAAAGGAATTTCAATGTTCCGACCCCACCATGGCTACGCATCTAGCGGAGGTTAGAAAGATGGAACGCCATCAAGGATCGATATATCCTTATCCTCGACGCGATAACTATATGGCGACGGCTTTCAGCCAAGGCCTCAAGAACTCTCGTTCGGCCGTGGTCTTTGAAGAAAGACTAACGCGACCGTCTGGCCGCTGCCCCTGCTCAAGGTGGGGACGACAAAGGTACCGCCACGGCCTCCGACCTGTGGGGAAGGCGTGTGGTATCGCGCCCCGGGCTTAGGAGGAAGGCAACAAGACCCGCCTTAGCCCCTTGGTCATGGTGTTCTTGCGGCACCCGGAAAAGCTGGCCAAGTGGAGTACTCGCGATCACCACATGATCACCGCACTTGGCCAGGAAGGGTAGTTGATGGATCCTATCCTAGCCTTCCTGCAGGACCAAGTACTCCCCGACGATGATGCGTCAGCTGAGAAAATTGCACGCAAGGCCAAGTGCTATACTCTGGTAGGTGGGGACCTATACCGCCAGAGTAGAAACGAATTTCAAGTGCATCACTGAAGAGGGAGCACCGCTCGATATCCATGGACGATGCGCGGGGCCATATGTCCAGTCGGACGCTTGTCAGCAAAGCATTTCGCCAAGGATTATATTGGCCTACTGCCCTCCAGGATGCTTGTGAGCTGGTGAGGACATGTGAAGCATGCCAATTCTTCACCAGGTAGATCCACCGACCAGCCCAAGCTCTGCAAACCATCTCGCTCTCTTGGCAGTTCGTGGTCTGGGGGTTGGATATCCTAGGCCCGTTCCCGTGGACCACAGGGGGCTTCACCCATCTGTTCATCGCCATCGACAAGTTTACCAAGTGGGTTGAAGCCGAAGCAGTACACGCCATCACGGCTTCCGCTGCTATCAAGTTCATGCATGGAATCTTCACACGCTTTGGAGTCGCCAATCGTATCATCACCGACAACGGCACTCAATTCACCAGCGTGGCCTTCCTGGAGTTTTGCGATGAGATGGGCGCCAAGGTATGCTTTGCTTCGGTAGCCCATCCGAAGAGTAATGGCTAAGCAGAGCACGCCAATGCACTGGTGTTGAGGGGCCTCAAGACCAGAGCATTTGATCGGCTACATAAGCGGGGGGCACAGTGGACGGAAGAAGTCCCGGCTGTGCTATGGTCGCTTCGAACCACACCCAACCGGGCGATCGAGAAACACCCTTCTTCATGGTCTCACGGGCGGAAGGTCCTTCCGTCTCCAGCCGCCGCCGCTCCCCACGCTGCTTTCGCATTCAATGAGGAAGCCCAAGAAGACCACCGCGAGAAGAAGTGAACCTTCCGGAGGAGGTGCGCGACCGTGGCCTCAAGGCTGTACGCTTTCGGTAACAACAAAGTCTTAGGGCGAGACCACACCACGGGTCCACGAGAGAACATTTAGCAAGGCACTGGTCTTGCGCAGAATCCAGACGCATGCCAAAGCGCCACAAACCTGCTCCCCTGTGGGAGGCCCCTTCAAGGTGGTTTCAAAGATCTCGACACGGCGGTCCGGCTGGCATACTAAGGATGGCTAAGAGCTGGCCAACTCCTACAACGTGGAGTTGTTATGTAAAATTTTATACCTAAGAACTGTAGTACTTGTAGTTCGCCCGATCACCGCAAGGGTGGGCTTCCCTAGCTGATCGGGCGCCACGCCGACGGTCAAGAAAGTTGTTTGCCTTAGAGGCTTTTGCTTTATATTCCCTACTTGTGCCCCAGAGGGTAGTATTTCGCGTGGGTGTCATTGGTAATTGCCAGCTGGCCGCTTCCTTGTTAATATGTGGTAACACCCGGCGCTCAGGGAGGCCGACGGCAACCAGAGGCGAGTGCAAGATGATGCTTCAATGCGGCTAGCACACCTCGGGTTGCCACCGCGAACACCACAGGCCCAAAACCACTCCTAGGAACCCGCTACCTTGACACGCAATGCCGCGGGCTGGTTCCAAGAAAAATCACAAGGGCTTAAGTTCCAAAAAGAAAAGGGACCATGACAATCCCACGCGGGGATTAATGTTCTTTTATTTTGTTTCCTACATGCCCCACGTAACGTCTACTTGTATTTTCAGTAGCTACGTGCAATCGCAGATGATGTGCTGGAGCACTGGCCTAATTTAAACATTCAAGATGGCACTACGGCAAGCCTGGGGACTGGTCGCCCGACGATCTGTGATCAAGATAAGTTGTTTGCATTGAGCATTATCGACCTGTGTTTCATATTTGCGCCCTGTTGGGTCAGGTTGTGCGTGGTTGTCATAGCGCCGATAACCTCGATTTACTCCTTGCCGATAAAGGAGATGCCTGTGTTTGCGCCGCGTGCGGATTCGGCGATCAGAGCGCGAAAAGCGGCATGGTGCTTCAATGCGCTAAGCGACTCGGGTTGCCACCGCTAACACCGCAGCCCAAAACCACTCCGGGGACTCCGCTGCTTGCGCCAGTGCCAAGGTTCTGCTCCGGAGATCGCTAGGATCTAAGTTCAAAGGGCATGGACCAAGGATAACCTCGCAGCAGGACTTAAGACTTTATTTGTTCACGCCCCGCATGTCTTGCGAATTTCATTTGCGCTTAGCAAAGCGCTGCTTGCATCACCCATGAAGTGTCACATTGACCTAACCTAAGCATCTGTGTTTGCATCGCAAAGAAGATTGGGGCTGGTCGCCCAGTGGTTGAATTGAGGAAACGCAATCAAACACAGATAAACGCACATGCAGGTAAAGTCAAAAGATGCCAATTTCATTATGATTACTAAGATAGTTTTAGCATACAAAAAAGCAAAACAAGAAAAAGAAGAAATGAAGAAAAAGGGAAGTGGCCTGTGCCATCGCTTGTCGCTGGCAACTTGGATGTGCTCATTGTCCTCCTCGACTTCTGCCTCCGCCGCCGCCACGTCAAGACTTGGGTCCTCCATCACATCACCGGACGCGGTTCGCTACTCGCAAACGCTGTCAAGACTTGGGCCTCATCTCCCTCAATGCTGACCACGACGGCCATCGGATCGAAGGAGGCATCGCGTCGGCGAGCACGCCAAAGACGTAACATTGCATGCAATCATGATTTTCCGCCTTCTCAAAGTGAGCGAGCACCAAGGCGGCGGTAGGCGAGAGCGCCAAGAATCTCGAGTGATGCAAAGTGTATCGTGACGTCAAGGCTCGAGGCTCATGAGGTCCACTCCAGCGCTCCAAGCACCTCGCCATCGCCCGCAGCCGCTGGCAGAGCAATACGGCGAGGTTGTGCAACAGGTGGCATAGCTCATCCATCGCCGTCAGGCCGCCGACCTCCTCGCGCCGGGAAAGTAGGGTCTCCCCAATCGCCCTCTCCTAGGCCAACATCGCCTCCCCCTTCTCCTTCTCCTTCTCCTACGCCAACTCTCACGCAAGCCGCCATCTCCGCCGTGACATCTCGCACAGACTACCGGATGGCCGCCATAAGGAGGGCGCCCGAGGATGCGGCGCGCCACCAAGTTCGCAAGCAACAAGCACCTAAGCCGAGGAGGGGGAGGCGAGTACAATCGAAGCGGAGTGGGCTTGGGTGCTGGCACCGGCGATGTCCCCTTGGGCCGCTTTGAGGTGCCGGTGGCCTTCAAGGAGGTCCTCACAAGGCCCATTAGGCCATGAGGGCCGACGGCTGGCACCTTGAGGGCCACCCTTGGAGGTGACCGTAAGAGGAAGGAGGCCACCGGAAGTGTGAGCCAGCCCTGGTGGGTGGTGGCGGCAACCCTTGTCACCAATGGAATCGGTGCCGTAGGAGTTGGCGCTGTTGAGGTCGGTGCCGATGGAGTCGGTGCCGCAGGAGTTGGCGCCGTTGAGGTCGGGACCGATGGAGTCGGTGCCGCAGGAGTTAGCATCGGTGGAGCCGGCACCGGAGCGGGGGCGGCGAACGACGTCGCCCTGGATGAAGACGCTACCACTCCGAGCACGATTTGAGGAGCGGCGGAGTCGGTGGCAGCAGGAGTGTGGTCCTCGGTGTGGGGCCTATTGGGGCCCGCACCCGTGATGTCCGGAGGGCACGGCCATTTGCTTGCGTTCCGGTCATCGGCTGGGGCCTGATTCCTGATCACCAAGGGACCGCGGGCCGGCAACACTGAAGGACTGGTGGAGTCCATCGCCGGAAATAGCTTGACGATCCGCAAGCGCTCCGCGGACTCCAAATCGCAGAGCGGCCGGGCCCCAGTAGGAAAATCCAGGGCACTCGGTACTGGTGGGAGCAGTCCACCCAGCCATTTGGAGATGGTGGGGCTATCCAAGTTCCCTGCGCCTGGCGGAAAAAGGAAGACAAGATTGTTAGTTGATGGCGACCACAAAAGGAGATATGTATTCATAGGAAGAATAAATGACTTACGTTCCAGGTGTGTGCGGGTCATGTCGTCGTCCCCTGTATACTGCCATGCAGGGTGGGCACGATGATGAAGGGGGCTGATCCTCTAGGCTACAAAGTCCCGGACTACTAGTGCCCCGACTAGGCCGGCGTCTCGCAGCCGATTGATGCGAGCCGCCATCACCAGGAGTTCCGTGATCTCCTCGACTGGCGAGTTCCAACTCTCGCGGGCTTCCGCCTGCGCGCTGGGCATCCTAAGAGCGTCAACCCCACTGTCGTCACCGACGTAGAGCTAGTCGCTTCGCCATGACTTCCAGTTGGATTTCGGCTGAAGGGGAATGTAGCGGGGGGCCAACCCGTCGTGGAGACGGAAATGGCAGCTCCCCGCAATCCCGCCATCAAAGGAGCCGCAAAGGATGTAGAAGTAGCGGAAGAGCTGAAGGTTGGGCATTACCCTATGAACATCTTGCAGAGGTGTGCGAAGGTGGCGAGGATGAGAATAGAATTGGGAGTAAGATGAAGATGGTGGATTTCATAGAAATGAAGGATGGTAAGGAAGAACTCAGAGAATGGCGGCACCGGGCCCGCCAGTAATCCCTAGACGAAGACGACGATCTCCCCGGGTTGGCTTCGCGGCACGAGGGTTCCATGACGAAAATGGAGGGAACCCTCGGGCGCCATTTTGGAGAGTGTCGCCACCCTCTCCCTGTCGATGGAAGAAGATGGAAAGGCTTGCGCCATTGAAGCAAAGAGCAAGGGCTTTGGACAGGGAGTTGAAAGGGCGAAGAGCAAAGTGCGCAGAATCGAAGAGCATGAACCACCGGTCGTGTGTGCGAGATATAGGCCTCTCACACGCATTTGCTCGAGAAAGGGCAAAAGTACGTGACATTTTGTCCCGAGAAAAATCGGCAGTGGGGGGAGGACCGAGACGGCTATGTTCGTATGGTGGGCCCATCCAGAATGCACCGACATTAAATGAGGACTAAAAGAAATCGAGTAAGATTCTAGGACGGACTCAGGGCTACTCTGCGGCATATATCAAGGCTTAGGGTACCTTTCTCCACTACGATAAGTAAGACCATGTGGTGGCTCAGTGAGCAGTGGGCGACGTGCCCCGCCGCTGAAGCCGCCCACATGGTGGCTCGTGAGCAGCGGGCGATCAGCCTCGCTACGGGCGTCGGCTTTCATGGCACTGGCGAAAGCAAAGGGGCGATTAGGCCCCTTCGCCAGCGCCGGCCTCGTGGCAACTCGGGCGAGCAGTGGGCATCAGCCCCGCCACTGGCATCGCCTCCGTGGTGGCTCGGCGAGAAGGCGGGCGATCAGGCCTCGCCACAGCGCCAACTCCGTGGCGCTCGCGAAAGGTAGGGGGGTAATCGGGCCTCGCCGCAGGCGCTCGGCCGGGCGGCTCAGTAGAAGCAGCGCGACAGGCCGCTCACGGGTGTTGGCCCGTGGTGACTCGTGAGTAGGGGCGACAGACCCTACCACGGGCCGGTCCCCATGGTGGCTCGGGCGATCGTGCCCCTCTCGCCAAAGCATGCAAGCACTAAAAGAATGAGAAGGAGGCTTCACCAAGTCTCCTTCCTCCGACATCGCTGTGTTAGAGCCATTGATTATGAAGAGTTCTCATTGTCGACACGACAACGCACATCCTCTCGACGCCTCACACTTAACCCATCGCAAGAAAGTCACTTCCCAAGGACATGAAGCTTTTTACAACGACATTAAATGAGGGTTGAAGGACAGGACTACAGTGATGGGTGTAATAAATGAATCATAGATCAGTGTGATGTCACCTTCTCACCTGCCCGAGCCAACCCAGTCTATATAAGGGAGCTTTGGTGCATGGAGAGGGGGGATGGGATCCAAGCCCGAGTGAACTAAGAATTAGAGAGAAAAAAGAGAAGGAAAACAAACTAAAAAAAGCATTGTAACTCGCTCGATACACATCAACAAAGATCTAGTAGGACGTAGGGCTGTTACCCACATTGGGGCCCGAACCTGGGTACGTTGGTGTGTTCTTTGGTCTGTAGACCACCGGGATCCCTCGCACAAGAGTCATTAGGGTTTCCGACCATGAAGACGCCCTCTACCGAACCTTAATCTCCGTTCTGGGAGAAACCCTATCCGCTGACAGGGTCCTGGCCGGAGAAATACGCCGACACATCTCATTAACGAACACATCTAGGATGCTCGCAGCTTGAGACTTTTCACAAGTATATGTAACAATAACGTGAGAAATTATCAATAAAGGTGATAAAATATTTTTCACCACCCTAGAAAGGAATATTAAATGGACCATAAATATAAGTGTGAATTAACTATAATAGTTCACTACTTCTCGTAGCTAGGTGCTTTGATATGTGTGAGGTTTGCTTACCCTTGATGCAATCCACAAACACGTTCCAACAAACAAAATCCAAGTAAGGTAAAATTTCACTTTTCGTTAACCTCAAAACTCTTTTCTTAGATATGTGGCCCAATCTTTTATGCCACAAGAAAGTAGAATGTTCATTATGTGCACTATGTTTGTTACCAATAATATGTTCAATATAAAATAGGTATTCAGAAAAATCAACATCAAGATTGAAGTGGTATAAACTAATAATTAAAGTACCGTAACCAAAATAGTACTTATTCTTATATAATCTAATGTACCATCTCCAACCATAACTTGAACTTATTATATCCAACTTTTCCAAAGATACTAAATTTCTAGTATATTCAGGAACATAAAGACACTCTTTTAGATCCACGTGTAGACTGATATCAAGGATTATTCTATAAGTCCCTATCCATTCAATATGTGCCTTTATTCTATTCCCCATGTACAAAAGCTTTTCAGATCCACTTATGGGTTAAATTGAAAGGTATCCTTATGTATCATGTGAAACATGAGTAATAGCACCAGAATCTAACCACCAAGTATGGCTCTGAATTTCAACAAGATTTTATTCAAAACATACAAAAATATAATGTATACCTTATGTGTGAACTATTTCTTTCTCTTAGGGCAATCCGCCTTGAATAACCGACTTTCATGCGTAAGGGATCTCAGCTTTTTATGGATTTGGCCTCACTAACTTGATGTGGAGCCTTGTCCTTTATTTCACCCTTCTTCCCCGGCTTTTCCTTATTGCTAATTGTACCATCGCAGCATCGTGGAGATGGACAGAGTGATTCTCACTTTCTTCTTGCCTCCTTCTTCTTGAACTAATTGGGCTTTGCATTCTTGAAAGTTCTATTTTTTGTTTTATGGTGTTATAATGCACTTGGAAATGCTCTAATTGCAAGATAGGGAGTTCATAATAAATTGACCAAAATGATTCACTTATGTCCATTCCCATAGATGTTAGCTATCCATTTATTGGGAACCGTCCTCACCGAGCTTACTTGTAATGAGGATCAACCTAAGGCCCCTTTTTCGCGAGGGGTTTAGGCCCGAGGCCCTACCGAGCTACGGACAAGGCAGCTAGAGCAATCGCAGCTACGAGGGAGGCTTTTTTTTGATCTCGTTCGGGCCTCAAGGGGGAGATAATGTTTCTACGCCCAAGAATTGCACCGATATGTAAAGATGGTTACAAATGCTGCGCATAAGTGTGAGTGAAAGTCTAGTGGAGCTAACTCACCAGAGGAACCCCAACCCTTCGCACGAGAGGGTATTTATAGGGATTACAGCATAAAGCATTTATTACAAAGGGCGCCCATCGTTCTAGGACATGCGCAGAGTCAGCCGCGCCACTCACCGCACCACGCGACGGGTACAGCGAAGCGGTATTATGGCGCGCAGACTCACTCGCGCGCTCAAGCAGCATCGTCGGACCACCGCAGACAGCGCCCGACTTTTGGGAGAACTTCGAGGTGTCTTTGACGGGCTGAGTCGTAAGGTCGCTAACACTCGAGCAAGCATGCTCGGGGAGGGGAGCTTAACCTCAAGGCTCAAGGTCAGGACACTACACGAGGATCGGCTACCGGCTTGGGCATGGTCGATGCCGGTCGGGCTCCGATGGTCGCAACGGGCGATAACCAATCCCTAACAGCCTAGCCCCGAGGCTAAAGGGGAAATTGCTTCTCAAGGCATCCGCTTTAAGCTTCCAAATTCTTGGAGGGGTTGAGCCCCGCGGTGGTGGACTATGCAAAGATCCGAGCAATGCTCGCCGGGACGCAGGATCTTTTATGTGAAGAACTAGCAAAGATCCGAGCAATGCTTGCTCAGGGACGAGAATCTTTGCGGCGAAGAACTACCGCAGCATCCGAGCAATGCTTGCTCGGGGACGAGGATCTTTGCGGCAAAGGACTACCACAGCATCCGAGCAACACCGCCGGGGACAAGGATCTTTGCGCGTAAAAACTATCACAAAGATCCGAAAGCAATGCTTACTCGGGACGAGGATCTTTGGGGCAAAAAACTATCGCAAAGATCCGAGCAATGCTTGCTCGGGACGAGGATCTTTGCGCGGCGACTACCGCAGATTCGAAGCAACGCCGCCGGGACGAGCGTATCGGGCCGAGGATCGACTTTGGCAATGCCTTTGAAAATAACAGAGGGAGGAAATCGCGATGGTTCTTCTTCCGCAAGCCCGGCCGGTACGACTCGACAGCCTTTTGGGGAATCATACATCAAGCGGCGCCGGAACCGAGTCGCCACGCTGTCCATCGACAAGGGACGGTTTTCCGCCTGCTCGACTTTTTCCGCTTATAAATATCGTGAGAACAGCCTCTCAAAACTTTTTCTCCTCCCACGATTCGCAATTAAACTTGAAAAGCGCTCATCCTTCGAACTTCCTTCCATCGCCCACGACCTTTCCCCAATTACTCCATGGCAAAGTTTGGCGGAGCAAGGCCACCGGAGAGGCTTCGGTGCTCCAGACTTTGGGTATCTTGCCCAGACTGGTCGCTCGGCCGCATGAGGCGGCGCGGTGCCACCAACGACGAGATAGTTGCGGCGAGTCAGACATCTCCAACGGGCTCGGATGCCCGAGAGCGACCCCGAGACCATGCTCCTAAACCGTGAGTGCGAGCTCATCCATCCGAATCCCAACTCCATCCTTGTCTTGACGATGTTCGCCCATCTCGCGAGGGTTTTGTGGGCGCCCTTCCCACGCCGAAGTTTTTTTCATTTCTATTCCTTGTTCCGCATCGGGCACTCCTCCTCGCTCCCCTGCATTTCCGCCGAACAACCGCCAGACGACTACCCCCTTCCTCAAGGATTCCATGGCTTGATGGTCGAAATAAAATCGGTTCTACCTACTAAGGCGAGGGGAGCACCTTGCGCTACACCGAGACTGCGCACGCTATTTCGAGATGTCGCTCACTGCCGACTACCGAGGAGGAGCGACGCTAATGATGATCGGGCGAGCTCACACAGATGGGGCTCATCTGGCCGACATCACTCGCGACTTCCTCCTAATCAGGTGTCCTCTCGGGAGAAGGGAGCACCCGCTCTTCCAGATCACCGGATGGGACGACCTGAACCGGAGGGCACCTCCGAAGTTCCATGACCTTGAAGAGATCTTATTTTGCTTCTGTTCGGTCCGTGGCCGACTTCATTTATCGGCTTGAAACAAATTTTGACTTCGATCGATTCGAGAAGAGGGTGGTCGAGCTGTTCGGCACCTCAAGGGCAAGGAGCTTGAGCGCTAAGCGGCAGTCCCGAGCAACGTGTTTGAGCGGGCGGCGGTAAGTTGTTTATAGTTCGTGCCCGGGAGAGCATCCCGAGCTCTTTTCTCGATGTTTTTTCATGCATTGCCGCAGGAGAAGCTCGCTTTGACCTCGGCGTGGTTACGCTTAGCTTTCGGGGGCAAGGAAGTGCTTATCCCCACCTCCTGTGCCAAGGGCTCAAGGAGCAAGAGGAGCGCCACGCCGCCACGCACCACCCAAGGCCAAGAGGCAAAGCAAGATCTAAGGACCGGTTGGCGCCCCACAAGGAGTATGCCGACCGAAGGAGGAGGTAAGCCGCTTGAGGATCCGGCCGAGCACTATAGTACGAGGGCCTGGCGGAGCAGACGAGGCAGAGGGAAGATCGACGGAGGGATGGTGCAGCCGAGCGCTGAATCGGAGAGGCGGCTTGCCCACCGAGGGTCGAGGTTGAGCAAGCCAAGAAGGACCAGTGCCTTGCGATCGCCGACCGACGCGACACCATCCTGCTGGCTGCGCGAAGCTCTGAGGGGACGCTGGTCGAGATTGACATGGACAAGGCCGAGCCTCGCCCACCAGATTACCCGTGCCGCGGGAGAAGAGGGCCGAGGTAGTGGTTGTTGCCGCCAGGCCCACCTGGGTGGCGGCGAAGGTTTGGCCAAGGTGAGTCTTGAGATTTTGCCCTTCTTCGCCCCCTTTTTTGCTTCAAGGCTACCGAAGCAACCCCACTCCCCGACGTATGTAAAATAGCTCGAGGGCCTTCCTGACCGCCGCAGGATAGCTTACGAGCTTATTGATTGTGTCTTAGCGGGTGCCACGACGCCGACATTGTGATGGCCGAGGGCGTGGGAGCGGTGGAGAAATTTGTCGCCGAGGACTGGGTCGAGATGGACCTCGCCCCTGAGGGGCGCCTTGGGCGGAGCTTCTGACCACCTGGGGGAGCGCGAAGGCGGGGAGAAGGCCGACCTCACGGCCCCGAGCGAAAAAGCTGCTCAAGAAGGCTTGGTGCCTCCGCGCGAAACGCCTGCCCGAGATGAGGGCGTGAAGTCCCCGGGCGAACCGCATGCCCAGATGAGACGCTGTTCGCCCGAGCGAACCGCATGCTCAAGCAAGGTGTTTTACCCCGAGCGAACAACATGCTCAGTGGATAGTGAGAACACTGAGCGAGAGCGCCGCCACGAGTGGGTCTTGGTGCCCTGTATAACCTCATGCCCTAGGGGAAGGCTCACTATCGCCGACCAACCCGCTTTTCTCGAAGGGCCCAGAGGAAATGCGGAGCCTCGCCAAGCCGGGCAGATTTTCCGAGGAGGGAGGTCACCGAAGCTTCCAAATGACTCTCCGCTGCCTTGATCGTGAGGATGTTTTTCGCTTTCGCCGTGGTCCCCTTCTTAGCGCCTTCGGATGGCATTTAAGATTTTTCAGATTGCAAGTCCTTGAAAAGACCATGGAGGGCTTCGACGAGCAATGGAGGTCCCCGAGGCCACGGCCCACCGCTAATCGACCATTAGGCCCACCAAGTGAGGTTGAGCAGATGCCGGCCGACTTCAAGCTCAGAGACAAAGCTACTGTGGCTCGGGACAGCGCCAAAGTGAGAAGGACGCTCACCAAGGTAGGAGAGGATCCTCGAGCTCGAGCAAGAGCTTGAGCAAGAAAGGTCGTGGCCCCGCCAGCCCGTGAAGGCGCCGAGAAAGAGAAGATTCACACGCCGAAAGCAGAGCTCGAGGGAAAAGAAGCGTCCTTGATGCCGAGAGAAGACCTCAAGCTCGAACAAGAGCTTGACACGATGAAGCAACACTCCGGCACCCTTAAAGCGAAGGCGGCGGAGCTAGGACGGGCAGCGTGAGCGGCCGCCGACCTTGCGGAGTAAGGAAATGAAGAGGTCGAGCAGCTCCGTGAAGAAGCCCGTGAAGGTCGCGGGCCCGACGAAGCCGATCGATAAAGAGGCCAAGATTGATGAGTCGAGGCGGTTATCATGCCCTCAAGGAGCGACGCCCCAGGCGATAGGAGATTAGTTCCTTTTTCTTTTCTTCGCACTTTTTGAAGGCCTTGATGTCGCGGCAAGTATGTAACTATCTTTTGCTTAAGGGTTGCTTCCGTGTCAGTGCTTTTTTCCTTGTCCCGCTTTTTCTCAAAATGTAAAACCATGAGGCAAACAAAGAAGAAGTAGGTTGGTCGAGGTTAGAACGACACGCATGCACTAGCCCTAATGCTCAACACAATGATAACGCTGCTTTTTGAGAAAGAAGCAACGCTACGCTAGTAAGATAGGACGAAGTACTTGGTCGAGATTTTTGAAATGATGCCGGGCGCAACTCGCTCTCCCTTAGCTCCTGGCCGCGAACGAGGGTCGTGGGCACCTATGATGCAAGCAGTGTGCTCGTCAGGAGAGTTGGGAAAGATTGCCCCCCCCCGACCAAGGTACTGGCCTTTCCGAGGAGCGAAAGTGGTTTTGGTCGGGGAGAAGAAGGAGCAAGGCCGAGGCTTTTGACGCTTGAGACGCACACCCTTTGCCCGAAGTTGTAGTATGGTCATAAGTGAGGAAGACGACGTTTGTTCGACAGGATGCGCGACGATCGAACTCGCGTGGAAATAAACTCTCGGCCACTAAGGGTCAGCTCAGATGCGATTTGCATCACGCAGTCAAGAGCTATCATGCACCAAGGTCGGCTTATAGAGATCGGCCCTCGGTGGTGAGTTTTATCAAGTGGTGTTGGTCGTGGCACCTTGAAGTGTGTGCAGCGCGTCCGAGCTTTAGGTTGGAAAAGATTTTTGGTAACAAACTACACCCGACACACTTGCTTTGCTACCAAGATCATGAAAGAGATGAAACGTATGCCCTTGCGCGAGACTGAGCCGGCTTACCAAAAGGCAGTGACCTTATATATGTATTCGCAGCATCTTGGGGAAAAAAGACATTTGCGTGAGCGTAGCGAAAGTGCCACTTTCTTTAAAAAGAAAGAGAGGAAACAGATGTATATACAAAGCGCAAAATAGAGCATAAATTTAGACAAAGAACTTGGCGCGAATCGGGTCGATGTTCCACGAGTCGCGAGAACGCGATCCATCTTCCTCACAAGAAGGCGATGAAATTTCGGGCAAGCATATCGAGACGACCGTGAATGTGCCTTCCCACCGGGAGAGCTTGTTGGCCTTCGACAAACTCGGATTCGACGGCGACGAGGTCGCCGACCGCAGGCGCCGTGGTCGGATTGACATGGCCACATGCCCGCAAGAGCTTGGCCGGTAAACGGCGGATCGGAGCAACGTCCTTACACGCGCCTCCTCAGCGAGGTCGAGGTCGAGGCGATGCTCGCGACTTTGATGGATACTGTCGGCCAAATCAACCCTTGGGGATTTGAGCACATTTCGTAGGTAGGACGGCCTCGCACCGTAGAGACGAGCCGAAGGGCGTTTCGCCGTGGCGCTGATCGCGTGGTGCGCATGCACTGTGAGGATCGGAAGTAAGCTCGTCCACCCATGACCCGCCGTGCCAAGAGAGGTCTTTGAAGATCCTTTTCTTGATTCCTTGAAGGATTTGGCCATTTGCACGCTCGGCTGCTCCGTTACTCTGTGGATGAGCCACAGAGGTGAAGCAGACCTTTGTTCCGATGTCCTCACAAGAGGCTTGGAACAATACCGTGAACCGAAAGTGCCATTGTCTGTGATGAGGCGATTGGGGATCCCGAAACGCGTCACCACATTGCTGCGGAAGAATCTCTTGGCTGCTTGAGCCGAGATGGTTGATATAGGCTCGGCCTCGATCCACTTAGAGAAAGTGTCGATGGCGACGAGCAAGTACTTACAACCCTTTCGACCATGGGGGAAAGGCCCGAGAATGTCAGCCCCCCAGGTCGAGAATGGCCACGAGAGTGGGATGGTCTGCAGCGCGTACGCTGGCTGGTGGGCCTTGCGGGCGTGAAACTGGCACGCCCGGCAGGTCGCCACGAGCGCCCGAGCGTCGTCTAGAGCTGTCGGCCAGTAGTATCCCAGGCGGAATGCTTTGCTTACGAGCGTCCGAAAGGACGAGTGAGCCCCGCACATGCCCTCGTGGATATCTTTGAGAAGGAAATTGCCCTCTTCTCGGGATATACATTTGGAGAGGACTCCAAGTGCCCTTTATGTATAAGGCCTCGACTAGTTTGTTGGTGGAGGACCGCCTTTGTAAGTCGGGAACGCTGGCCGCTTCTGCAAAGGTCCCGTGGGCAAGATATTGGACGAATGGCGTCATCCAATCTGCACCTTGCTCGAGGAAGGAGATGTGACCGCACATCTCTGGTGCCTCCTCTACAGAGGGAACGGAGGGCTTTCTCAGATGCTCGGCTAGCGCCCCGGGCAGGGCGGGCATCTGGGGATTTGCCTCCTCTATAGAAGGAATGGAGGGCTTGTGCAGATGCTCGACAAGCACCCCCGGAGGGGCGGGCATTTGCGAGGAACCGACTTTGGAAAGATAGTCGGCCAGGGAATTGTCCTTCCTGGGGATGTAGAGTACTTCGAAAATTCTAAAGTACCGCTCCATCTTCCTCACCTCAACCAAGTAAAGCGCCATTGAGTGATCGGAACACCGACATTCTTGTTGACTTGGTTGACGCACCACCGCAAATCGCCTTTCATTAGTTAGTTGCTGACTCGAGCGCCTTTGACGCCGGAGTCTGCCAAGAGGTTTTCATACTCCGCCACATTGTTTGTTGCGGCAAAGTGTAATTGGATAACGATTGGAGCCGATCCCTTGAGGGGACACCAAGACAACACCAGCCTCGAAGCGCTCAAAGCTCTGGAGCCATCGGCACATGGTCCAATGCCGTCCCGAGATTCTTGAGACTCAGTATGGGTCAAGGGGTTCATCCATTCCGCCACGGTCCGCCAAGATCCGGGACTTAATTGCCATGCGGGCAGAGAAGTGTATGTCGAACTCATGAGTTCCATGGCCCACTTTCACGTCCGATACGCGCCTCGATTTCTTAGGATCTCCCTAAGCGAAAGTGGCCCGATGACGACCTTGTGGGCCCGAAGTAGTGGCGAACTTCCTCGAAGCCATGAGCAGCGAGTAGAAGTTTCGACCTCGGTAACGCCTTTGGTCCGTGCAACACTCACCGACGAGTATACCGGATGTTGTGTCCTTCGCTTACCGCCAAAGACCGCGCTTACGGCGTGGGGTGTCGCTGTGAGGTAAAGTAGGGTTCTCCGACCTTGGAGGGCCAAGATCGGGCCCGATAGGTACTACTTTAGCTCCTCAAAGGAGCGGTTAGCCTCCTCCGTCCGCATTTAAGCCTCGAATCAATGAGCGCTTTAAAGAAAGGCAGTCGCGCCACCGACCAGGAAATGAAGCGACTCAGTACGCTTATGCGTCCGGCCATGGTCCGACTTCTTCACGGAGTCCCGGGCGATCCTTTCGATGGCCTCGATTTTTTCCGGTTAGCACCGATGCTCTTCTACCGATGAGATACTCCGAGCACTTTGCTGCCTTTACCTCAAAAACGATTTCTCGATTAAGCTTTATTCTATGTCTACGGAGATTACAAAAGGTCCCTCGAGGTCGGATACATGGCCCGAGGGGAGCTTTACTCTTAACTACGATATCATCTACATATACCTCCTGTTTCGCCTATCCGATCCTCGAAGCTCTTCTACATCGTTACTGAAGGTCGCCTGCTGCCCGCAGACCGGGCGACATGGTCAGAGCAGCGTAACGCGCAAACGGGTGATGAAGGAAGTCTTCCCCTCGCCCCGGGAACAAGCTAATCCGTGGTAGCCCGAGTAGGCGCCCAAAAGCTCATCACCGACTCCGCCAAGGCCGACTAGTTGGTCAATGCGGCAGCGGAAGTTGTCCTTCTGCAAGCGCGCTTAAGCTGTGGTCGACACACACGCGCCACTTGCCGCCTCTTCTTCTTGACGATGACCGGTTTGCCAACCACTCCGAAAGTGCTCGACCTCCTGCACGGCGGCCTTAAGGAGCTTGTCAAGTTCCTCCTGATGATTTCTTCCGGGAAAATCACCGAGCTTCTAACGCATGTGTCTTTTGTCGCCGAATCAGCTTAGCTCTCAGGCTCAATCACTTCCTTGGGACTCGGGCATGCCTGGACGGTTCCCAAGTGAACACGTCCGCTGCTCCTCCTGAGGAAAGTGATGAGCTCGAGTTCCTATTTGGGATCTAAGGAAGATCCCAGATAGAGGACCTTGGTCGGGTCACTCATTGAGAGGGACCGCTTTGGTTTTTCCTCCGGCCGAGGGTAACTTTTGGCCAGAGTGCGCTTGCGCTGATCGGGCCACGCCGAGGCAGCTTGTTCGACCATGTCGAGGACTTCTCATTGTAGTTCAGTCGCCTGATGGTCGCTTTTGATGGTGATGACGCCTTCGTCCGGGACCTTCAGCACCGTAGGCGGATGCGGGCGTGCCATGAACTTGGAGAGGGCGGCCCGCCAAGGATGGCGCTAGTAGGCCACCCAAAGTCCACGACTTGTTGACTAGCTCGGTCCGAAGTTCGCGATGTCCCTTAACGTCATGTAGGACGATCTGGCCCAGAGGCTTGATCGAGTGTGCGGACGATCCCGAAGAACGGGACCGCTATGCTCTTGATCCTAGAACGAGGGACTTGCATCTCGTCCAGGACCGTAGCAGATATGAGGTCCAAGGAGCTCCCGCCGTTGATGAGGACCCGACCGACCTTGGCATTGTTGACGGTCGGGCTCACGACCAATGGGAGCTTCTGGGGTTTGGACATCCCAAGGGACAATCCTCCTTGGAGAAAGTGATGGGCAGCCTGACCACCGAGCCAGCCAGACGGTGGCTTGCCTTGAGCAATGTGGCTAACCTCCCGCTGCCTCCTTAAAATCCTCATGGACTTAGAGCCGAGGAGCCCCCAAATATGACGGCTATGTGGTTTTGGGGCTCTTGGTAGTCCATGTCGCTGTCAGTCTCATGGGACCTTGCCCTTGTCGCTCTCCCTTGCCCGGAGAGTTGGCATGGGGCCCTCGCCTTGTAGAATTTCTCCAGCAGAAGCCTGTGTCCTACACTGCGAGGTCGTGGCTGGCCACTTGGTGGAGCGGCGTAAACGGTTGCTCGCAGGACGCCTCGCCAGGATCGCCATCGCGACCTCGTCCTCGGACCCGATCGCCGTGGATCTTGGTCATTGTCGTCTTGGTCACGACGCTGAAGAAGGGCCGCTTTCACCGCCCAAGACCGACGGGTCAAGGGCCACGAGGCGGCGGTGTCCACTACCGCCACCATGTCCGTGCGCGATTTCTTCTTCTTCTTGGCCTTCTTTTTCACAGAGTCCGAGGGTCTTGCTCGAGGGCCCTCCAAGCTCTACCGGGCAGCAACTTGCCCTCGCCGAGCCTTTTTCCATTGTACGGCTTTGTGTCGGATTTGCATAGCGACGCCATGCGGAATAGCTCGCTGGCCGCCAGTCGGGTGAATTTGTGTCTTGTGTGAAGCTTAACGTCGCGGACCTCGAATTTAAAGGCCCTGACGACCGCTCATCCGAGATGCTCGGATGGAGTTTCACCTTAATAAATTCGACGGAGTCGCGCAGCCGCCTTTGTCCGTTCGATCAACCGCCGAGGTCGCGCCAGCTGTTCGGCGAGTATAATACCGAAGTTTGTTCGAGGGCCTTGGAGAGCAGCCTCCAGGAGCAGATAGACCTTCTTTCTCGTTGAAGAGCTGGAGCTCAGCGGAGCTGCCGAGGACCGGGGAGGTAGTTAGCCATGACCCCTTTGTCTCCGCCGCCGTAACGGAATGGAGTAAATCGAGATGAACTCGTCGGGTTCTCGGGTCCCGTTGAAACGCCGATGTGGCGGGCTTGAACTTGTTTCGCCACTTAACGCCGCGAGGGACGCCAAAAGCTCGGATCCGAATGCCGCCGCTATGGCGACTCCTCCGACATGGTGATCGCGGCGCCGGGCCCAGCGGTCCTTCGCGACAAGGTGAGGTGAAGAGAACACGCCATCATGCGCGCGCGACGATTATGGATTCGAGGTGGAGCACAGGAGCGCCATGGTGGGCGAGGCATGCCCGCGAGCCTACGAGGCCATTCTGAACTGCCCGAACGCCCTCGTGGTGCCGGTGGCTGCTTCCTTGGCCCTCCCGAGCAGGACTTCAGGAGATGCCGACCGGAAACAACGCCGATGGTCCCGGAAACACCCGGCCCTCAAGGCTGTGGTCCCTCGAGCCCTATGTTAGCCGCGAAGCTTTTCCGGGTTTTGGGCCACGAGGGCCCCAATGGCCGCCAGTCCGCCTGGTTGGAGAAGTTCTGAGGCCGCGCACGGACCGTCGCCATGGTGCGAAGGGCGCCGCGCTTGAGGAGCGACGGGCGCACTTGAAGGCGGTTGCACACATGCTCCGGGGATCATGTATGGGAATAGATCAATCAAATTTCTTAGTCGTTAGTTCACTCATAGACTCAAAACCATAGACTTGTCTGTAATGTCTGATTGGGAATATTCATCAAGCTTTATCGTGAATTCCTATGCATCATTGGGTTTAAGCAATAATGGCTTGACGTTTTCAGCAATTGACAAGCACATCAAGTTTAAGCTTAGCCTATTAGGCCATTCCCAAGCTTCATAAACGGAATGATCCTCATCAGTACTTTCATCCATAATGGCTGCTAGTTTTTATAAAGAACTAATGCTAAATCTAAGTCATTGACACTCAGCTGAAACCAGATCTATTCAAACCAGTCAATATAGTTCAGCCCATTAAACTTGAGAAGCCCGAAACACTAAGTCATTAAGTTAATGGATGCTGTAAATTTTAAATATGTTCATAGTTTAATACTCTGAGTAAACAAAATAGATTCATCTAAGAACAAACTTTGAGTGTACATCTAAAAATATCTTTGCATGAAATTTAGATACACAAATTAATCAATAATGATGTTAAAAGAAGCACTTTTAATAGACAATCAATCAGATGCAAGCCAATGCGACGCTTATCTTTGGATAACCTAACAAATTGATGAAGCGTGTTGATTAACCTCATTCATGTCACCATTTGTAAGCAATGGTCCACCTTTAGGCGTAATTCTCCTAGCGTTATTATATTTCAAACTCAATTGTCCATTATATTTTCCACTTGATAGCATAAAACAAAATATGAACAATTGAAATGCTCAACTAAATATCTATAATATTTTTAAGCAAGGCCACTTTGCTAACTAATTAACATGATTTCAATAATATAAATATTTAATTGACATATTACTTTTTAATTATGCTCATAATTAAGAATAAATCTGTGACCTTATGAACAAAAGAAATTCCGTCTTTTAACATTATAGATGGACGCATATACATTTCTTGCAAAGCATCCAAACAACAACACCAGAAAAGTAAATAACATTAAATTGCTCTAAGTAACATTACTTTGATGAATCGTGCAATTGGACAAGAAAAAACTATGAACTAATGCAATTTCACTTATGCGTATCGATCAAAATAGAGCAATAAATTTACCTATACTACAATATGCATAATATATATATATATGTGTACACATGTACATATACATATACACGTATATATATATATATATCATGAAAAGAAGCTTAATCAATCACAAAATAACAACTATAATGGTGAATCAAAAGTGCTAACACTATGGCTCTGATACAAATGTAAGAAGAAACACAGGAGCTATAAGATCATTTAGCATAATTTGATTTAACTGAAAAGCAACCTTTATATATGTAGAAACACAAACCAATTTGATCCGAAAAGCATCCTTTATATGTGCAGAAGCAAAAACCCACCTTAAGACATACTGGCTCCTTGCATATCAAATTCTCTCCTTTCTTCCTTCTACTAATATAGTTTTTTTGATGATTAAAGAACTGAGAGTGCTACTGTGTGTGCACTATTCTTTTCTGTTCTTCTACATCTGTAGCTGTACAGGAGGCTCATATATATAGCCAAAAACCAGCAATTCAGCACTTTAATTGCAACTAAGAGTTTGGTGAATGTGATGCACTAAACATCAATGAAACTGACTTGCTGTAATAAACATCAATGAAACTAACTTGCTATAGTAAACATCAGTGAAATTGAATGCCTCCTCTGCTTAACACATGCATGTAGGCAACCAAGAAGCAAAGCATTGCTCAAATGCATGTAGGTGCTTCCGGAATATTTGATGTTTAGAAGTAATTTCTCCTATAGCATTATGCTTAATAACACTAATGTAACATCCCAAAAATTTCAATAAAGTGAAAATTATATTTTGATTTTGAATATAATTATTTTTGAGTTTTCTTGGCATTATTGGAGTTTATTTAAATCTTCTTTGGATTTATGCTTTGAGTGAAAAATCTAATAAATAGAATTAATGAATGAATGATGGTAAAAAAAAGAGATAAAAGTAAAATTCTACATAATTTATATTAAACATTTTTATCTCTCGTAAACTTTTTACCTAGTAAATTAAATTTTTACTATATAGTAAAAATAATTAATAATTGACAAGATCTTCTTTGACTAAAAATGGTGCATACTAATTTAAAGAAACATCTGTGAACCTTATCTCACATTCTAGTAAAAATATAAAAATTAATAAAATATTTTAGGACTTTTGAAAATTCGAGAACCTAAATATTAAAAATCTGAAAATTGGAGTGTTTGAATTTTTAGAAAATAATTACTCAATATTTTGACCTAAAATTTTATGGGAGCACAAATAGCTCATTTGTAGCTCAGATAAAAAGTTTGAAAAATAAATAATACAATTTTCATTCCTAAATAAAAGAAATTTAGAAAATTAATTTTGAGTAGAAAGAATGTCGTAATTTCTAATAGTTCCCTGTAAAATATTTTAACTCGAAATTTTTGTAGAAGGTCTTCCACCACCAGGAGACCATATTCAAAAATTTTGGAAAATTTGGGTGGTGATTAGATAGCTGAATTAATGGGAAACCTAATTTATCCGAGTTGCATCTACTCCTTTTGACAGACTTGTTTCACCAACGTAGGGCCCGGGACCTAGAGCAACCCCATTCGCCGAAGCAACAGAGAAACCCATTTGGTCACTACTCTGCTGACCCAATTTCACTTGTCTGTCTCGCTCTCCCTTTTCCTTCTTCATCGCTGCACGTCGCCGTGATGTGATTCACTAGCAAATCGCCGCCATGGCAAGCGTTAAGACAGACAGGCGCCGATGAATTTGTTTCCTTCCGCCAATTGCTATCGTGATGAGAATTTACTGCTGGATTCTTGCCATAGCAAACTCGGTGAACCGATTCCTACCACTACCGTTCCTCATCAAATCAAAGCACAAAGTTTTGGCACCGCCCAAAAGCCTATTCACCGCCACGCTCATTCTCGCTTTCACTGTACATACCGTTGCTTTTGAACTGCAGACTCGACGGTGCCAAAGCATAGCAAGTACCGCCATCCTTTCCTCGATTCAAATGTTGTAATGAACCAACCTCTTCTATTATAAAGCCACCCAAAACACTTCACCGCTTGTCCTACCCCTTCCCTATCATTTCATCTCGAGCGCTCTGCAATTTCATCTCCACCGAAAACCACCATTACCGCAAGAAGCAGGAAAAAGGAAAACACCCATGAAGACCGCTTCGGTAAAGATCTCTTCAATCCTTCAACTTACAACTTCACAAAGGACCTCCTAAGCTCCTCTAACCCATCAATTTCAACTCTCATTCACCGAGTTGAGCCACCATCGCTCGCTTTGTTCTTCAGTCAAGCGCTGGGTGGTACTTAACCGATGATTCTCTCATCGATTTATTGGGTAGAATGGATTCCGGTAGCTCATCGATGCTCATTTGATCCTTGCTCAATGATAATGCGCCGAATATAAAACTCGCCATTGCTCTGACATGGTGTCGCTACATCCTCTCGGTGGCAAGGTACTTTCGTCATCCCCAAAGGGCCATGAAGCCCACTAGTAGATGCGCTTAGGATGATGCGTTATTCTCACCAGAGGCCAGCTGCTCACGCCGCGCACCTTCCCTAGCCTTGGCTCTACTTCTCTGTCGCAAGGATCCAATAGACTTGATTTATAAATACTGGTACGATAGTTGTAACACCCCGGCGCCAAACGCACCGCGAATGCTACCATACTAGCCACACCTTATAAAACTTATTATTACTCCACACGATCCGACCACGGAGAACACCTCAAAACAATTTAATCCCATCACCCTATTAAAATAAGTTCCTCAACCAAACTTATTATTCCTTCGTCATCATCACTACTTTTAACCGTGAATCACCATGACCAACATAACATTTCCTGTCATCTATCACCACAGGGTCAACCACCCTAGCAACCCAATCGTTCTACCAATCTCATATGGGAATATCTTCAATCAACCTACAACTTACTCGATCATCTATATTTTCCTTCCAGAAAAGCCAACCAAAACTTTCAAAGAAGCTCGACTCTCAAAAGACTTAGAAAATTACAGGACTCAAGCCTGGTCATTCAGCAGATCCCCAAACCCATCATCAAACTTCAAAATTCCACCAAGGAAAGGAGTTACACAAATAATTTCATGGAAAGGAAAAGCGAATCGATCGAATAACCCTTTTTCCTCTAAAGCCCCAAACCTTAAGTTTTCACCAAAATTTCAACTTGGAGAACGACAACACGAAGAAATCCATACTTTTCCCCGCCATCAACCAATGAGGCGCAACACCAAACCCTTTTCTTTGACTTAAACCCACAAAAGACCAAACAAGAGAAAGCCCGGAAAACTTACTCCATCAATCCTCCAATCTACAACAAAAGAACAAGAACTCTCCTCACACGAGGTTATGAATCCTCCGGTGCTGGCTCTCAACTGCCACACCGACCCATACGGCTACACAATAGGGCCAAAATCCCTTCGGCACAAGGAGTTCCACCGGGCCCCACTAAGCAATCTACCACTTCAAAAGCATAGCCAACATACTACCATAGCCTGATCAAAACTAACAAATAACATAACCACAAGTGTCAACATAGCATCAATAACAAAATAAGCATTGTAACACAATACAACGATATCCCATCCCTTCCTACTGTGCATTAGAGTGTGTCAAATTTTAAATTAATTCGTCATTGTACATCAATTTTTTACGGTTATTGCCCTAGGGCCACATTTTAACGATTCAACCTAAACCATGTTTCTACTCTCACACAGCAAAATGTTAACTCATTCTAGAATTACTCACTACATTCAAACACCACGGACCTGGAGCCCGCTCTGATACCAACTGTAACACCCCGGCGCCAAACGCACCGCGAATGCTACCAAAAGATCCTAAATGACGCTTACAACACTCCGGAACCAAACTGGTCCAGAGTGTCCCCAACAAGACCTAAGTGTAGAAGAACGCCAGAGGCTACGCTAGTTTAAAACAAAATTTTCACGATTCAACCAGATACATGCGAGTAGTGGATCATGGATCATTACCCTTGGAGCACGTTAGCGCCGAAGAAGAGGGTGAAGGCCCCACACTCCAAAGTACAAGAGTAGATGCCGGAGTTGATCGCTCCTCCTCGCGATCGCAAGACGCAACGCCAGAGAGGAAGTAGACGTTTCGCCAATCGCCGAGGCAGATGCAATGGCACCTCTACCAGATCCACACGCCCAGTAGGATCACCGGCTACCTGGTGTGCTAGCACCCATGCGCAAAGCTAGGGTTTAGGGACGGTGGGATGCAATGACGGCTAGGGTTTTGGTGGGGAGAACCTCTCGCAAAGACACCCCCACCGCCCCTTTATATAGAGTGCACTAATGGGCCTTCTACGATAGAAGCCCACTAAGACTCACACTAATGGATCTTCTACAAGAGAAATCCATTAAGACGCCAGAGGATCCAACTGCGTAAAACCACTAATGGATCCAATCCATCGACATGATCCAACCCGTTAAGTGTGTGACCCGTTAGGTTCATGCTAAACGCCATGGCCCCGAAACCTCTTTTTCCGCACTATCGACAACAAGGGTTCCTAGCAGACATGTTGTCCCCGAATGCACAGAGTGATCAGATCGGTTTGAACCTTGATATACTCATATACCAACTTTTGCCACGGGATACCAAACAAGCTCAAGGCAAGATGCGTACATCCTTGTGATAGCTCGACCCATTCACTCGCCAATGTAATGGATATAATTCGTGATTAACACTTTAATCACTTTGGCATGGCCATGCACTTTTCCTTATCCATCCACACCGAGGGGCCCAGAGATATCTCTCCCGTTATCAAGGAGGGGCAAATTCCATCTTGATCTCTTATATCTCACGTCATGTTTCATGGCATACTAGTAAGCTACCTTTATAACTCCCCTGCTACGGAGAAGCGTTTGATAGCCCCCAAGTATACATTTACACATGTTGAGAATCAATAAGAATCTTAGGTCAAAGGATCGTATAGGTATACCACTCGAGACTATACCCTGATGGCACTTCTAAGATAACAATCTCATCAGTGTCTCGGAGCGGGTCTATCCAACCCCATGTTCTCTAACATGTGCCCACATTATTGATTTGATATCTCCATATCTATGGTATGTGAAATATTACCATCAATCAATACATGTGCTGGTCAGATCACTATTGTCCCACATAATGATATGTGACCAGGGATCGTTTAGAACAATATCATATAACCAATGTGTTTCACAATTAAGTCATACTCAATAAACAAAGGAGTGACATTTATTCATGGAACTGATAAGTACATGAACATAGACGTATGATACAATCATCTCACATGATCGCCTCTAGGGCATATCACTAACACCAAGAATATAAAAGCTAGACAAAGAAGTCCAATTGAACTAATAACTCAATGAGCGAGTCACTAAACCTTTTATCTCTGCTAAAAGATTGAATCCGACCTTGAAGCTCCTCTAACCCATCAATTTCAACTCTCATTCACCGAGTTGAGCCACCACTGCCTGCTTTGTTCTTCAGGTCAAGCGCTCGGTGGCAGCCTAACTCGATGATTCTCCTACTGATTTATTGGGTAGAATGGATTCCGGGTAGCTCACTGATGCTCATTTGATCCTTGCTCAATGATAATGCGCCGAATATAAAACTCGCCATTGCTCGGACATGGTGCTGCTACATCCTCTCAGTGGCAAGGTACTTTCGGTCATCCCTAGTGGCCATGAAGCCCACTAGTAGATGCGCAAGGATGATGCGGTGCTATTCCCACCATAGGCCAGCCGGCTCCGCCGCCGGCGACCTTCCCTAGCCTTGGCTCTACTTCTCTATCGCAAGGATCCAATAGACTTGATTTATAAATACTGGTATGATAGTTGTAACACCCCGGCGCCAAACGCACCGCGAATGCTACCAAAAGATCCTAAATGACGCTTACAACACTCCGGAACCATACTGGTCCAGAGTGTCCCCAACAAGACCCAAGAACCATACTGATCCTAAATGACGCTGTTGTACTTGCCTTTAAACCGCGGGAAGTGGAGTGACGCGCGAAGAAGAGGCCACTCCTTCTGAAATCAGAAATCAAACACAAATACAATTTACCGACCAAACAATCAATCAATCAATCGCAACACAGAACCCTTGTGTATCTAAATCCACATGGGTAGCTTTACTCAACATTGACTAAGGATAATACACCAACTTAAATATAATGCACTGATCAGGGAGATAACAGGGTGCAATAAACATGATCTCAAATGCAAATGTATCACTCCAAAATAATTGGCTAAACAAAATACTAACACATCTGAGTAAAAGCATAAGAACTAAGATGCCGCTATAATAAATTTCTTTGTGAGACACTATATACCCATAAATTCTAGAAGGGCACTCCACAACTTCTAGCAAAATAAGTCACATATTACAGAAGCTATGCGTGAGACACCAGTAAATGAATCATTAGGAAGCCACTGCCATCATGCTTTACCTATTCATTCAAAGACCAGCATGCACAGCCTAGAATCAACCCATTCCTCATTTACTAAGCACATCCATCCCACAATAAACTCAGTGAAATCGATCTCAACGCAACCTCACCTAGTACAAATCTCATAATACAAACAACATAATACCACCATTAACCATAGACGTTAGTTGGCAACCAGAGGGGGCTAAAAGTGAGGGAGCAACATACTCTAACATTGTACCACTTACCACATCTCCCAACATTTTCAAGCAAATCGATGACACCATATAAGTTATTTTAGCAATGAATATAATGTCTCATCTGAATCCTAAAATTTATAAAATTATCTTAGAAATGCTCTCCAAAGTATAGACTACCCTATTCTAAAGAAATAATCTCAATTCGTCATGCCTTGCATATAAATCCTATTAGCAAAACAACCTTAAGTATTATGATTTCTGAACTTCATATTATGAATAGTCAAACTAGGTAATAATGAAGAAATCTATAGTTGAGATATTTGTATCACCCAAACCTTCTTAAAAACTGCGTATATATAACCAGTAACCCAACTAAACCGATCTAAAATATTCAAACTGCTTTTTAGGCAAAATCAATTAAGGAATAAGCTCTATTCATGCATATCATACAACAAAATGACTAATGTTCTAATTCCATTAATCTAAATAATTTTTGAATCTTGAATTCAAAATTATAAATATAAGAATACATAATTTCAGCCTCATGAATTCGTAAAGCAAGAATAGATAATCTATAAAAAGAAACAGTTCATCGCTCAACTTCAAGGCTATTAATGATATGAATGCTTAATCAGATAGTGTTTATTTGGTTTCTTGTCTGTCTTCTTTTTGCATTTATTGAAGTTTATTATTTACTCCTTATTGCTTTTTAGTCGGTAACGATGTGTAGAACTCAACGTCTCTGATTCCAACGTCGCCTCCATTAGCTGCGATCCTGTCTTCATCAAAATCAATGATTAAGCAAGGCAAGCACCCCTTTGATCATATTGATCCTAGTATTTAATTTTCCTTTGTTTTACTAAATCAATTTATGCATGTGCTTATTTTCTGTAAATTTGCTAGATTAAGGATAGACATTATTTAATTTTATCATGGGTATATACGATTACATATTAACTATGCTTTAGAACTAACGAGGTAGATGATCATATCAAAAAAATTTCCTAAAAGGTTCGATATGACACTGTTTGTTACTAGTATTTTGATTAAAAATACAAAATAAAACTATGGTTTTAACACGGGTGATTATTGGCAATAGCCAGATGTGGAGATGGATTTGCATGTAGTGTAGGGTGAAGTATCGCCTGTGTCAGCTTAAGGACCGAGAAATGGGACGCTATTGATCCAAGAATTATGTGCAACCACGAGGGCTGGTATGGGACGGCCTTAACCTATTATATTATTTAGATATGGTTTTGCACATTGAAAGGCCGGAAATAGCATAGGCATTTCGGTCAGGTCTGCTTGTAGGGGTTTTTACATACCAATACAACGATGTACGCCTTGCTATGAACAGAAACGGTGTGTTGGGTGTTGTAAAATGGATCCACATCTTGGGTGAGTGTTTCTATTTTGTGGCGAGGACTTAACGTCTTGGGCTAGTTCAAAGCCATGTCTGGGTAATGTAACGGTTATATATGATCTCTCTGCAGTACACCAAAGGATGTGTACTAATAGCGCTACACAAAAGAACTAATCATTCCTTATGAGTAAAGCTATAAACCTCTGCAGAGTGTAAATCTAATCAATTAGCCACACCCGCGGTCATGGGCACTTGGTGAAATCATTCCAATGTTAGATTTTGGTATTTTCTAAAAATAGGTTTTGGTTTGAAACTTGTTTAGCAACTGCTGCTTTATGTCAAAGGACCAACATTGTTGAACTTCATGATTTGGATTATTCGTTACTTGTGAAGGACCGTGAGTATTACTTATGCTTTACTTATTTCTTATCAATCAAACTTGCTCTTACAAATACCATTTGCAAATTACAACTTGATTTACATATTCTACTTTGCTTTATGCAAATTAACTGTAGTATCCTCCTTTGACTTGGCCTGTATTTATGCATTTGCAAATACCACCTTAAGTCTTGCTAAGTACGAAAGTACTCACCCTTGCTTAATCTATTGTTTTTAGGTGGAAAGTTAGCGAAGCTCTGAATATTTCTTTTTATCGCAGGATGCGGAAGCTTTATTGACGTGATCTTTCTATGGATTATGCCTTGTTAGTTGCCTGAGGGATTGGATGGGCACACTACAAGACTTTGCTTCTTTGCTGCTATATACTCTGAGTTGTAAGATTTCTTTATATAAATAGCTTCCGCTTTAATAATATGAGGTATGGTTGTGATTCCAATTGTGGTACATGTGCGTACTAGCTACTGATCATGGGATTAGTACTGTATGCATATTAAATTTCTATTGTTGCATTTTATGTAAAAATGGGGGTCGTTACCACTAATTTGTAAATAATTAAATATTTAAAATGATGAGGGGAGGGATTTTAAACCCCGGGTTCTTAATCTTTTTGGTCTAGCAACCATCACACTTAGACCTTTTTACTACCATAATCTTTCTGTAATTTACATGGGCTACATTATATTAAAATAATTTAATAATTTGATCCACTGAAAAGGTGATATCTTGACTTTTTTTCAAACTTTTAGAGGTGCCAGTGCAAACCTGCCGTCTTACCAAAATTCACCCCTTTTATAGGCGTATGAGTTGAGTGTTGTATAGCCATTCGATCCATTGTTGGATACTAATCTTGACATATTTAGTTAGAGTTTGTAACTAAGAAAGTTTTGATTTTGGAAGGTGTTGTTTTCAGAGTTGGGAGTAGTACACGGAGTAAGAATAAGACTCCGAGTCAGTCTGAGTCTGGTCTTCGATGGGGTATAAAGGGCTGGGTAGAGCCCTGTAACATGTAAGTGATATAACAAAGAAAGAAGCAATATAAGTCATGAAGAAAAGCTTGGTTGCTTTTTTTTTTTTTTTTTTTTTTGTGCTTGTCTTGAAACTTGGAGGTCACGGTTCGAGTCCTCCTGACCGCATATTATTTGTGTTGAACTTTTCGGTTTTTTCTTTTGGTGTTCCAACATCCATGATATATATGCTTTCCCCGTAGTATTATGATACGTGATTATCAACTTTAATCATCTAGCTTGCTACTTTTCACGAGTTTCCTGTTCATGCGCCACAGGTTGTCAGTTGTCACCATAGAAGTGTATAGCTAGCTGAAGCAGATTATATAGTCTCTCCCAAGCTGGCATCTGAACTTCAGTTTGCAACCATAGGTGTGAGCCTATGAAGTGATCAGATGCACACCCAAATGCCTGACGAGTACTCTGCTGCCCACGACATGAAGTTGCTGTCGTACGACAACACCGGCGCCAAGCCACGAAACCAGTGGTCGACAAGACGTTGTGCGGTGCGTGCGACATCCTGAAGCTCCTGCCGACCGGCACCGTGCTGACCTTCCACGCGCTGGCCCCGTCCTTCAGCAACCACGGAGCATGCGCCACGGCCAGCAGGTACCTCACCGTTGCGCTGATAGTCGCCTGCGCCGCCTCCTGCTTGCTGTTCTCTTCACCGACAGCCTCGTCGGCTGCGACGGCCGGCTCTACTACGGCGTAGCCACCCTCCGGGGCTTCTACCCGTTCAACTTCGACGGACGTGCGAGGAGAGGAAGCAGAAGTTCGGCGACCTGCCCAAGATGAAGGTCAGGGCGATTGACTTCGTGCACTCGTTCGTCTCGGCGGTCGTGTTCGTCGTCGTCGCGCTCGGCAACGCCGGCATACAGAGCTGTCTGTTCCCGGACGTCGGGCCGGACGTCAGGAGGTGCTGATGAACCTGCCGGTAGGCTTAGGTTCCTGTCCAGTATGGTGTTTATGATCTTCCCTACTACCAGGAAGAGCATTGGCTACACGGACTTGATGCCGCAGCACCGGGAAGACGATGAGAAAGAAGGTGTTCCTGGACGTAGCACGTCGTCCGTATGATGATTTAAATTCCCACAAAGGAAGGCATTACCGCGTCAGCATGAATATGTATTGCATTAATGTGTGGTACATATGCGGTAGATTAAGGATCAGTACGTGCTGTACACATCGCAAGCGTGGGCTAGATAATATCCATGCATGCATGTAGAGCATTCGGTTTTCATTTCGTACGCTAAGATCCATGTTGACAATTTATATGTTTGAGCAAACCTGTATGATACAAAATTTGAATAAAATTTGAATGAATGTATAGATGTACAGCTAAATTACCACTAGTGCAGAACACCAGTTTACTGCCGGGTCCACATCGGCATCACTGTCGGATGTGGACCCGGCACAAGCACTATAGGAAAACGTCTATTTTTCATCGGCCATATGCCGACGAAAACAAGGGGATTCCCGACGAAAGTATGTATTTTCGTCGGTTTGCCGATTTAAACCAAGTAGATTTAAAATAGAAGTTTTTTCGTTGTTCGATTTAAAATAATATATTTTCGTGCGCTTCCAACGAACCGATTTAAAAACAAAGACCGATGGCTGACCCGACATGCCATGTCGACGATTTTCGCCGGCGGTATCAGAGCTTATTTTTCATCTATGCGGTCGACAAAAATATCGAAGCGTTGCACAAAGAGTCCAAACCCCAAGAACCCCAAGATTTTCATCGGCCATACTGAATCTGCTTTCTTTGCTCGTTTTGAGAGAAGAAAATACAGTTTTTACACAAATTGACATACACTAAAATATATTACTCAGAACAATCACATTACATCTCGAGTTTTATCGAGCTACAACATATCACGAGTTTTATCCAGCTACAACATATGCATCACATTAATATCACAAGTTTTATCACGAGTATCCCATCCATCACAACAATGTATAATCCTAACTCTCGGGGTTGTTTGAATTATGGCCGCTACCTCCAGAGGCAAAGAAGCCGTCGACATCTGCATTAGGAGTGTGCGAGCTTGAACCCTGAGCAGCTGGCCCGGGTGGTGGAGGCGGAAACGGGTGCCACGGCGAAGGAGGCTGAGAACCCTGTAGAGTCATGAAATTTCATGTTAGTACAGAATTGCAAATAATTTTCAAAACTATGTGTAAAAGTTAATTTGTAGATCTCTTCGGAGGATATATCTCGATGGTGATCCATCTTATAGTTAACTTAATGTGGGGCTAACTGATGCAAAATTAATGTAAACCAAATCAAGTTAGTAGGAGTAATATTACTAAACTATAGGATCGAAAGCGATCCCGATCGAGGTTGCTGCAAGTGTGCTTTTATTTGCATAGGTTTACTCACTCTCCTAATTTATTAAGCGAGTTCTTTTTTTTTTATTTAACAACAGGATATTATTGGTCAGTAGTGATACCAATTCAACACACATAACGAATATATATATATGGAGATTCTGAATTAATCTAAAGCATATGTAACTACGGTGCTTGCCCTAGTGGCAGATACCTGTAGAATGGCTGAGGAGGCTGAGAACCCTATAGAGTAGTTATGAAATTTCATGTTAGTCTAGAATTACAAATAATTTTCAAACCGAATTAACCTAAAGCATAATTACCTGCGGTGCTTGGCCTGGAGGTGGATACCCGAAGAACGGCGGAGGAGGTCAAACGAGGCAAGCCGTGTTGAGTGCCCACAGCTATGCATGCTTGCTGCATATAGTCAAAGTGTTAGATCCGCAATAGTAAAAATTAATCAATAAGTTGAGATTTCGAGCTTTTACCTGAAGAGCTCCCTGGAAGTACGTCTGTGTTTGCCTTAAATGCACCATCTCCGCTTCAGATTTCTATCACCACGCTGTTGGCAAGCCTCCTCACGCTGTTGGCGAGCCTGCTCCTCATACTCCGCGAACCTTGCATTATCCCTGGAGCAGCGAGCGCTGCTCTATGAGGACACCGACGCTCTTCCTTGGGACAGAGCGACGTCAGAGTCCACAACGCCGTTGAACATGGAGAACTCCGCAATGTATATATATGAAACCGAAGGCATTAATAAAAAGCGAATCAATGACGTATATCAGATTTCGATAATACACAAAAAGGGGGATTATTTCACCTTCCATGTCTCTTGCCCCCACCACTCTGGTATAGCGCCGAGACATCGAGGTCCTCGCTCCTCCAACAGACTCCGGTCATGACGCCGAGCCATTTCATCCCCATATTGCTCCTCGCATGCCGATAACATCAAACAACAGCTTGAAGACATAAATTTCATCAAAGTAGGTCGAACAACTCACAATCCTCCGAAGTCGCGATTGGGTGCACAAATTGTCCAGCGACTCGATCGGTGCTTCGGTGTCCCCAAGATAAACATCGATGTAGCTCGGGCAACGCCGATTTGACCTCAGAATCCAAAGTTAGCGACATGCATTCAAAAGCGTCATCAACTAAGGCTAGATACTTACCATGCGCCTCGCTAGGCGGAGGTGTCCATCCGCTGCATCGTGCAACACCGGTCACTCTCTGTTGCCTCACTTCTTGTTGGACCTAGCAACAAAGTCACCGACACCCAAAGATGTGCACAAGTACCGAAAGCGACATATCACTACAAATGAATGAATCAGAAGAGGTAAGGAACTCACCTGAATCGGGCGAAACTGCGTCAACAGAGGTGCAGCCACGCCTCCAGAGCCAACCAGTAGTGCTCCCACTTTAGGGCTCATGCACTCCGATGGTCACAGACCGGTAGTGGTGGCGGCGAGAGCTCCCAAGACCGCGTTAACTTGCGATCACTGGTGCCTACCCTCCCATGCCACGTCATCCCATTGCTTACAATTAATGAAATCAAACCAGTTAGATTCTCGACAAGTTACTTTTTCAAAATAAGAAAACTAACTTACCAATCCCCATAGGGCATGATCACCTCACTGGTTAGGTTCAGCTCTTGGGAGGACGTTGTTGGATCCCTAACCCGAAAAATGCCAAAATGAGAATCACAACTCTATGCATACAAAATGAGAATCACAACTCACACGAATCACGAAACGTGTGAAGAAGGTGTCACAAAGATCCTCTGGGATCTCTTCGTCACCATCATCCTCCGCCAAGTCTTCCGCTACCTCCTCGCCTCTACCGCTCTCGAGGTCCCTTGGAAGAGGTCGCCCCGACTCGAGGACTCCTCGCCCACCGGATCCTCGACTTCTTCCCTTACCCCCACTCTGGAGGTCCCGGAGGTAGATCCACCGATCTTACCAACAATCTTATCCTTCGCGTGCTTGAACATCTCGCAAAAGTTTCAATAGAGTTTGATTGTACATTTATAACAAATTATAGGAACAATGTGGAAGTAGTAAGAAATATAATCAAAGTAGTATTATAGCAATAAGAGGATATGTACTTATCAAAACTCATCAGCGTCTCGAGGTTCATTGGTGACTCGTTGTCTAGAAAGATGTGTTTTCACAGAATCCCGATGTCGTTTCTTTGATGGACGAGACTCAACTATTAGGTCTGTGGCATCGATGGCTACCGATGAAGGTCATCCTCATGAGCAACCCGAAAAGATCTTGGCGCACCTTCTTCCGGTAGACATCCGCTTCTCATCGCCCATCGATCGCCGACGAGTCAAGATCCCTGTGAGGATATAACTGCTCACGGGTTAACTTTATATGCTGCCCACCAAGCATGCAAGCCGATGAGGATAGTTCAGTAGTACACTTGCTCAACCTGGTGAGCAAGCACGAAATTGTCGTGGTCTTGAAGCCTTGACTGGTGCTTGACCTCTGTCATGCCAAATTCGTCGACACGTGTGCCATTGTTAGGATCAAACCAATCACATTGAAAGAAAACTACTCTCAGTTCTTTGGACCCCCCAAACTTGTACTCAATTATGTTTTGAAGAACACCATAGTAGTTAATTACGCGCCCACTTACATCGCATGCCTTAGTTACCACTCCGCTGTTCACAGTGGCCGCAAGTGGACGTCTCGCTTCCAATGTTGTTGTTCGGAAACGAAACCTATTAACATCGTAACGACTGAAGTTCCTTGCCGTAATGGTACCGTGTGATAGCTGCAGCAGGTCATCATGGACGTCGGCATCGAGCATGCACTGCATAGGTTAAGACATCCTTACTAGGTGCAACGGAAATAATTTGAAGTTTAGGGTTAGAAAATTGGGAGGAGAATAAAATTACATGCTTTCGGAACCAGCCAACGAAACTAGGGCCGTTGTTTAACCCCTCGCGTCGTAGCTTATCCAACTGCTTACTAGTAGGTTGGAGAGCAAATTTCCAATGTTGTTGATCAAACAATCTGCGTGGACCCACCAAATGAGAATAGTTTCAGGATTACACAATTCAAGACAAAATACTTAATCGTTACTTACTCAAATATTTTTCCATTTCATCCATGTTGGAGTACATATAAAGCAAAGCCGAGTTCCACTCTGTTGGTGACACCTCATGTGGAGTAGAAGCGCTACAGATTTACCCTTCCTTTGAAAAATTTGAAGGTTACTCGGGGTGCTTCTCCTGCGATATGATACGCGCTGTAGGGGCATTCACATTGTGCTCATGTGTGAAATACGTGCTTGAGAAGTACGATATCTCTTTAGAGCATACGCCTCAACGATGCACCCTTCAACCCTAGCCTTGTTATGCACGGCTGACCTGAGTTTTTCAATTCTCTTCCTCGCAATACATCCACAGAATTGCACAGTCCTCCAACCTCCGCTTCCTGTGGCAAATGCACCAACAGATGTTGCATCACGCTCATAAAACCGGTGGGAATACATTGCTCCATTTTGCATACAAGTACCGTATTTCTCTCTGCAACTTTCGTGATCATCTTCTTCGAGATTTCCTTAGCACATAACCGCCTATAGAAGTAACTAAGCTCGCAAACATTCTCCACAACTCATCCTTGAAGTAGCCACGAAACATTACGGGAGAAGTCTTTCCATTATGATGTGGTAATCATGGCTCTTAAGCCCATTTAGCTTCCCTTCTTGACATTCATCGTGACGCTTTATGTTAGCTGATAGCGATCTGGGAATTTAAGGGTTTTCAACCACCGAATATCTGCTTTTGTCTTGAGGTTTCACACAAGACGGAGCTCGTGGTCGGCAATTAGTCCTTCAGATCTTGTACGATCTCGAGCGCCGGCCGATCACAAATCTCGCTAAGTCTCTTTGTGCCTTCACATTGTCTTTTGTTTTGTCTTTGAAATCAAAGCACATGCTTACGATGCTTTCCGCGACATAACGCTCTTGGTGCATCACATCTATATTGTGCAATAGAATCAATGCCGCACAATAAGGGAGCTCCCAAATTGCACGATATGAGACCGCTTGTGCTCCACTTTGAAACCTTCAACCCTCCATCGTTTTACTACGAGCTGCCTATGCTGTGTAGCTATCTCTCCACCGGCCAAACGATCGGCGGGCCCTTTGTAATGATGGTGTTCTTTCGAATGCATTGACATCCGCCGAAAGGATGATTCGATGGTAGGAATCGCCGATGGCAATCAAAGAAATGAACTTTCTACCATGCGGCACCCGGAATGCATCTGAGTCAAACATACAAATGGGACAACAAAGACGACCATGAACACTCCAACTAGACCATACGCCATACGCAGGTAGATCGTGGACCGACCATAGGTATGCGACACGCAAGGTAAAGTTTACTTTACCGTAGCTGTCATATGCCTCTACCCCTCTCCATAACTCTTTCAACTCTTCCATTAACGGCCGCATGAACATATTGAGGTGCTTCCTCGATGATCGGGACCGGAATGACAAGTGCTAGAAATATGTACTCCTCCTTCAAGCACAATGTGGTAGGTTGTACAAAGAAGATGAAAACCGACCAACAAGAGTACGGGTGGCACTTGTACTAAAAGGTGTGAACCCATCTGCCGCCAACCCAATGCGAACACTCCTAGGGTCACTTGCAAATTCGGGTCAAGCGTCCAATGCCTTCCATGCCTCGCCATCTGCTGGATGCACCATCACACCATCGATCTCACGGACACCTTCTTTATGCCACCTCATATGCCCGATCGCTTTTTTAGATAAGTACAGACGCTTAATCCTAGCCGTGATTGGCATGTATCGAGCCGCTTCATCGCGACTTTTTTCGCCACCGTTATCCCTCATCATTTACCACCTCGACATATCTAGACTTGTTGCAATACCTACAACGAGTGTCGCTGGCATGTTCCTTCCAAAACAACATGCAATTATCCTCGCAAACATCAATCTTCTCATATTTCATCCCAAGGCTGGACAACATCTTCTTGGACTGGTACATGTCCTTTGGCATCTTATGGTTCGGCGGAAGGATATCACTGATCAGTTGGACCATATCGTTGTAGCACTTGTTCGAAAAGTTATACTTTGACTTCATTGACATGAGCCGTGTCACCGTCTGTAGGATGGTCACCTTAGTGAACTCATGCAATTTCTCTTCCGAGGCCGAAAGGTGCCTATAAAATCTTTGCACCTCTGGCCCAGGCTCCTCTTCCGAATTAACCTCAAACTCCCTACCAATATCATTCAGCATCTCATCCATCCTGTCTTCATCCTCATGGTTCGACTCAACAATGGGCTCCGCCTCACCATGTTCGCACCATATCAAATAGTCGGGCATGAAACCAAACTTGCACAAGGCCGCTCTACATCCGACTTCACGTGGTAAGAATAGTTATGCACTTGCTACACTGCACTTTACGACACCACCAGCAGACCCTGCGAATGCATGGTCCACTTAACGCGCTGGCAATGATCGCCCATTCTCTAGAGTGCGCCCTACCTTACTCCAACCATCATACATCCACCTTCGATCATCACCCATTCTCGAATCTAAACACATGCACCGATATCAACCACAGCGCTTAGTTAAGTAACAAGGGCTCTCTTGGGAAAGATATGTCCTAAACTCACCCAAGAATGGACGCCAGAAGATGGATTTATGCGAGCCTTACGCCCAAACGAATTTCAGCAAGATAACTCGCCATTTGTTCTCCGAATGCACACCCGGCCTTGGTGCATCGGAGAACAACAGATCATGCTACCGAGATTCCGCTCGACCATTGGGCTCGCTATAAATCCTACATATGCTCTAGCGCCCATTCCTAGGTCTGTCCAAATTAAACTGGACAATTCCGGAATGGCACACCTCACAAGTAAATGTGAGATGCGCCGTTCCCGAACGGGTGACGCCTAGGCTTGGCTGACTAAATCGATAATACTTAATTGAATCATGTTCTACTGACTTTAACCCCTAACTAATCATGGCCCAAATAAAATAAAATATGAATTTTCGTCGGCTTGTTGCTTGGCCGACGAAAATAGCCCTACTTAATTAAGAACTAATGAAGCAATCATCTAATTAACTACTCGGCCGATGAAAAACTCACCTTGCTTGACGGGCGGTGCGCGGAAGGGCGAAGGCGGCGCGCGTGGTCACGGTGGCGCCGGTGTGAGACGCGGCGGCGTGGCAAGGGACGACGACAGGAGGCACCGGCCGGGACGACGGGCGTCGCAAGGCTTGAGTCGGCGTGGCGCTGGAGGCGGCGCGGCGCAGCAAGAGGAGCGTGAGGGGCGAGCGCGCGGCGGCACGCAGGGGCAGGAGCGCGAGCGGCGCAGCGCGTGGAATGCGAGCGAATGGAGGATTCGCGAAGGACGGGCACGGGTTAACACGCCTTATTTTCGTCGGCTAGTAGAGCCGACGATAATAAGTCCTACGTGGCAGGTTACCGATTTTAAATCTACCATGAGGACGATTTAAAATAATGCTTCAAACCACGTGGCGCAATACGAATGGGCCAACACGTTTTTCGTCGGCCGGAGAAGCCGACGAAAATAGTTTGAATTTCAGCTGCCGCCCTGGGCACAATTGTTTTCGTCAGCTTCGCTGGCCTGGCCGACGGAAATATACGTATTTTCGTCGGTCCGTTTCTTTAGCTGACGAAAATAAATGTGTTTTCGTCGGCATGACCTAGACCGATGAAAAATGACTATTATTATCGTCAGCTTAAAAGAAGCCGACGAAAATATTGCGGGCCGATGAACAAATATTGTTTTCCTGTAGTGAAGCTAAGTGGCAGTGATAGTCCTCAGTGATAATCACTATCACTGCCGGTTTATACTTACCAACTGGTAGTGATAATCACTATCACTGTCGGTTCATACTGTCCAACCGGTAGTGATAATCACTATCACTGTCAGTTTATACTTACCAAATGGCAGTGATAATCATTATCACTGCCGGTTCATCAAGGACATCATCCCGTTCTCTCACCAGTCTCGATAGAGATCGATGGGCTGAAGGAACCAACCGACATCGATGAGGGTTTCATCGCATCTTGGTCGGTGTCTCTAACCTAACGATCTTGATGTGTTGTATATATATATATATATATATATATATGTGTGTGTGTGTGTGTGTGTGTGTCCACTAGCTATTATATATATTTGTGTGTGTTAAATCACAACTAATTAAAGCACATATAATCAATCATGCACATCTGACTGATAATTAAATAATTGAACATTCATCAACAAATTTAATTACAAGTAATGTATTAAAATATGTACACATATGAGTTCTTCTGTTTATTGGGATCACAGAATATTAGTCTTTCTTTTCCTTCTGTTCATCAGGATCGTTTACGTGCATCGCTATCTCTAGCTGTCAGCCCTAACAGTTCACCGGTCCTTATCAAAGGGTCCAACCTATTTACATTTGGTTCGTGAAACTCGCCTTTCGGATTTACGACCTCATCGTAAATGAAGCCGACGAGTTGTTCTTGGATTGCTCTCACTCGCGCCGGTGAGAGTTCCGATCCTTGTTCCACCAAATGTTGAGGCACCTATCATTAAGTTATTAACTAATCAATCCTTGAATTTGTACAAGATATAAGGAGTACCTAGACATCATTGAAGTTAGTAATTATATTTACTCACCCCCTTGTTGCCTTTTAGCATGCGGTCAGCGGCTCCGGTTTGGGTGTGCATAAACTCACATACATAGTAGCCGCATAAATTGTTGCCCAGCGGTTGTCTCAAGATCTGCGGTGAAAAAAGTTGGAAGCTTGAAATGGATGCAAAGAAATTAAGTTAACTAACTAAAAAGCTAGCATTATGATATACGTACTTAAGAAGCAATTGTAATATCAAATTTCTTGAATACGCCCCTGTTTTTAGCACGGAACTGTGTGAATGCACTACACATGTGATTATGGATTGTACATGATTAGAATTTGTTTCAAATGGAAGGAAATAGAACTAGTACAATAATGAAAGGAACAAGAATTAATACCGGTTGAGCATGTCGATAAAGTTTTGAAACTTTTTAACTGGTCTCCTTTGCGAGTCTATAATTGTGATCAGGCTACGATCAAGCTCGATCATAAGAACAATCCAGTGAAAACTGTACATATATATGTCAACGTAGATAACTAGTTAGTTTTAACATTGTGTTATGAAAAAGGAGTAGAACGAGGCAGTATGAAAACACATACTCAAATGAGTAGGGTAGATATATCTTTGACTTATATTGTTGTCCCATTAGCGTATTGTATATGTTAGTCTCTGTGTCGCTTGGGTGGTCTCTAACAATTGTCTCATTGATAATTACTGGGTCCAAGAAGCCTATGTCAAAGATACGATCCCTTCTGATGCGCACGGTGGCCCGATCTTCCGACAGGTAGAGGTAAGTCGATTGGTGGAGACTCGACGTTGACGATCCGGCTTCCGATCAGAACCCAGCAATCGCTACACCACGGCTCCGTTGGTTATCAACCTTGCACAAACACGGTTGACCTCGCCAAGAAGGCTTATCCCTGCATGTGAATCGAGAACACAAGCAAGAACGTAGAAGAAGCAATCTGAAATTGCGAATAATATTAAGCACACGAGTTGGGGTTCCACAAACCGATGAACGGCGATACTGTTCAAAGACAGAATTGATCTAAGCAAAACCCAAGTCCTAGATGAGGGTTTGGGTGGTTATTTATACTAGAGGAGCAGGAGGGGGTCGTCCATAGCATTGGAGATCTAATACAACTCAAATTGAAAACACCAAGCCTACTTTGACTAGAGTTTGACTCGGACTAAAAAAGCAATGTTTGGTTTTTGGCAGTTTTCGGACGCATCTGAAAGAATTTTGAGGTGAGGCCGGATCATTTGGAAAGTAGACTCCGAGATTTTTCAAACGTGTACTCATGGGTCTCCAGAACCCTCCGGAATCAAAAGTTACGGCACTTTAAAGTCAGTGCTGTTACTGAGGCCGAACTGGACTCGAACTCGGACTGAAAAAGTGTTCTGGATTTTTTTGCATATTCCTGTTGACTCCGAAGTCCAATTGACCTGAAACAGGTGCCATTGGAAAGATTATCTCCTTAGCTTTCGATACATATGTGGATCATTGAAATCGGAGTCCGTTTGTGGTCTAGGCGACGATTTTAGTGAACACTGCTCCTGGTGGCCGAGGTAGTCGACTCCGAGTTGAATTAGGACTCCGACTCCGAGATGAATTGGGACTCCAACTTGACTTGGACGTCCTCCTTGCCTCCCTCCTGGCCCTTGCTGGTTCCCAAGGCCTTCATGATCCTCTCCAAAGTTCTTAAGTACAATATAATCAATAATATCATTAGGTAGCATACCATCCTCACAAGTATATACACAGGCACTTAGGAACGAGCTCACCTGTTGATTCAATTGCCGTGCTCGTGCTCTTGTGATGGGTCCTTGCATCACAACTGGAGAAGTCTTGGGCGTATGCATAGGAGTGATGTCCTCATCATCCTCCCCCTCTTGAAGTGGAGTCGTCCTCGACTCAAGCTCATCTTCTTCTCCCATGAACGGTTTCAAATCTTGGTAGTGGAGTGTACCACCCTCGGTTTGGCCGTCGGTTTGGGGATGACATGTTGTTGAAAATAACAGCTTAGTCCCCAATTTATTCCATAGAGTTCTCCAAAAGTGGCTCAAAAACTTGGCATCACGATCTGAAACAATAGTAGAAGGCATACCATGCAAGCGAACGATTTCTTGAAAGAAAATGTTAGCAATATTAACAGCATCGTCGCTCTTATGACAAGGAATAAAGTGAGCTATCTTAGAAAATCTATCAACCACCACAAAAATACTATCCCTCCCCCTCTTGATCCTAGGCAGTCCTAAAACAAAGTCCATAGATATATCCTCCCATGGAGTGCTAGGAACAGGAAGAGGCATATATAAACCATGTGGATTCAATCGTGACTTAGCCTTTTGACATGTAGTGCAGCGGGATACAAACCTCTCAATGTCTCGCCTCATCTTCGCCAAAAGAAGTGAGCGGACAGAACGGCCTCCATCTTCTTGGCACCAAATGACCCATCAAACCTCCTCCATGAGCTTCTGTATCAGAAAAAAATGAACGGATTCAACTGAACGCATAGGCGGTTAGCTCTAAACACAAATCCATCATTTATCACATATTTGTCCCATGTTCTTCCCTCTTGCAATGCAGCAAGACATCCTTAAAATCATCATCATTAGCATATTGTTCTTTAATTGATTCCAATCCAAATATACGACAATCAAGTTGGGACAACATGGTATATCTCCTAGACAAGGCATCAGCAATCACATTATCCTTCCCTTTCTTGTGTTTGATAACATAAGGAAAAGTTCAATAAATTCAACCCATTTAGCATGTCTACGATTCAGTTTCACTTGACTGGGAATATGTTTTAGCGACACATGATCGGAATGAATAACAAATTCTTTGGGCCAAAGATAATGTTGCCACGTTTCTAAAGATCGCACAAGAGCATAAAATTCTTTATCATACGTGGAATAATTAAAAACAGGACCACTCAATTTTTCGCTAAAGTAAGCAACAGGTTTACTATCTTGCATCAAAACACCACCAATTCCATCCCCACTAGCATCACATTCAAGCTCAAAGGTCTTATTAAAATTAGGAAGTTGGAGTAAAGGTGCATTAGTAAGCTTATCTTTCAAAAGGTTGAAGGCATTCTCCTGTGCTTGCCCCCAATGGAACACAACTCCCTTCTTCGTCAACTCGTTCAAAGGGGCTGCAATGGTGCTGAAATCCTTCACAAAGCGGTAAAATCCGGCAAGTCCATGGAAGCTCCGCACTTGTGAAATCGTCGTGGGCATTGGCCAACTCTAATCGCGTGCACCTTGGCTTCATCCACCTCAATTCTGCTTGAGTCACAACATAGCTAAGAAACGATACTGCTCGTGCAAAAAGTGCACTTCTCGAGGTTACCAAATAAACGGCAAAGACGCAAAGCATCAAAAACAGCACATAGATGATCAAGATGTTCATGTAACGACTTGCTGTAAATCAAAATATCATCGAAATACACCACCACAAATTTTCCAATGAAAGCTCAGAAACCTCGCTCATTAAGCGCATGAAAGTGCTAGGTGCATTAGTTAAACCAAAAGGCATGACTAACCACTCATACAATCCAAACTTGGTTTTAAAGGCTGTTTTCCATTCATCTCCCAGTTTCATTCTTATTTGGTGGTATCCACTACGCAAGTCAACCTTAGAAAAAATTATAGAACCACTTAACTCATCAAGCATGTCGTCTAACCTAGGAATAGGATGACGGTACCTTATTGTGATATTGTTAATGGCTCTACAATCTACGCACATGCGCCAACTGCCATCTTTCTTAGGAACCAAAATAACAGGAACAGCACAAGGACTAAAGCTCTCACGTACATACTCGCGGTCCAAAAGATCTTGGACTTGGCGCTGAATCTCCTTAGTCTCCTCGGGGTTGGTCCTATAAGCAGCTCGGTTTGGCAAAGTCGCTCCCGGGATCAAGTCGATTTGGTGCTCAATACCTCGAATAGGTGGCAGCCCCGGGGGTATCTTAGCTGGGAACACATCCTCGTACTCCTGCAAAAGGTTAGTGACAGCAGGAGGCAAAGAGCTAGACATATCATGAAATGAAAATAAAGCTTCTTTGCATATCAAAGCATAGCATGGTGCATCATTCTCATTAATTTCAGCAAGGTCAGATTTTGTAGCAAGCATAACACCACCCTTCAATTTAATTCCCTTGGACCTAGAACTAGGTTCTTTCTTGTCTTTCTTAGGTGGGAAAATATTTTTAGCCACTTGCTGATTTTCAGATTCTAGCGACTCTCCTTTCTCTCATTTTCACTCTCTCTTTGTCACATTGCACAATTTCAGCAGGAGTCATAGGAAGTAAAGTGATTTTCTTCCCTTGTGTATAAGAGTGTATTTGTTACTTCTACCATGTTGAATTGCATCAAGATCAAATTCCCATGGACGGCCTAACAAAAGGAACATGCTTGCATAGGCACTACATCAAAATCAAGCAAAATCATGGTATGTTCCAATGGAAAATTGCACTCTCGCAGTTTGTGTTACCTTCACCTTACCGCTGTTATTGAACCATTGAATATGGTAGGGATGAGGGTGTGCACGTGTGGGCAAGCAAAGCTTCTCCACTAGATCTGAACTCACCAAGTTATTGCAGCTCCCACCATCAATTATGACACGGACACGACAGTCCTTGACGATGAGGTACATCTGAAACAAATTATGGCGTTGCAGCTTGTCCGCTTGATCCATTTGAGCGCTCAACACTCGTTGCACAATGATTGTCCTATAATTCTCGGTGGCAGCGGTCCCTAAAATTTCCTCATCATCGTCGCCCGTCTCATGGTCATCCTCATTATCTGCAAGGTTAGTTGCAAGAGCATATCCATCCTCAACATCACTAGCACTAATGTACCCACCTTCTTCTGTTGCAATGTAAGCTCGACGACTTGGGCAATCCTTCATGACATGGCCCATCCCCTTGCATCGGTGGCACACAATTTCCATTATTCGACCCGTGGAAGCCACCGATGAAGAACTCTTTGTTGGTGCCTGCACATGGTTAGATTTACTCACCTCGGTACTCGTGATGGCGGTGATGGTGTTGCTGACGCGCCCTACTCATGGAGGGGCAGCAGACCTAATGTAAAGGGTGGTGCTGATTTGGTTGTCCCCGGCGCCGTCTTTGGTGTGGGTATGTTGTCGAAATTGCTCCTTGGCCTTTGTTGTTTTCCCCTGCAGCTTTTTTTTTTCGCCAACATAGCAAGTGGAACAAACTATTGATAGAATTATATTCTTTGTAATCAATTATGTCCCGAATCTCACGCAGTAAACCCCCATAAAAACAAGCCATCTTATCCTCCTCATCCTCAACTACCTCACAACGCAACATGCCTATTTGTAGCTCTTGGTAGTACCTCAACAAGATTTATTATTTTGATTTAAGCGCTGCAATTTCTTGCGATATCACGCTTATAAGGAGGAACAAATCTTCTACGCATGGCTTGTTTTAATCTATCCCACGTCGTGCTAATCCAAAGATTTACTATTTCATTCCACCAAATGATAGCAAAATCTTTAAACTCACTAGTAGCTTGTCTAACTCTATGTATCTCAGAACAAGATGGAAGTTAAATTTTTGTTCAACTGTCATTTCCCAATCTAAGTAAACTTCGATCATAAGTACCGTAAAAAGATGGTATGGTAAATTTAACCCTAGCAAAAGAATCATGTCCACGACCATTACAAGGATTAAAATTGTTACCTCCCATACCTTGACGGTTGTTATTCAGGCGTTGTTGTTGTCGCACATCCTGTGCAACGGCGCGAGTGACAAAGGCATCATGGCCCTCTCCATCCACATCATCTCCCACGACAGACTCTTCTTGATCTTCCACTCTGCGAGCTCCATTGGGAGGCGGCTGTCTCTCAAAATTTTCCAACCTGGTAAGAAGATTGGCGATGCTTCGCTCTATCCTCTCCAATCTTTGGTTGTTATCTTGGCCAATTCTTGCGATGTTTGCGTTGATGTCATTGAGCGTGCTTAAGCTCGCTCGTGTAACACACTCATCTTCCTCATTACCCGCCATTGTTAGTTGAAAGAAAGACAAAAGAAATAAAACAATCGGTGGTATAATCCCTATCAACTACTTTGGCGAAGGTGGTTTCACTCACTCTCAAGCCGCCTTACCACGCCTTACAAGTGTTCTTACCAATGCAACAGGTGGTACAACCGTGGCTAGTTCGTGATACCGTGATAAGCTTGAGTGTAGCGATTGTTAATTGAACTCGAATCGATCGGAAGAAAGGTGGAGCTTGGAAGGTAAAGTATAGTAGCAAGGATTAGCAAATTTCGAAAACAGTTAGCAAAGCTGAATAAAGATTCAAAGTTCTTGTCACAGTTGCTGGCCTAAGCGTGCTCCTAGAACTAGTTCAACCTAGCAAGGGATATATCAAAGCACAAAGGACTCAAAGGATGCAAGCAATTCTGATTTTCTACTTCTCTTTCTCTTCTCTTTTTTTTGCCGGTTTGGCTCTTTCTCTCCTCTTATTTTTTTCACTTTTTTTTCTAACACAAATATATACCTCTTAACTCAGAGGAGAAACAAAAATCTCACAATTTGAAGCAACAGACGACAGGAAACCGATGCCCGAAAGAATTGACAAAACAGGACAGCAAACTTCCGGGCGCCGAAACTCAGTCTTAGAGGCTTTTTTTAGGGTCAAAAATTGCACAAGTCTTTTAGACTTGTGGAATTTTCAGATGCGCATCGTCGTCCCCTTCGAAACAAAAAAAAGTAGACCCAAATCGGAGTTCATATGCAAAAGTTATGCCAGTTTTAGTGAACACTGCACAATCTGGAATTGCTTGCGAATTCAGATCTTTCTTCCGGTTAGGCTAGAATAGGATTAGGTTTGCGGGTGAAAAAGGATGGCCAGCGGTGCAGGGCAATTGACACAAGGCAGCTCGCGACCTATCTAGGGTTTGCGGAATAGGTTTTATAATGCAGAGCAGCGGCAAGGGCCAACCGAGAAGAATTCGGTTCGGTTGTAGGGTTGGCGACGATGGGTTGTTAATTGATGCAAAACAAGAACTAGGGCAACGGATAGAGACAACTAGCAACTAGAATCGCGACCTCAAACCAGCAACAAGACGATGACTATGGATCAATACTCAACAATACGACATCGAAAACGAAATTGCAAGGCTCAAAGGGTTGTAGGACAATGGAATTGATGATGAACTTTTGTGGGGCAGTTTTTCCGACTCTAGGACGATGGCAAAACAAAACTAAAGGGGATACAATGATACCGATGGGAAACCGAGGCTCGATACCACTTGATGCGACGGTGGCCGATCTTCCGACAGTAGAGGTAAGTCGATTGGTGGAGACTCGACGTTGACGATCCGGCTTCCGATCGTAACCGATCCGAACCCAAAGAATCGCTACACCACGGCTCCGTTGGTTATCAACCTTGCACAAACACGGTTGACCTCGCCAAGAAGGCTTATCCTGCATGCTAATCGAGAACACAAGCAAGAATGTAGAAGAAGCAATCTGAAATTGCGAATAATATTAAGCACACAAGTTGGGGTTCCACAAACCGATGAGCGGCGATTTATACTGTTCAAAGACAGAATTGATCTAAGCAAAACCCAAGTCCTAGATGAGGGTTTGGGTGGTTATTTATACTAGGGGAGCAGGAGGGGGTCGTCCATAGCATTGGAGATCTAATACAACTCAAATTGAAAACACCAAGCCTACTTTGACTAGAGTTTGACTCGGACTGAAAAAGCAACATTTGATTTTTGGCAGTTTCCGGACACATCTGAAGGAATTTTTAGGTGAGGCCAGATTATTTGGAAAGTAGACTCCGAGATCTTTCAAATGTGTACTCATGGGTCTCCAGAGCCCTCCAGAATCAAAAGTTATGGCACTTTAAAGTCAGTGCTGTTGCTGAGGCCGAACTAGACTCGAACTCGGACTGAAAAAGTGTTCTGGATTGTTTTGTGTATTCCCGTTGACTCCGAAGTCCAATTGACCTGAAACTGGTGCCATTGGAAATATTATCTCCTTAGCTTTCGATACATATGTGGATCATTGAAATCGGAGTCCGTTTGTGGTCTGTACGACAATTTTAGTGAACACTGCTCCTGGTGGCCGAGGTAGTCGACTCCGAGTTGAATTAGGACTCCGACTCCGAGATAAATTGGGACTCCAACTTGACTTGGACGTCCTCCTTGCCTCCCTCCTGGCCCTTGCTGGTTCCCAAGGCCTTCATAATCCTCTCCAAAGTTCCTAAGTACAATATAATCAATAATATCATTAGATAGCATACCATCCTGACAAGTATATACACAGGCACTTAGGAACGAGCTCACCTGTTGATTCAATTGCCATGCTCGTGCTCTTGTGATGGGTCCTTGCATCACAACTGGAGAAGTCTTGGGCGTATGCATAGGAGTGATGTCCTCATCACCTTCGGCATCTTTGTATCTCCATTCTACATAAGAAGAAATTAGTTAGACTTGCAAGTTAGTATAGTACAATGGCGCGCACGATGGTTTTTTTGTAAATAAGACACTTAAAGAGTCCAGCAACTCAACATGGCCGCGCCGAGGGCGTTTGTCTGGTATAGATCATACATGACGTTCCATTCGACATAAAATTCACCGTCCCCGTGGTAAAAATCATGTTGCTTGTACTTGATAGCGAACACATCTCAACCCTGCTTGGCCGCGTCCAAGTACCATTCGTGGAATTGCCGCATCTTTGTTGGTAGCTGGAGCAGCTCCTCATGCCTGACCATTGATGCGCCATGTTTAAATGGCCATCTTACTTGGGCATACTCAATATTAAATGCGTGCCCAATACTTGATCTACATTAAGTCCAGATTTCTTTCAAGAATTTTTGCATCCCTTGGCCTTCTCCCCGAGTGATGTCCTCTCCTCCGACGCCTTCTTCTTGTGGCTTTTCTTAGTCAATGTGCGCTCAGTAGTTTGATAGGAGAGGCATTTCTTTTTTATCCTTCAAATTTTTAATAGTCCTCAAGCCTTTCTCAAATTCTTCCATGCTAAATTGAACCTTCTTCTCTCGTGACTTAAGTCTAAAAAATGTAGTTACCTCTCCTTTTACTACTTTCTTGGTCTCCTCCTCGGTCATATCATACGGCCGCTTCGGAAGTGCAGCCAGCTTCTTGGATTGGGTGGAGGACCCCGTCTTTTTGGGAGCTACTGGCCGAGCTGGCTTGTTTGTCTTGGTCGGCGCCTTCTTGGGAGGAGATGGGCTTCTTCTGGAGCTTATGTTTGAGGGAGGTGGTGTAGGAGTCGGCGCCTTCTTGGGAGGAGATCTAGATGGGCTTCTTCGGGGGCTTATGTGTGCCAGAGGTGGTGTAGGAGTCAGGCTTCTTCGCGGAGAGGACACGTCCATGTTATCTCGAAAAATTATGCATCGTTTGCGCCACAGGATGAAATTGTGTATCGCCTCTCCTAGCTTCGTAGTCCCGTCACCTCTAGGGATTTCGAGGTCAAGGTCCTCGTACCCTGGGCAAACCTCCTCCACCGAGACCTTGGAGTAGCCTGACGGTATCTATTGGCCATGGATGAGCTGCCCTAGCTCCACTGGGTGAGCCATGCCATGGGCCGCCTTGAAGGAGAGGTTCAGGCTGGACGCAGCTCACAAGGTGTCCATTGCTCGATGTAAATCTCTGAGGATAGTGGTTCGAGTCCGCTTCGGGCAGCCCACTAGAAGCGCAGCTGCTCCGCTGCACGAGGGGCTGATGATGTTAGGATTACTTGGAGGTTCCTGGCCCGTCTCCCGCTGTTGGCTCAAGGCTAACTGCACCTCTCTTCGGATCTCTTCTTGCACTATCTCCTGTGTTTGATTCAGGCGTTCTTCAAGTGTATTAAGCTATTGTGTTTATCGAGCCTTGCTTCTCACCCGACTCCTATAGGTCTCGGTGTCCTAAGAGAAACCAACCGTCCAAGGGACGACGCCAATGCCCCGTGTACATCCAGGGTGCTCTGGGTTTTGTAGGGCCCTTGTTAACTCGTCGTTCTCTTTGTTTGGCACGAAGGTGCCCTTGGAAGACTCCTCGATCGACTGTGCAAGCCTTCTGGCCACATCTCACAGCACCTCCCCAAACACCACATTGCCTTCATCATCAAGGGCGCCGCCATGAGCATAGAACCAATGCTTTGCTCTGTCGGGCCATTCCATTGTTGCGGGTGCGACACCCTTAACTAGCAGGTCCTGTTCCCTCTTCTCCCATTTGGGTATTGCTTGGCGGTAACCACCAGGGCCGAGTCGGTGGTGGTAACTCTTCTTCTGTGCATTCAGCTTGTTTTTCTCACTCAAACTTTGACCTTCGTCCGAGGTCTTGTAGTTCACGAACGCATCCCAATGATCCTGCAACTTTGGGTACTTGTTGAAGTCGGGCGTTCGATTCTTCTTGATATACTCGATGTTCAACTTCTTTTTATAAGTCTGGAATGCAATGGCCATTTTCTTCAGAGTGTAACTCTTCACCTTCTCTTCGGTCCCTTGGGGGAAGGTGAATGTCTCCTTCATATCGTTCCAAAGCATATTCTTTGTATCTTCAGGGACCTAATCCCATTTCGTTATACTAATGGGCACGTGGTGCCTAACGTGGACGCCGCATCCCGAATTGAATGGCCCAGATGCCCCCAAGGGTGCAAGAGTTTGGCCGTTCTCGCCGACTTCGGTGATAACGTGTCTTGCCTTCGACTTCTTGCTTGAACCTCGCTGACGTGATTGCCTGCTTGGTTGACCGATCTAAAAGTACGTTACAATCATGAACGGGTCAGAATGTTGGCTTAACATGATAGTGGAACCGACAATCATGAACGGGACCGATTGTTACCTCGCTGGCCTCATCGGCCTCGGTGGCCTCGGCCACCGCAGGTTGATCCACGAGGCGGGTTCAGTTCTCTGCCTCATGACCATCATTTCGCAATCAAATTTTGCATAAATTCTTCTTGATCAATAATTTAAATGCGCCATCGTTGTTTCTTAGGCTAGAAGAAGGCACTGAAAATTAACGATAATATGATAACAAAATTAACGATAATATGTCAACAAAAGGCTGGGGGAAGTTCAGAGGAAGCGCGGAGAGTTTCTTTAGAACGAGAAGTCGGCGACTAAAGCAAGGAAGGAACGACTACACTTAAGAGTTGAACGGCTGTGATTTTGTTAGCAGGAAGTACTAAGTATTATCCAAGGGTAATTGATAGAAGCAGTAAATACTGGGAGTGATAATGCTCTTGTCGTTTACTGTAGCCGTCAAAAGATGTAATACCGCAAATCTTCTTTGCCAGGGTTTTCGGCCAGAAATGTTTTCCACCTTCTTGATTCAACGTTCAGCCGTCGCGCAGTTAATAATTCTATCAAAGGTTTTGGGTTTTTCCGTAAAAGCTTATTGGATTGATTGTTTTCTCCGAGCCGTATCTATTCTACGGCAAGTTTGACTCAAAAAGATTTTTGCTTTTCGCCAAGAGTTTGAATTTCTACCTTTGGAATTTGTGGGGTGGTGGACTCTAGTATTGTGGAGTATAAAAGGAAGAGAGGGAACCCTAGAATTAAAATTCCCCAACCCAGCCGTCATTTTTCTCCAGGCGCTGCTCTCCCTCCCGACTCCTTTTCTGGTGCCGGTAGTGCTAACACCTCCTCCCGGCAACATTGCCTTGGGCAGCTCATCCTCGCTGGCGCCAAGACCTCCTCCGCCACCCTTCCTCCATGTCGCCTCCGGCCTCCTGGCCGAGCCTCAAGGCTGGCCGAGCCTTGCGCCTTTCACTGGTGGCGCCATGCCTTTCTTCTCTCCCCTGGCAAAGACCACCACCACCACCAGTAGCCAACAGAGTAGCTTGCGGGCTGCAAGAGCAGCAGCAGCCTCCTTCCTCCTTCTCTGGTCGGCTCTTTGCCGACGTGCAGCTCGCCTCCACTGGCCGTTAGCCCGGCCAGCTCGGCTCCTCCACCTCCCTTTCCTCCATGAGTAAGAATTGAGGTAAAACCCTAGGAATTTGGGGGTTTAATTGCTTGCATGTATGGTGTTTGATGAAATGCTTAGCTAGGGTTCTTGTTTTGACATGCAATTAGTTGAGTGGATCCTGGATCCTAGATTCATGTATGCTTTGCGTTGATTTGATCAAGTCAATTAATTAGAACATAGGAGAAATATGAATAGCAGATTCTTGCTAAAAGATATTATGGCGAAACTGATAAGAACATGACAATTTCTCAATGTTGAATAAGAATCTATGAGCAAGAGCTAGCACCTGCACATGCTAGCCTGAGGTGGTACTCTTGATGTCTCTGGTATGATAGAATACCAAATTGTTTGCTTTTCTCTAAAATCCCATGATGACAGCCAACTCGTGCATTATATAACATAGTGACCTACTATTGTTTGTTGTGGCTCTTGACTCATGGTCATCCTATTTGCTGTTATGTATGTGTATAGTACCAGCATATGATCTTCCATGTTTTGGGAAACACTATTGAGTTTACAGATCACCATGAATACCTTTCTAGGGAGTGATCTTTCTTGATTTAGTTAGACTTGGAGGGAAATCCTATGCTATATTTTTAAATGAAATGATTTGACATGCACTATTGCTATACAGTTTTTTCCCTCCTTATTTGATTTGAAATTGTATGAAAAAGCCTTAAGTTCAGCTTCATATGGTCAGCTTAACTGTTTTTATTTGATCAACTATAGTTGGTTATGGCATCTAGTCCAGAAGCTAGCTTTTAAAAATTTGGGTTGTCTACTTGGATTGCTTTCTTTGGTTATTCAACTCACACATGATATTTTTGAACTGTGATTGTGGAGAGATGGTGTTTTTAAAGTCCTTTCCACATCTGGTGCTACTCACCTTGGTGGCGATGACTTCGATAAGGGAGATTGTTTTCGGGGGTGGTCTCTACCCCGTGTTGCCACATGCGTCGGTAAAGGCAAGTGCATTCCCTAGAGCGTTATTAGAGTGTTAAATGCTTTGCTTGCGATAAGATTATGAAAATTCTAATAGTTTGGTTATGTTTAATAGCATATCTAGAAGTTGTTCTTAGTATGATGATGAGGATGGATGAATGTTAGCAATTGGAAAGTAAGTATTCAATTTCAGTTATTTCAATGCCTTACGAAGTGCAGAAATGAGTATGGTTAGGTTGATGCGAATGATAAAGTGAGCAAATGATAATGTGCGTGTTTATATTCATGTTTGTGTCGTGCTTATAACCATGTCACTTGCATTTGCGCATTCATTACAGAAGAGGCGACCCATGTTGATGTGGGCCTTTGTACTCACACGTAGTGAGTACAAAAGTCCTACCTCGTAGTCCCATTTACGGATGGGAGCGTGTCAGTAAGAGTAGGCCCCGCCATAGGATGGTTGGGAATGAGAGAGTGCCCGCCGACAGGTGTGCACTCACCTATACCGGTATAGGCTTAAAGGTTGCATTTTGAGCATGAACGCATAAAAGCATTGCATTTCATTGTGTGTTGCAATTGATAATGTTGATTGATGAGAATGGAAAGAACAGGTTGAGGATTGAGTCGTGGCTCATCCAGAAATGATTACTGAGGCATGGGTAAGGTTGTTACATTTTCGAGTTAGTTGTGGTAAGTGGGGTTAGTTACTGCTTCTGTTACTGAATGATTTCAATTAAGTCATGGTTATGTTAAATGATGTAGTACTTGTGTTTCTACGTTTTGGATTTATTTGAATTCAAACTGCTTCTGTTATGTACGGATGTTAATTAAAGGAACTGTTACTTTTGGTCTTGAAGTAGTTTTATTTTAATCGGATTACTTACTTTTGTTACTTGTTGCACGTTGCTGAGTCTTAGACTCACGCTTGTTTGTTTCTTGTTTTAGGTATCTTGAAGCTGGCTCGTCGGGTTGGGAGTAGTAACACGTGCACGACTTCGGTCTTCAACAATTTAATTAACAAATTCGTTATGTCTGGATGTAATTAATGTGGTTGTAATGTATTGTTTATCGTGGTGAAATTTACTATTTTTTGTTGGGTGTGATTGATTAACTAAGGACCTGCTAGAACGATATCATAACTGCAAATGTTTTCTGTCTGCTGAGTTGATGTCCTACTTTCTAGAGTGGTCATGCCGAAATTTTGTAAATTTCGGTGACTTAGCTTTAAACTGGTTTAGAGAGTTTCAATGTCGGTTTCAATCTTTTAGTAGAGGTAAAAGGTTTATTGACTAGCTCGTTGAGTTATTAGTTCAATTGGATTTCTTTGTTAAGTTTTTATTTCTTGGGTCTTGTTGGGGACACTCTGGACCAGTATGGTTCCGGAGTGTTGTAAGCGTCATTTAGGATCTGTTGGTAGCATTCGCAGTGCGTTTAGCGCCGGGGTGTTACAAAAGATGTTTTACTTTTACTGGCTGTAATCAAGAACTATGGCTATAAAAGCCAAGGAATAATAGAAGAAAAAGCAGAACTGATTGATCAACTTTCGTATCAAGTAAAGTAGTCTGTTAGGAGTAGCGACAACCCATTTCTTCTTCCTCCAACAAAATACCAGTTCATCCGCCTTTAATCTCGATACGCTATTAGCCGGTCCTGACAAATTAAGTTGCTACCATCTACAAATGGGTATGGCAAAACAAATGCATGCTTAAGCATAGAGTATTTTTTGTATTCTCTTGAGAGAAAAAATTAACATCTGCAGCTCCCCCTCCGGCGGAAGAAAATTCAGCAACTTCACGCCTTTTGGCACCCGAGAGCCACTTTATTGCGCTTATTAGTTCGCTTTTGCTTCTCTTGAATCCCCATGCACGCACGCATGTATCAAGATTCTTGAGATATCGCTATATAAATCCAAACATATATCTACGTACTAGTGCTTAATTAACTTAGAGACACACATTTGGTGCGGAGTTGGAGGTGAGGAAGACGGCATTGAACTTACAATGTACTAAGTCGGAGGTGAGGAAGACGCACAAAGAATCAAGTGAGGCGAGGAGGATAGTGGCTCGCGGCGGGGTCGTCCGGAGGTGAGGCGTCGGAGGCGAGGACGACAGTGGCTCGCGCGCGGAGGCGAGACATCGGAGGTGAGGACGGCGGCGGTGGGGTCATCGCAGGCGAGGAGGTTGTCGGAGGCCTTTGCAAATGAGCGGGAGGAGGAGGAAATTAGGGAGAACAAGGGCGGGAGGAGCAGAAAATTAGGGAAGAGGAGGCGTCGGGAGAGATTTATATGTGCATCATCAGTCCCGGTTGGTGTATCCAATGATCTGATGTCTCACATCGTCTACGTTGGATATATCAACGGGGCTAATGATTACATCACCCCGATTGATACACCAACCGGATCAATCCTCAGCCTGCCCTAGGCACTATCGAGACTGCTGGTGTATCCAACCCAGATCGATGAAGTCATCATCCCTGGTTTAATACACCAACCAGATCGAATCCCCGCTTGCCCTAGGCACTATCAATTGATGTGAAGACTTCGGTCGGTTTAATATAACAACCAAGATCGATTATAATTATTTTTCAACAATCTAATATAAATTAAAATTTATATAGTCTTTATAATATTATTTTCCAACCATCTAATATAAATTAAAATTATAGAAATTTATAAGAAATAAAGTAATTTTTCCACTCTTATATTTCCATTGAAAATTTTCACCTTGTTATATAAATTCAATTATTGCTTCTTTGATTAATAACAAATAATTAATAGATCATACTTATTCCATACTAAAATGATTTTAAAACTATCGGTGATGGGTTTTTAAACCTTTTGCATATATATTTTTACAAGATATGTTGTAGCATATATATTGTACAATAGATGTATTCTCAGACGGTATAATGTACAGCAGAGTCTTCAAGCATCGCTAAAGTGTAATTGAAATACATTGAAGCATCATAATATTTAATTATTACATTGTTCATTCACTTTTGAAGCATCATAATATTTAAGTATTACCTTTGTTCATTCACAATCATTGCCATGTCACTTCAGCTATATATGCTCGTGAAACTCGCCCTTGGTTGACAATTTCTAACAATGAACCCGGTATGCTCGTCTCGAAGGGCTTCAATTTCGTGGTCGAGCAGTCTGCTGGTGCCCAGCTTGACGCGCTGTCATGGGAGAAATTGAAGCATTAATTAGTGTCATCATCTTTATAAAGAAAAGTACGGGTCAACATGTAATGATCAATATACCAGCTCACCGTTCTAGTCCATACTGTCAGTGATGAACGCGTGGATATGTGTCATTGCGTAGTATCCACATAAATTGTTCCCTTGGGGTTGTCTCAGGCATGGAAAATCGGTTTTTATTCTGAACTTCTTCGTGAATGGACGACACCGTTGGGGTTGGCACTTCTTGCGATATTTTGTGTACACCCTGTTCATGGTTTGGAGTAGTCATTAAAATTAATTAGGTGCAATGGGATAAAAGATTACTGGAGCAATAATGCAACGACCGAGTTTACCTGTCTAGCAAGTCTGTTAATTCTTTGTAATCGCTTGTCGGTTTCCTCATTGAGTCCAAGACAGTGATGTTGCTTCCGTCTAACATGATGACGAGGACGATCCAGTGAAAGCTGCAGAAGCCAATTAGTCATCACATTGTGTTGCGCATCGAATATGCGAGACTAGTAGGCAGGGAAAACACGTATTGAAAGTTGTAGGGTAAAAGTATGTAGGTCTTGTGTTGTAGCTTTAGCAGCGCCTTGAGTACGTACTCCTCAACATCTTTTATCGTTCTTGGATCTAGAATAAGTTTGCAGTTGACAAGGCCCGCGTCGAGGAATCCTATCTTTTCATTTTTGTCCACTCTAAGTGTCATTGTCTCCATTCTACATAAAAGAAGTCAGACCCTCAGTTTAAGAGTACGTGAATATACAGCATGAATTATACAAGAGACTTACAAAGTCCACATTCTTAATATGGACACGTCCAGGGCGTCTCGTTGGTACAACTAATATAGTTCTAGGCGTTCTACCCAGAAAACGCTGTCCATGTTGTGCAAATCCATATCTTTGTATTTGACGGGGAAAGCATCATTTTTTGTCTCTTGGACATACTGCTGGTACCATTGATGTAGACGTCGTAATTGTGTGGTCAGTTTGAGCTCCTCATTTGGATTCAGCAAAGCCTCCCCGTTAACGAATGGCCACTTTAGAGGGGGCTCCTGCCCTTTAGCAGCTACACTAGCGTCTTCTTCTTTTTTTGTTTCTTCTTTGGTCAGTTCATATGGTCGTTTCTTGCTAAGAGTTTTGGTTGGCTTCACAGATGATTTAACCTTTCCCCGACCATGTAGAATGTTCAGATCGCGGTGCTCTTTGGTCGTCTTTGTGGTATGCCGAGCGGGAGCGCTTTCTTGGGTGATGGCGAGGAGGAGGACTTTTCCGGTGGAGAGTCCGCCATCGTCATATTAGTATCGTCGTCGTCATCATCTGAGGCAAACTTTATATAGCGCTTGCGCCACACGATGAATGTGCCCAGGCTTTCATGAATGTGCCCAGGCTTTGTCCAAGATTATTTTTCCCCTCCTCGCCCGGGATCTCAACCTCCACTTTACGGTATTTGTCAACCACACTGTCAATTGAAACTCTAGCGTATCCATGAGGAATTGGACGATTATGCAACATCTGCCCCTCAATGCATGGCCAAGCCATCCCTTCAGCCACCTTGATGGTAATGTTCGCTACAGGCAAGTGCAGACTGCAGCGTGTCGTCTCTTTGATTTTGTCCACGGGAAAACTACACGCTAAGTCCTCTTCAGGAGGGCCCGCGGACGCTTGGCCGCTTTTGTGAGCACCGGCAGGACTTTGGTGCTGGTGACCTACGTCATGTGACTGACGTTCACTAAGGACCTTTGTTACCATTTCTCGCATCATTTTTATCTATTCTGCAAATTCAACTTCCCTTCTGTGCATCCGGTCTTCTATTTCTCATACACGTTCATCCAACTGTTGTTGTCTAGATTTCCTTGGTCGCTTATACATTTCGGCATCCTCTCGAATCTTCGCTTTCGAGGCACCAAGCCAAACCCTCTAGTGCGACCAGGGTGCTCCTTATTACCCAAGGCGCGTGTAAGCTCGTCGTTCTCCCTTCTTGGTTGGAAGGAGCCCTGAATAGTTTGGGAGTGGGCATCTGCGATCTTCTTCGAGATTTCCTCGTCTTTTTCGCCTCTGAAGCTTAAGCTACCATCATCCGATAGAGTATCTCCCCTCGCAAGCAGCCAGTACTTCGATCTTGGGGCCATCTCGGACATCGCAGTAATAACTCCACTACGTGTTAGCTGTTCTTCCCGTGTATCCCACTTGGGTACTTTTCTCACGTAGCCACAAGTGCCTAGCATATGGGGGTAAATGTTCTTGTCCGAATTTGCCTTGTTCTGCTAGCTGATAGCCTGGGCTTCATCAAATTTCTTATATTGCACGGATTCATCCCAAAATTGCTCCAACCTCAAGTATCTATTAAAATATGGCGTTTGATCCTTCTTGATATACTCCTTATTCAGCTTTGTCTTCCAGTTCTTCCATGCAAATCCCATAACGCTTAGTGCACGTTTCCTGGCAAGCTCCAACTGATCTTCGGGAAACTGAAACTTCGCTGTCAACTCTGTCCATAATGTTTCCTTGATGTTATCGGGTACATACGACGAGCAATCGCGCTAACGTGTCCATGATTTGTAGATGATGGGCACATTATCTCTAGCCAGACCCCATCTGTCGTCCGATATGGCCCAAGCAATGATGCGGTATAGTTGGTTCTCCGACTACATTAAGCTCAACTATCACCTTTCGCTCACATGCGCATCTTCTTTGGGACCTCGCCCACGACGCGGCTCGGTGCACGGATATCTGCCTCGCATTTTGATTGTTTCATTAGTCGTTTGGCTCTGCTCTAATTTCATCGGGAAGCACATCCTATGAAAGAATCCTACTAAAGACTTACCTCTTGTACATTTGTTGCCTCGGTTTGTTCCAGGTTGAGGAATCTTGTCGGGCTTTGCTCTGGGCTTTGGTTCAAAGCTCGGCGCCATCCAAAGACTTGTCCATTGTGAGAGGCCATGTGTAGCAAGTTTTCTGAAAATGTAGTAAGTAGTGAGCTTTATGAGCAATTGTGTAGCTATATATTATAATAATGCATTTATATTTGCAAATAAAGTCATATTTGTTATATGACTGTAACTATTATATATATATATGTATATATGATTAATTTGGAGCTTTTAATGTGAATCCACTAAAATATGTGGTGTATATCTCTATCTTATTTTTGTAAGAATTTCTAACCTCTTGAAGTGAACACGGGAGGCTTCTTTTAAGCTTTAACTATAATCCTCAATTAATATATAGTCTATTTATATACTTTAGTATCACTATAGGAAAAACATTGTGCGTAGTCATTTACAATGCCTCAAAAACGCCTCTCTGATTTCATTGCACGCTCTTTAACCAAATAAGTATCTCAAATAATAGTGTAATGTACATATATATTAATGGTCTAAATTTTAAAATCTTAATCGCATGGACAGAGGGAGCAGGTAACAAAGAACTACAATAAGGCGGTATCGGTGATTACGCCTTATATATGCACAACGTTGATATTACTTCAAAATTCAAATGCCGGATACATATACATAGAACATGATACATAGAAATTGCTACAATGCCTCAAATACAATGCATTTCACATACACATGATACATAGAAATTGCTTCAAAATCTCACATATACATACAAATTGCTTCAAAATTCAAATACATGGCATTTCACATACACATGATACATAGAAATTGCTTCAAAATCTCACATGTACATAGAAATTGCTTCAAAATCTCACATATACATACAAATTGCTTCAAAATTCAAATACATGGCATTTCACATACACATGATACATAGAAATTGCTTCAAAATCTCACATATACATAGAAATTGCTTCAAAATCTCACATATACATACAAATTGCTTCAAAATTCAAATTATGAGCAAGAACACATAAGTAAGAGCAAGTTTTTATTGATTATTCCATATAATATCATGTGTAGCATGGCAATATGGAGATAATTATGTACGATTGCTCTCAGATTATTGGGTTTGAATGAAGATTAGAATCTTCACATCAATCACGAATCGGTAAGACTAATCAATTCAACGAAATAGGCCTTGAACCCTTACCACCTTAGAACGAACAAGAATTAATTATTATTTTGCTTCTTGTTATATTCTCCTAAGAGCATAACTAATCGGATAAGAAACAATTCTTTAGTGCGTGAATCATCAAATTCATTAATAAACCCAAGATCATCATAGAGCATTACCTCTCCTCCGCCAAAGAAGCATCAAGAAACAAGTGCAAGATCGAATCAAGTAATTTAACCCTAATATCATCGAGAGCGCGCAAGAGAGGCATCCGAATCGGCGCACACACTCAATCAAAAGCTGTCGATCGATCATGAGCAAGCAGACAACAAACAATTATTTAGTTTCAAGTGAACTACGGTTCAAGGCCTATTTCATTTCATCAATTGTCAAATTCATCAATAAACCCAAGATCATCACAAAGCATTACCTCTCCTCCACCAAAGAAACATCAAGAAACAAGTGCGATCACAGAGTATCATCACAGAGCAAATGTGGCATTCCAATCACGAGATAGTGCACGAAATAATAAATCTACAATAACCTAAAGCAATCAGTTCATAGATAATACGTGTTAATCCTCCAAAGTATTACTTGCAGGAGCACAACCTACTTAGCATGTCCCGCATCACATTAGGCCAATCCAAATGGAACAAAAGGGCACAAGCTTACTGGTGTGGGGAGGGGTAGTCATAGGGAGGGCCGGTGCGGGGAGAATGTAGACGCCGGGGGGAGGCGCTGCAGGGGGACACAGCCCGGAGGCGTCACTACAGGAGGGCTCATGGCAGGCGCATGCAGAAGAGCCGAACTCCAAACAAATTGTGAAATGGCTAAGTGTGGGAACGTATATATAGGGAACGATTATTACTGCCGGTTGACATAAACGAACCGACAGTGATATATCCAACCGGTACTGATGTGAAGTCATCATTCGATTTAATACACCAACCGGATGAATCTGAGCTTGCCCATGGCACTATCGAGACGTTGGTGTATCAACCGTCATTGATGTGAAGACTCGATCCGGTTTAATACAACAACAAGTCTTGATTATAATTATTTTTGACAATCTAATATAAATTAAAATTCATATAGTCTTTACAATATTATTTTCCGACCATCTAATATAAATTAAAATTATAGAAATTTATAAGAAATAAAGTAATTTTTCCACTCTTATAATTCCATTGAAAATTTTCATCTTATTATATAAATTCATTTATTGCTTCTTTGCTTAATAACAAATAATTAATAAATCATACTCATTCCACACTAAAATGATTTTAAAAAAATAAATTAAGATTACTAGTCATTTATAAATTACCAATTTTAGTTAAAATTGGTAATTTTCCTTTTTGTTTTATTTTAAATTTCAGTTAATTAGGAATAATCAATAAAAACTTGCTCTTACTATCTCATCTTCTCCAACATTAAATATAATATTACGATAAATCAATTATATGGTTCTTACTATCTCGTCAAGGTAATGTTATGAGCAAGTTTTTATTGATTATTCCATATAATATTATGATAAATCAATTTGTCTCCTCTTCTCCCATTTGAGTACTATTTTACCAAGGAGTAATCAATTTTTTAGGTATTGGATGAGGAACATAATTCTTTTATGCATGGCCTTTTTACATCAACTATATACTTTTTCATCCATTGCACATTTACTATTTTTGAATGATTATAATAATCAATACTCCATACATTACAAATTGAAGCATGTCCTTCATACAAAATGTTTATATTACAAATTGAAGCTTGACCTTCATACAAAATAAAGCATATCCTTAATTACACAACTAAGTTACGATCCGACCTTCGTTATGATCGCAACGTATGTATGTAGCTTCCTCTATGTCTTCCATGAGACCTAGGTCGATGTTCTCATCGAAAGGAGGAAACTCATCAAATTGGTTATAGTCTTCCTCGTCGACTACATTCTCAACTCCCACAATCCTTCTTTTTGATTGAAGAACCACGTATGTTCCTTGTCACCGGATCCCTTACAAAGAAAATTTGTGTAACGGCATTAGCAAATCGAATGGTTCTTTTCTCAGATCCGATGTGTTTGAAGTTCACTCAGAGTGATACCGTAGTTTGTCGATGTTCACGCCCCTAGGTAGCCCGACTACCGGCACCGAAAGAGGGGACCTTCAAAGGCCCATAGTCAAGCTCCCAAATCTCTTCTATGAATCCGTAGTATATCCGCATATTGCCATTCTTTGTCATAGGCATCTATCGGACCCGTTGTTACGGTTGGTGCTCTTGTTATCTTGTGCTCTCGTATAAAATGTATATCCATTGATGTCGTATCCTTCAAATGTCAAAATTGTATATGATGGTCCCATAGCGCCGCTCTCAATTGAGCGCACTCTCTCTCACAGATGCATCATGTGTCTAAGCAACTAATCTCCAAAGTTATCTCTGTGCTCTCTCGCGATCCAAACCTCAGACTTACATGGGTTTTTTCTTCGTAGCATGTTCTTGTGCATGTCGACATACGGGGCCGCTACAACTGATTGGTGCAGAACTGTAAAATGTGCTTGCGTGAATGAAGCACGATCATTTGTACATATCGATTTCCGACCTAGTGTCCCTTTCCCTTGTAGCCTCCCTTCATGGCGAGATACGGGCACACCAATCGGTTTAAGATACATGTAATCGATCACGAACTTCGATGACCTCCTCGGTTCCCCAACCTTCAACAATGCACCCTTCCGGTAGATGTCGATTCTGAATATATTTCTTCACAACCCCATAAACCTCTCGAAGGGTACGCCTGATGTAGAAACACAGGCCAAGAAATTGTATCTCTTTCACAATATGAACAATGAGATGGACCATAATATCGAAGAAGGAAGGAGGAAGCACATCTCAAGCGGCATAGAGTGTGGATCACGTCTTGCTGCAGCCTTATCCAGATTTCAACGGTCGATGACCTTCGTGAAATCGCGTTGAAGAATGAACACAACTTTACAATTGGGTCTCGCACTTTCTCTGGCAGAACACCCCTAATTGCAACAGGAAGCATCTGTGTCATCATCATGTGGCAATCATGAGACTTCATACCAACTAATTTCAAGTCTTTCATTGAGACTAGGCTCTTTATGTTGGCAGAATAACTGGACGGAACTTTGACTCCGTGCAAGCACTCACACGCACTAATTTTCTCAATCTTGCTTAAAGTGTAGCAAGCTGCGGGAAGGTACTTTTTTCCTTGACCCAGGTCTTCGTGATGCAGCTCTTTCCTGAGTTTCATATCTTTCAGGTCCATCCGTGCGTTGAGTGTATCTTTTGTTTTGCCAGGTATGTCTAGTAAAATACCAAGCAAGCTGTCACACATGTTCTTCTCTATATGCATGACATCGATCGCATGTCGAACATCCAGTGCCGCCAATAAGGTAGGTCCATAAATACGATCTCTTTTTCCACAAAGGAGTCAGATCACGGAACTTCGGGGTGATGTACTTCCGGCTCCCTTTCCATGGATAATTTTAATATCCTTTACGGCCACAAATATCTCTTTGTCGTTGCGATGTTTCTGAGCTGAAGCAATCTCCTTTGTACCATCAAAAGCTCTCTTGTTGTTGCGTCACGGTGGTCCTTATGAAGGAACCTACGATGCCGCATGTAACACATTTTTCGACAGTATTTCAGCCACCGGCACCCTGTATCACCCATGCAATGCACGCATCCATTGAATCCCTTTATAGTCTGGCCCGAAAGATTGCCAAGAGTAGGGTAATCATTGATGGTTACGAACAACAACGCGCGTAGCATGAAGTTCTCTCTTTTGTACTCATCCCATACCCATACACCATCGTTCCACAATACTAGAAGATCTTCAACCAGTGGTTTGAGGAACACATCAATATCGTTGCCAGGTTGCCTCGGCCCTTGGATCAGTAACGGCATCATAATGTACTTCCGCTTCATGCAAAGCCAAGGAGTAAGGTTGTACATACATAAAGTCACCGGCCAAGTGCTATGATGACTACTCATGTTGCCAAAAGGATTCATCCCATCCGTACTGAGTCCGAACCTTATATTCCTCATATTATATGCAAAGTGTTTCTTGTATTTTCTATCGATATTCCTCCACCTTGAGTCGGCAGGTGTCTAAGCATTCCATCCTTTTTACGCTCCTCGGCGAGCTATCGCAGCAATTGAGCATGCCTTTTGTTCGCATAAGCGACGCTTCGGATGGGGATTATAGGAAATACCACACCACCTTCGTCGGAGGTCTTTTCTTCACGCCTGCCCTCGATATCGCCATCGCCGCTTATACCGAGATGCCTTGCAAACAGGACACGCATCCAAATTTGCAAACTCATTGCGATACAATATGCAATCGTTTGGACATGCGTGTATTTTCTGCACTTCCAGTCCTAACGGGCAAACAACCTGCTTGGCCTTGTACGTGGTTGCTGGCAACACGTTACCCTCTAGAAGGACATCTCTGAAGAAACCTAACAGCTCTGTGAAACTTTTATCGGACCAACCATTGCTTGCCTTCAACTGCAGCAGCGTAAGCACAACATGCAGCTTTTTGAACTCCTCCTTGCAGCCTGGGTACAAGAGTGTTGTAGAATCCTCTACCATACGCTGAAACTTCTAAAAATCCCTTTCACTCGTGAGGTCCTCCTCCCCATCATGCAACATTTGTTTTAGATCATCTTCATGGTTATCGATGAACGTCTCTTCATGGGTGTCGATGAACGTATTTTCGACCGCGGTCGAGTCGTTGTTTTCATCATCATCAATCAAATGCCCTTCACGTACAATCTCATCTTCACCGTGCTCGGTCTAACAAGTATAGGCAGGCTTGAAACCCCTTCGAAGCAAGTGTGCACGGATCGCCTCAAGGTTCAAAAATTGCTTCTCATTCTTGCAATCGATGCACGGGCAACAAATATAGTCCATCAGCTTATTTGACTTGTACGCTGTAGCCGCGCTCAGAAAACTAGTCACACCGTTAGAGTACTCTCTATCGCGACGGTCCGCTTCATACATACATCTTCGGTCCATCTACAAATATTTATAACAAATAAAATCTCAGTAAATCAATAAGTGCTCACAAATTGTTTTATACATTTAATTTGTTATGTAGTGCTAATTAATCTAGAAATTTTCATTACTTATAAATCTATATCCAAATCTCGATTGTAAAATCAATTAAATAATTGCTATTAGTTATATATAATGAATGCGTCGAACAAATTTGAGTACTATTGTCTCCTCTTCTCTCATTTCAAGACTATTTTATCAAGGAGTATTGGATGAGGAACATAATTCTTTAAGCATGGCCTTTTACATCAATTATATACCTTTTCATCCATTGGACATTTACTTTTACGAATGATTATAATAATCAATACTCCATACATTACAAATTGAAGCATGTCCTTCGTACAAAATGTTTATATTACAAATTGAAGCTTGACCTTCATACAAAATAAAGAATATCCTTAATTATACAACTAAGTTACAATCCGACCTTCATGGTTATCGATGAACGTTTGGCCTGGTACATGGTTGCTATTAGTTATATATAAATCTATATCCAAATCTCGATTGTAAAATCAATTAAATAATTGCTATTAGTTATATATAATGGTCCATTCAAAGAAATTTACATTACTTACGTAGTATTAAATTAACACACACGAAATAAAGAAACAATTTTAAGTAATTATATTAAACAATAGTTAATTATGAAGTGCTACCACATTTAAATTCAATCAACGTATTAAATGCAATCACTAATTTAGTCCTCTAAATACTTAAATTCAACCTACATCATAATCTCACCAATCATTATACATATAAAAGTTGGTAATTTCAAATCTAGCCTCCAGATTAGAGCTCTAATTGTGTTGACTAGGCAATCAATAATTCTCACAACCTACAACAATATAGAACGTAATATCCAACTAAATAAACTACCAAAGAAATGTACATCAAGATACGAACCTTAGATCACAAGTTAGAAACAGAATTACACCAAATTTGAGAGCAAAATTAGCCTCTCGCCTCAATCGAGCAAAACAGAGCTCCTCTCGCTCGACGGTTGGGGAAGGGAGCCAGGTATATATAGTGCCATATTATCACCGCCGGTTTTTCTCTAGAAGCACAAGATAATATTTCATTGCCACTTCTATCTCTAAACCCGGCAGTGATATTGTTGTCATTTCCCGCGCAAATGACTTTATCAACGCCCTTATAATGCTCAACTGCGCGGTAATATATCACATCGCACGGTTGGATATACCAACCGACTTATGATTCATCGATCGCCCCGCTGGATACACCAACCGGACCGAATCCCTGGCTTGCCCTAGCACTATCGGACGGTTGGTGTATCAAACCGACTGAAGTGATATATTATGCCGGTGAACAAAGATAAGGAACAATGATAAAGTCATTTATGCTGAACGACAAAGAATATTATCATTGTCGGTTTTCTCTCTAAAACCGGCAAGGATAATATGAACCTTCCAACTCCCGCCGCCAATCATCGCCGCTTCCCCATTCCTCTCGCCAATCGCTGCGCTTCCCCATTTACGGCAATGGCTAGCGCTTCCCATTCTCCTCTATATAATCCCAACTCCTCAATCAGAGGCTCCTCACAATCCACCATCGCTGCAAGAATGGGCCCCAAGAAGCGACGCACGCATCGGGCAAAGCCTCAATCCTTGCCAGAGAAGAAGGAGGAGGCGCCAGGAGGAGGAGGAGGCGAAGGAGGAGGAAAAGGAGGCAGAGGAGGAGGAGGAGGGCGATGGACGACGATGCAGGCAGCATGGCGGGCGGCGAGGTCCTTCTGTTGAGGTAGGACTAACTCCGCCACCGAATCGGATTCGGAGGAGGAGGAGGAGCACCGCCGCTTACTCCGATCATCGGCCCGGCAGCTCGGCGACGAGGAGGAGGACGACGACGAGGACTTTTGGATATAGGGTTTCGCGCCATTTTGGGTTTCAAGCGGTTAATAGCCGCTGGTCCGTTATATTTTCTATATATAATTAGGACTAAATATGTAATAATGG